>RDPX01000006.1:1318121-1391044 GCA_003991215.1 Morbakka virulenta | reverse complement strand
TCTAGCTGGGTCTTCTATGTTTAACGCCAAGATCATGTTTTCAAAGCGTTTCGTGTACTTGGTCCACCATACCGCAGTTGAGCTTGATATTTCACAGTCAAATTCAGGAAAGTTCGGCAAAGCCATTGAAGCCACCATCTTGATTCCTTTGTTCTGATCACAAAATGTTTTTCCAACGAATTTCAAGAAATTCCCTCCGTTTCAGCAAGTCAGACTAATAAAAATCCGTTCACAGGTTTCAGAGTTCCACAAATCCTCGTCGCCATATGTTAGGTTTGTTGTCCTAAATTATTTCTTAGTGTTTTTGAGCTGGATCCTCACAGCAGAAAAATATAAACGTCCTTTCAACGAAAAGCATACATCCGGGAACTGTCGATACCCGGATATCATTTTATTGATATCCATCAGACACAATAGATGTCACCACAATACATGGTTACCGGGTACACAGAGTTACGCTACAACAACTTTCCTTCCTTTATCTTCTATATTGAGCTTCTTTGAGAATTGTACAGCTTTCTATGATGTTATGTTTGGTAGATGGTGGGCCTCTTTTTTCTCCAATGTATTAAGATCACTGGTTGAGGACATTGTCCTTGTCCATGAGATTGTCACTGTGTTTTGATTTTAATGTTGTCCTCTGTCCAGTTGTTTCCTTGATTTTATTGGTGTATATATTTACTGTTGCCATTTATGTTGCTTTCAATTTCTTGGCATTGGTTATTGACCCACTTTTCTGTCCACATATTATTGACCTTCTTATCTAGCATGGTTCCATTTGTTTTGACTGTTTTTTGCTCTTCTTTTTTCCTCCATGAAGTTCAGAATGCTTTGAGTCATCCATTTCTTGTGTTTTTTGTGTGGGCATTGTGGGATATGATCTGATATTGATTCCTGTAGGCTTTCTTTCATTTGCTATCATTTTTCTTCTGCAGTCTCAAATTCCAAATCTTTTCTGAACTAAGACTGCAAATTTATTCTTCATCTTCTCACCCATTTTCAGAATATTCAAGTTATGCTTTTGCAATGTTTTCATTTCCTTGAGTTTTTTCAGTTGGATTTCATGATTGCAATGACAGGAACATGGCCATTTCCACAATCAGCACCTGGTATTGATTTTGATGATTTTACTGAATTTCTGAAACATTTGTGATCAAGTATGAAATCAGTCCTATTCCAGGTTGTATTGTTTGGGTTCTTCCATGTACAATATCTTCTTGGGTGGTTCTTGAACCCAGTGTTTGCTATAATGAATCTGTTTAACCTGTACTGGACTCTGAGTTTCTCTCCTCATTCATTGATCTCACCAATTCCAAATGAACCTACAATGTTCTCTATTTTCTCCCTTCCAACTTTTCAGTTCAATTCTCTTATAACAATTTTGAGTGTCTTGAAACTTCAGCTCTTTCATGGCTTTGTCAAGGTCTTCATACAACTTCTCAACTTCTTTATCATCCCTGTTTGATATTGGAATGTATGCTTGTATAATGTCAATGTCAAATGGTATTCTGTTTGGTCTGGCAACAGTTAATCTGTCACTGATGGCCCAAAACCTCTTAAAAGGACTTGAGCAGTCCAGTAGGATGCCAACTCCACTCTGATGTTCCTCCCCCCCCATCCCTAAATATCTTATTGTAGAATCCTCAGATTTTATTTCTCCAGCACCCTTCCATCTTATCTTAGAGAATCCTAAAACATTAATGCTCATTATTTTCATTTTCTGTCTAATATTAGCTAGTTTTATTTTCTGATACATTGTCTAGATGTTCCAAGTTCCTAATTTTGAAGAAGTATTGTAGACAGTTGCTTGTTGATGATCTGTGGTCACCTGTTACACATGACCATCCCAACTGAGCAAGGAGTTTGTTTTTTTAGGAACCTCCTTCTTGCTGTTTTCTGATAATATATTTGAACTTTAACCCATGCTATCTTTACAAGAATACCTACAGTTGTATGCAATTGTTTTCTATAGGGAAAATACTCAAACTGAGCATGTTGTCCTAGCCATTTTGCCAAAGTGGAATTTGTCTATCACACTGGAGAGTTGACCAGTTCTAAAACTATTTTGGCTGCTCAACTAACTGATCCATTGCCTGCCTGCCACGACCTCACATAACCCTGTTTAGGAGAGTAAACAGGTTCTTTGCCTTGTCCAAGGTTACCTTACAGGCTAGTGGAGGAAATGAGATGCCTTACTTCTATTTATAAAGAATTCTCTAACCCTCTACTGAAAAATATATGAACTGAAAACAAACAGCTTAAAGCATATAATACAATATTTTCAAGATTTAAATTTGGCACAGTTATACTTAATAAATGATGCAAGGAGCCTTGACCTAATGGCTAGTGCAACTGCACCTTAACCAAAAATTCTGGGTTCGATTCCCCTAGCAGGTGACTTTGGAATTTCACAAAAGAAAAAGCCATTGGATGGCATCAGGATGGGCATCCAGCCAAGAAATTCCCCACTGCCAAATCCAAGTCTCTATAAAGGGCACCATCTAAGCCCCAGTTACTGGGGAAGAATGACATTAAAACAAGAAAAAACCCAACTTAATAAATGATGTGAGGATGGTGTAAATTTGACTTGGAATCTTTTGATAACAACCAAAATGCTGTTTCCTCATTGCAAGTAGAGAGGGTTTATTTTTGAAATATGTGAATAAATTACAGAAAAGCAAAGCTGGACTACTTTCCTAACCCCCAAAATCTGGAAAATGCAAAACTTTGAAAAAAAATCATCTATGAGACTTACACATATTAACCCTTCAAAAAGGTAACTATGTTAAGCACTGAATGAGTCCTTTGTGCTTACAAAACCCAATGTTTGTGACAATTCAAACAAACAAACAAACTACAGATTTTCAACTAATGAAGGTATGATAAATGAGAGAGTAATGAGGTTATGGTTCAAATGCTAACCCGCAATATCAAAATACATACCAAACATACTAAATTTTTTATCAGTAAATTATATTTCTCAGCACTTCTGTTTGGGAGCCTAATGTGCATTCCTAATCATTAGACTCATTTTACAATATGTACACAATGTTTCATGTATTTGAATTTTAATTGGTTTTATTCTCATGATAGGGGAATGAAGCCAATTTAAATATTCCTGCTCACATTTCTCACAACTTCATGTCAGAATTATAGTGTTTAGTTTATCATATCCATCCAAACAGTTTTACATAATAATCCCAATCCAATTGAGTAACTGTTAATAAGTCAAACTGCAGGCTAAAAACAAAACAAACATTTAAGGTATATTAGTCAATACTGCTGATTAATGACAACAATTGATTAACCTATATCAATTTTCATAGAACAGAAGAAATAAAGACCTAGAGTTAATAGATATTTCTTATTAGATTTAATTACTGTTATCCATCAGTAGCTAAGCTATTTTGCCCATAAGTGTGTCATAATGCCTCTATTGATTTTGGTTTTTACAATTCTTTTGAATGCTTTAACATGAAGTGGCTAAACACTCAATCCAACAAGTACAATTTTTTGTAAAATTGTACTTGTTGGTTAAAAAAATGTGATAATTCTTGCAAAAACCACATGTTTTCCAAGAATTATCCCATTTTTTTCCTCTCTGTTGTTTAGACTTTTATTGCCATGTTGTTCTGAAAATTTTTTTGGTACTTACAGTTTTTTTTGTTTTTACTTTTTAGATATTGGTGTTAATTTGACAGGTTTGTGTATTACTCTTTTTTAATGTAAATGTTTACTTTTTCACCATTCTACATTATGTTATCTAGAAGAGTAATCAATAGTCACACTTAGGGTTATCGGAGTTACAAGTCAAAGGAAGTGAACACAGAAAACGTAGACGCCATTTTGATTAACGACTGAAACATTAACTTGTTATTGAAATGCCGTAACTGGCGATAATGTAAACATGATGTAACAAAGATGGCGGGCGAAGTAGCGTATGCAACATCCCCCTTCCTATGAAATAAAAAACTAAATAACAAGATTGGTGTAACTTTATATCCTCATCTTGTCTTATGACATATCGAAGTCCTTAAATCTTAATGGGAGAGTTATTTTTCGTCTTGTATGTTCTGTGTTAGACTTAGTCACANGCAAGGAGCCTTGACCTAATGGCTAGTGCAACTGCACCTTAACCAAAAATTCTGGGTTCGATTCCCCTAGCAGGTGACTTTGGAATTTCACAAAAGAAAAAACCATTGGATGGCATCAGGATGGGCATCCAGCCAAGAAATTCCCCACTGCCAAATCCAAGTCTCTATGAAGGGCACCATCTAAGCCCCAGTTACTGGGGAAGAATGACATTAAAACAAGAAAAAAACCAACTTAATAAATGATGTGAGGATGGTGTAAATTTGACTTGGAATCTTTTGATAACAACCAAAATGCTGTTTCCTCATTGCAAGTAGAGAGGGTTTATTTTTGAAATATGTGAATAAATTACAGAAAAGCAAAGCTGGACTACTTTCCTAACCCCCAAAATCTGGAAAATGCAAAACTTTGAAAAAAATTCATCTATGAGACTTACACATATTAACCCTTCAAAAAGGTAACTATGTTAAGCACTGAATGAGTCCTTTGTGCTTACAAAACCCAATGTTTGTGACAATTCAAACAAACAAACAAACTACAGATTTTCAACTAATGAAGGTATGATAAATGAGAGAGTAATGAGGTTATGGTTCAAATGCTAACCCGCAATATCAAAATACATACCAAACATACTAAATTTTTTATCAGTAAATTATATTTCTCAGCACTTCTGTTTGGGAGCCTAATGTGCATTCCTAATCATTAGACTCATTTTACAATATGTACACAATGTTTCATGTATTTGAATTTTAATTGGTTTTATTCTCATGATAGGGGAATGAAGCCAATTTAAATATTCCTGCTCACATTTCTCACAACTTCATGTCAGAATTATAGTGTTTAGTTTATCATATCCATCCAAACAGTTTTACATAATAATCCCAATCCAATTGAGTAACTGTTAATAAGTCAAACTGCAGGCTAAAAACAAAACAAACATTTAAGGTATATTAGTCAATACTGCTGATTAATGACAACAATTGATTAACCTATATCAATTTTCATAGAACAGAAGAAATAAAGACCTAGAGTTAATAGATATTTCTTATTAGATTTAATTACTGTTATCCATCAGTAGCTAAGCTATTTTGCCCATAAGTGTGCCATAATGCCTCTATTGATTTTGGTTTTTACAATTCTTTTGAATGCTTTAACATGAAGTGGCTAAACACTAAATCCAACAAGTACAATTTTTTGTAAAATTGTACTTGTTGGTTAAAAAAATGTGATAATTCTTGCAAAAACCACATGTTTTCCAAGAATTATCCCATTTTTTTCCTCTCTGTTGTTTAGACTTTTATTGCCATGTTGTTCTGAAAATTTTTTTGGTACTTACAGTTTTTTTTGTTTTTACTTTTTAGATATTGGTGTTAATTTGACAGGTTTGTGTATTACTCTTTTTTAATGTAAATGTTTACTTTTTCACCATTCTACATTATGTTATCTAGAAGAGTAATCAATAGTCACACTTAGGGTTATCGGTTCCAAGCTAATAAGTGCAAATCACAATTTTTCATTTTTACGTTTTTTCAATAAATAAAGGAACATGTGATACAATGAGACAGATATATTTATATCTAATACTGAAATACACTGCATAGCTTGAAAACAAGTAAGTAAAAGTTAAAACATACAGAAAATATACTGGTAGATAAAAAACTGTTAGGCTGATTGTAGTTAGGGAAGGGGGGGGAAGCTTTGTTTTAGTGTTTTATTCACATCAGAAGTGATAAAACAATAGGATTTGTCCAGCAGCTTATTGGGCTCCATTTACTATCCCTGCACACTCTAAAAAAGCATCCAAATGGAAATTTTTACCAGGTATGATGCCTCAGCAGAGATCCAGCTGAGGAATTTCTCTCTGATGAATTTGTTCAAAGATTTGGACCTAAAAATTTTTTCAACAATAAAACTTTTTTGATACTTGATTCATGAATGCACTGGTATTCTAAAGGCTTTTGCTTTTTGTAGCTCAGAAATAAAATATGGAGATGCTGGGAAGATGTCCTGTCACAATTTTGGTATTGCCACATTGGGGTCCACATGAAGCTTGTTCTTTGGTCAGTATATTTATACAACTTATAATTTCCTGTGTATTAAAAGGAAGCTGGCAATATAGTGGTACTAAGAAAAGTAAATTAGATAAACTGCATTCACATTTGCATTAAATAACTTAGCCTATGACATTGTCAATGAAATTCTGAAAGATGGCAGGAATATTTAAAGTAACTATTTGGAGATAAAGGAATAGATAAACCAATAATTTGAAAAGCCAAAGAGAATTTCCAGCACTGGTAATGAATGTAAAATCCACTATCAGAATTTGCAAATGGGAAAAGCACAGGACTTTCCTATATTGCAACAAGGCAAATAATGGCATGCGGTGGCTTTGGTGTGTAAATGATAAAAGAAATTTTCTTGTAGAATATATTAGACTTGTGTAAACCAATTTTATTGCCTTGCCAAAAATAGCTGAGGCCATGAAAAGTGAAGCTCACAGGATCATCAGATTGATGAGTCGTGTGACAAATCTAATCCTGAATATTATCCTAGAGAGAGCATGGGGAAGGGCAAGATTTGACATAAATGAAGTGCAGTATGGCTATATATATGAAAACAAATGTATATAATGCTACATATCTTTTCCAGATCCAGTGTTTAAAGGATTGTATCATGGAAAGCAAGTTCATAAAGGTAAAAACTGGTTGCTTTACTTGACTTGCATAATTTGACAAGCTTTTTTTCCAAGGATATGAATTTACAGCCCTGTAGAAGATATATATCATTAGATATTAAATAAAAGGTTAGTTAATCTTTGTAAGACTGAATTTTTTCAAAGAATGACCCCACTATTTTAAGATGTGCTGACCAACTCTCTTAAATGTTCATAAATAGATAAACTACTATTGTTTGCATTTTGGTATGCTTATGTTTGTATGTAAGGTCTTTTGAGTTTTTTATTTCTTTTCTTGAGACAGACAGACAGACAGAGACAAAGAGAGAGGAGAGAGAGTGTATTGGAATCCATGCCAAGAGATTGGAACCCCCTCCTCACACATTTACATGTGTTGTATAGCTCAAAAGTAAAGCAATGCTCTTTTCTAGATTTTTATTTTGACTGAAAAATATTACCATGCATACTACTTTTCAACTGAGCCACATTTTTCTGGAGCAATGAGGTTTATTTTTACTTTCATCTAATAAGTATCCTTGAAATATGCATAATTTTCTTGCTACAAAAAAGCTCCAGGGGCCTTTCTGAATGATATAAGGTAATTAAAATTTGGATTGTACCAATTTTCAGTCCAGGCAGAAGATGTAACTGGAGCATCAGGCTAAGTATAATTTTAACCTAATACTAGAATTAAAACTTGGAGTTTGATTAACTGTCCAGCTGAGTAGGCTTGTGAAACTGTGAAACTGTGAAACAAAATTGTAATATTCAACTAATTCATACCAAATTTTGATTTAGTCATAATTTATATATGGTACCTTGAGAGTGTTTTAGTCCAGGGTTTATACTTCTATCCATTTATTTAGCACTTTAACATTTGTAAGAGCCAAAACATGAAACTATTCTATGGGCACATAATTAGCATAATTTGACTTCAGCCTTTTCACTCTGGCATGGAGAATAGACCACTCATAATCTCTCTCCATTTCTGGCTGGCCTACATGATGCTGTGCCATCTATGCTTACTCTCCCTCACCTCCTGTTCAAGGCTTCTGCAGCAGGTGGTATGGGGACTTCTTCTCCCTCTTGTTGTAAGGGCTCCATCACAAGGCTTTGCAAATAATGTTACCCTTTTCTTTAAACAATTCTGCCCCATTACCTTTTTCTAATCTGGAGTAGAAGAGGAACCATTCCCATCACGGTTGCTGATAGGGTTTGGCCACCATATCCTGATGATTCTGCACTGGCATTTGTTGATGAAGGACTGGACTTGGCTGTCTGAAGTTTTTGTTGTGTGCCAAGGTTCACCCCCATACAACAACATGGACTCCGCATTGGAATCTGAAGATCCAGAGCTTGGTGCTGGAATGCCATCAGGTCTTGGTGACTTGTTCTTTAGTGATATGGTGGCCAACCTGATTTCTTCCCAAGTGGCACTTCCCAGTGGTAATAACAGTACCTCATCCACAGAGGCAGTCTCTAGTATCTCTGCTGGGGTTTTCTTGTTAAGAAGCCCACTGAAACATTGGCCTAGCATTGTTCCGGAAATCCATTTCGTTTTTACCCTCTTTCATTTTATCCTGGGTTGCCTGTGTCATCCACAACTTATGCTGTTTCTTCCTTCTACCCAGTTCTCCTCACATGCTGTTTTCCGGATCTCCTTGACCTTCTCCCACCACCTCTCTATGGTCTCTTAATTGTCCAGCTTGCACAGAACCTCAAACCTGTTTCTTAGCATCACCTGGTATTGTTCTACAGATTTCTGATCGTTTAGTTTCTCTGTATCGTGCTCTTAGAGACTGAAGATCAGACTCCAAGTCTTCTTTAAGTTTGACTTATTCCTGTTGAGTTTCCTTGCAGTGAATCTTAAAATGCAAGATAGTATCATCAGCATAGATGTTGATGAACTGACTTAAATTAGCAGGAAGATCCTTGGTTTGAAGAAAGAAGAGAGTCGGACCAAGAATTAAAGGGTTAAAACACCAGCCCTAACGGTATATGTATCAGATCCATACATTCCATACATTGTGACACTGATTTTACGATCTGAGAGAAATGATTGAATGGTAAGAAAGACCTTTCCATAAACCCCATAATCAGAACGTTTATGAAGCAAGCGAGCATGTCACACCTTATTATTAGCTAGTTTTGTGACTACTGTCAAAAGTTAGCTACTGGAGCAAGCTACTCTATATCTGTACTGAACATCAACAAAAAGGCCAAAGTTTTGCAATAATTTCACCATTGGATTTTTTATATTTCGCTCAAATACCTTAAAGATGACAGAGAGAAGACTGTTAAAGACTGAAGAGGTTGCCAGGATCAGGTGGATCACCCGAATTCCTAAAGACAGGAACAACATTAGAAACCTTCCAAGGAAGATGGAAAATAAGACTCTGATTGACAGTGATTGAAAAATTTGGACAGCAATAAGGTAGCACAGAAGCATATTCTTTTAATACAACTACAGAAATCGAATCTACATTAGAAACTTTAGAATGATCAAACCCATAAAAAACTTTGTCAAACCTACCTTGGATTTGTGATAACCGAATTCAAAGTCTAATCAGTTTTTGAAGGGAAGTCGAGCAAAGAAACATCACTGTCATTTAGAGAAGAATTGGCAGTCAAAATCAAGCAAGAAAGCTGAACACAAGAAGAAAGTTGCTGAATAATCGATTTGCCAGAATGAATACCACTAATGAAAATCTTACAGAAATCACGACTTCGAAGTTTTTTTATTTACCATAACACATCATTTTCGTCCAAGCTTTGATAGACCGTCTAAAAGTAATCAAACATTATTAGTTCATTATGTTAAAACTGAATATAAAAATGATTGCTATGAGCAATGGTAGCAGAACTGTGGGCATTAGGCCATAGGGGAAAGTGAGGTCTAAACTTGTAACTACGACCATATACTAATGTTTCAATATCATTGGGACACCATTGTGTAAATCCTTTTGTAGCATCAGAAGCTGATATGCTAAAGACGAAATCCCAAGGAATATAATTATGAAATGACGAAATTCCAAGGAATATAATTATGAAATTGACGAAATCCATCCCAGGCAGCTTGACCACATTTAGAAGTCTTACAGTGTTGCCTTAATTGCTATAGTGATAACAACGTGATCAGTAATGACCAAAAGGGTGAAATTATGAGTAACTTTGCAGATTGCAAGTCACTGAAATGACCAAAGACAAAGGTGTTAGCAGTGTGATGCTTGTCCAAAACCCTTCCAGTTGAGTCTGATACTGTTGCAATAACTGTGTAAGAGTGGGAAGAGGAAGATAAAAAAAAATAGGAAACAACTGGTTGAAAGAAGAGACAATGTAAAGCATGTAAAATGCTTTTCTGTAGATTCAAATTTTTGTACTGCAACAGCTTGAAGATCTTGACCAGCATTGATAGGTAGACCATGAAGGTGAGTTGTAGAGTTTACTTGAAGCAAAGGTAAAAAATTGTCAATGTATAGATCCCAGTTACTAAAACTTTCAGTGAGGTATGTGCCACAAAGTGCAAGACTATGGGGAGAATCAGAATGGAAGAAAGATTTAACGAAAAAAAAAATTGGAACGAACACCTTTGACATTTATGAAAGGTACAGAGTATTTTGTGAAGATAGCAGGGTTTTTTATCTCTGTAGAGCCAGTGCTACTACTTCTTGAGTATACACTCCCGTATGTGGAATCTGCGTTTGGTTCAGAGATCCTTTGCACCTTCTGGTCTTCTAGGTATGCTGGATACTTTAAGGCTTTCATTTTTAATAAAATTGTCATAAGAAAAATTGAAAATAGGAATAGATGGCTAAAACCATAACCTAGGCCCCGACATCCATCAAGTTAACTAACTTGGTCTTATAGTGTTGGGTTGGTACTAACGGAGCGACAGCAAGCACTACCTACCACATATTTCCCTCTCGAAAGAAGGCTGATGATGAAGAGACAATATCATCAGTGGGTTTTTTTATCGAGACGATATCTCCAGGAGGCGTGCCTACCAAGGTTCTTTTTTAGCCATGTGACAAATAACCCGGCCAAATGTCAACCTGTTGTTTCAAGGTTTCGGGGATATTTTGTTTCCTTCACAATTGGCGCTTGAACAATCCATCTGTATCACGTGAATTGAATTTTCACTCGGGTAATGGAATGTAAAAGTACAAGGCTGATGCAGAATTTTCTTAAAAGGCATTTTGCAAGGGAGGATAATTTGCCTAGTACCCACCGTAATAGTCATCACACGTGTTGAACCTTTTTTTTTAACAGACGACTTTGAGGATGTTCTGGCAAGGGCAAAAGGTGTAGGTGTGCAGAAGGTAAGGCTCAGAATATTAGTCATTTTCATTTTGTTCTAGAAATCATCGAACAAAATAATGAATAAGAAAGGATTGTTTCATTTTTTTTATAAAGTTAACTCAAACTTTTGGTTTAAGAGTTCTTTGGTAAAACACGTGTCCTTTGAGGTAAACGTCTTCGTAATCTAATAGTTCTTATATGTTAGCAGATTTTACAACTGCACAGTGGCCTCGAACTGAAAACGAATCCCCAACACAACGTTCATATAATGGCGTAATAAGATCTTAGATCTGACCTGTGCAAGTTGGATACATGCAACTGCCTTTGCTTGTGGTATTTATGAAGGCCACAGGGCTGTATTTGTATTTGTTATATTGGCAAAAAGATAGTGGGTTACCTCAATACTGTAATGAATTTGACCTAAATATTTATACTATGGCAAAGAAAAAGGTTCATTTAGCCCATGATATGGATAAATAATCATTGCTGAAATAAAAGTTAATTAAATCAGGATAAAAAGACAAGGAGCACATCGAAATGATATTTTGCAGTAAAAGTGTAAAGCACAATAAGTCTTCGATTATAAATGCCTCAATTACCTCAATTACCCAAACATGGAAACGAATTGTTATATTTTGCGTATTTTAACCAAGCAAATTTTTTTAATTAATGGAGTGTGAGGAATTATTCATTTGTTTTTGCCTTTTGATAGGCCACAAAAATTTAACTAATTTTAATTTTAATTCTTATTTTAATTTTTTTTTTTAATTACTGATTTTGAAATGAGTTTTATTCAGAATGAGCTGTATTGTTGGTTTCCTTTTAATCTTTATTAAAAAATTATTACATTAAAAATCATTGGGTGTGTTTTACTTTGCCGGTGAATAATTTTACCTGGGTTGATTTCTACCAATTTGTCAGTAATAATTAAGATATTGCAATCATTTTTTTTTTTTGGAAGCCAGTTTAATAAAAAAGCGTAGAGCTATTAAACTTTGAGTGCATTTGAGTGTGAACAACGCATCTACATAAGTTGAACCAGTTCGTATAATCGAGGATGTAGTGTATTATGATTACACTGTTTATAAACATGACTCGTTGCAGATGATCATCACTGCAGGAAGGCTTGAAGAAGCACGGAATGCATTAGAAGCGGCTAAAACATCTGGTATGTTGTTTCTTATTTCATATGGTACTTTTTATAATACCGTGGCAAACTTAAGCAGCCACTCTCTCTGTTTCTATGCCTTGAAACATAACGTTTGTACTCGAAGAAGTAGCCAAGAAGTTTAAATTTTGCATGAGAAAATTTTTAGACATTTTGATTTAGAAGATCAGGTGGTGTCTGAAATCGTCAAGAAAACCCCAGCTACAGTGCAAGACAGTCACTTTTAACGGTGCAAGGGGAAGAACATCGTTAAAATAAAAGATAGAAAAACCAATGAAATTTTTTTAGAAAATCAGAGTATAGAAAGCGAGAGAATAGTTAATTTATTGTTGGTTGATTAAATAGGCTCAAGGGAATATCGTGAAAAGAAAGGGGTACGTTTTTACTTTTATTACTCCTACCACCATAAGGATGAAACTTAGGCATTTTATCGTAATGGAAGATTAGTGATACTTTTACGAATATATTTAGTGTATTTTCTTTAGCGAAACCTGTATGTTACGCGTAAATATGGGCTTAAGACGCTAGGCAATCAACGTCCATTTTCCTCTTCTGTCCTATACCACTATTCTAAGGTTACGTTGCACTTTAGCAATCACAAAGCAAGACTTAAGCCGTGAAATGCAAAAACTACCTTTCAGCGCGTACGGCTGGTATTAAGTTAGAATAATATGTGAAATATCTGCTGTCAGTGCTGCTACTACTAAGCCCCCCCCTCCCTTCCATATCCATAGTGCAATACATAGCACATTTGAGTAATCCAAAGGCAGTGAATTCGTGTCGTACTGAGTATGCCACTAAACGGTAATTTTAAGGAACCCTGGTTATGTGATTTTTGTCTTTATTACATGAACAATTACTGATTCAGGAACGTGTATTATACATCCAATTGAAGCTGACCCTCGAGAAGTCACATTTCTACTTTGCAATATAGTGGCTGTTTTTCTCAATGGCAATGATCTTCTCTGGAATGGCAGTATATACTCCTTCCTCATAAAATTCTGATGACTGTTTTCTGAGCCCGTTTTTGTTTGCGGTTTTTACTTGTTTGTAACTGGCATGATGTTTTCATCATATTTTCTTTTATGCTCCCAAAGCAGGGTGGAGGGTGTGGTGCAGTTGTTCACCCGAATGAAGTTATTCTCCCCTTGCGCTCATGCTTATGTGCGTTAAAGCATTTTTATGCAGGAAGAGGACATCGATTTGCAAGTTGGCTCCCACACGTCAAATTATTGCATCGTGTCTCTTATCTGGACAGGAAATATGGGAAGCGAAATATACCAAGCAGTAGTAGTTATATTTATTTGCCAAATAACAAGGAATTTGACCTAAAACTTTGTTTGATATAAATAGAAAGTTATTACTTCTTGAGTCACCCTTTTAGCTAGGGTTGGGTAGGAAAAACCAACAGTTGAATGCACTTTCACAAGACAAAGCTTTTTGAAATACTTTGTTCCTTATGTTTCTTGTTATTGGTATATTACTGATAATACAACTTTTATCAGAATTGACAGTAGCTGCCGAAATTGGATAAAATGATTGCAGAAGAATTGGTTTAAGATTCAACCGTCGAGATTTGTTTTATCGTGGTAATTATCCTTTTACTTACGTAGGTTCAGGCATAACTATATACTGTTTTCACGATTCCTTGTAATGAAGAACTCTGTAATTACAATTAGTATTTATTTGTCTTACAGTATAATGTGTTCTCTGTGGTAACGTTCAAAGCTTCCTTAGGTTTCTTTTTCAGGTCGAGTGTTCCAAGTTCTACTTCCTGGAAATCAGCTCTTGGAACACTGCGAATGTTATTGCACTGACGGATTGTGCGTGACCTGTAGTTATTTGTACTCAATGCAACCAATTGAAGTGCTGGATAACTATTACACCTAAAATGATCAATTCTTTACCGCAACATTATCTGAACAGGGGCAATTTTGAAATGACAGAGTAAGAATGATTAAAATATGACGATGCAATATCGGTAAAAATGTTATTTCTACTATCCTTTGTCATGTTTTCAAGATACTATTGACCTTAGTAATATATACCCTATGTTATTAAAGAGTGTCAGCTTGACATGACCTTTACAGGCGTTGGCTGTTGGGGGATCAAGACACTGTTAAAGCATTTAGTACTTCAAGTAAGTATTCATTTATTAACTATAACATGTTTTCAAATGTTTATTTGCAGATTCACTCTTCTGCACAGTGGGATGTCACCCCACCCGCTGCGGCGAATTCGAAGAAAGTGACGATCCAGATAGATATTTCGGTGATTTAGTAGACTTGTGTCAAAATAACAGGGGAAAGGTCGTTGCAGTAGGAGAATGTGGACTTGGTATGATTTATTTGATTTCATAGTTCATTTTTGTTCAAAACTCCAATTGCTAACCCTAAATTATTAAACAGTAAAGTGCAGCTTCAAATGTATTAAATATAATATAATATAATATATAGTAGAATAGAATAGAATAGAAAAATGAAATAATATAAGAAGAGCCGTGGCTTGATGGTTAGCGCAACAGCACCGTAACCAAGAATTCGGGGTTCGATTCCCCGAGCGGGCAACTTTGGAAATTCACGAAAGAAAAAGCCATTGGTTGGCGTCAGGAAGGGCATTCGACCAAGAAATTCCTCACTGCCAAATCCAAGTCCCTGTGAAGGGTACCATCTGAGCCCCAGTTACTGGAGAAAAAAATGACCTTAAAACTAATATATATATATATAATATTTAATTATGTAATATAGATAATATATTCCCGAGAGATCAGCCGAATTTTAATATTTATGTTTATTTTGCTTCAAAAAGTTGTGCACAGTTATCAATTTCTGTATTGTTGTTTTTGCAAGTGGTGGTGGTTTGGGGGTCTTTTTTGTAAATTCATTCTTTCTTTTTTTTGTGATTCTTCTCTACATTAGATTTTCTTACAGTAAAATGTAGGATGGCCAATTTCTGTGTTTTGATTTTTACTTTCCCCTCCCCAACAACTTCCTTCATTCATTCTCTCTCCCTCTTTCTCTTTCCCTCCCTCAGCCTCTCTCTTACTCTCTCTTCTCTCCCTGACACTCGCTCACACACACACCCTCTCCTTCACTCAGTACATAATTCCTCTCAAAGTTGTAATTTGGAAAATACAATTTTTTTTCTGATAGATTATGATCGAGAACATTTTTGTCTTAAAGCGACCCAGCTAAAGTAAGTAATTCTCTGAATTGTTATGTTACTGAAAGTTTTGTTCAAGAATGACAATTTATTTTATGTACTCTTTCACGTATTTTTAATGACTCGCCAAACGAACTGGTAACGAAAATACCGTATAAATCATTCGACAGTACCCAGCTATAAATCTAATAATTTATAGTAATACAAAAAAATTTTTTGTTAGTTTTTGTTTAAAAGGTTTTGTTTAAAAGCTTTTGTTTAAAAGTTTGATTTTAATAGATTTATGTTTTTGAGTCCTATCTGCAACTAAGTATGGGGTGCCAAGTCATCTCTAGTTCCAAGAGAAGGATATTGATCCGCACAGTCACACGGTAAAGAATATCAAATTTTTCATCAATAATTACGAGAAATCATAGTAAGGGACGGGATACCTAATTTCCACTCTTTTACATGTCTGTTTTTGTTTTCAGTGAATTAAATTTCTATTTTTAAAACCAATACAACACATCGTCACGAAGCTACTACTCACCCCGCCACGGACCTGATGATTTATTCTGCTTTTCATTCAAGAGATTCTCTCACTCATCCTGGGGGCAATTGAACTGATGAAACCCTCTCATTGAACAAAAACTTTGCGAACGCGCTTGTAGTTTTTGTATTTTCTTCAAACTTGGGAGTTTTTCTGATCATGTGAAACCCTATTTCCTTTGATTTCACACTGTTTGTTTGTTTGTGTCTTGTTTTTCCATACTTCTCAAATCCACTAGTCAACAAGGGTTTATGATATGAAGAATACTATTAACTTTGTAAATTAAAGGTTATTTTTATTTTGCTTACAACATACTTCTTTTTACAATTTTACCGATTTGTTTTTTCGCTTAAAACTATGACCAGCTAATTTCCTCCTTCATTCAAACATTTTTGAAAATACTTATATATTTTATGAAATATTGGTCAAAGATTCTGTTTGATTATTCTTTGTAAACAATGCAATTGATACGTGGTATCTTAATAACACATTTATGAATTTCCGTGTCAGTTTCCTTTCTTGGTGAAAAATGTTGCACATAGCATTATTTACTGTTTGCATTAACTACTTAATTTCTTGGGCGCGTTTTCTAGCTTTTTTAGTATTTCTGTTCTAAAATGTTCGTACCTTTTACGTCCTCACAGAAGAATGACAGGTAGCAGAGTATGATGGTATAGCAAAGTTGTTAATGAATTTTTTTTATTGATTGCCTTTTAGGTACTTCGAGCGTCAGTTTGATTTGGCCGCCATAACCAAACTACCCATGTTTTTTCATATGCGCAACGCAGGTCAAGACTTTTTAGGTAATTTATCGTGGTACTATAAACACATTCTCTTTTCCAGTATTTTTTATGTAAGCTTATTTTGTTTGCTGGATACTTGACCGTATGTAAGCGTGGGACTTAATTTCATAACCGGGAATGCCCCTCATAGGAACTGGAAAGGATTTGGGGGTGAACTTTGAGGAATCGAATTCCTTTTAAGGTGACTGCCACATCTGTAACAGTTACCTCTTCACTTCTGCTGTATGTGCTGGTTGGACCAACAAACCAATAAACGTGTTACATAATGATGGCGTGATTATTTTTGTTGTATCTCTTTACCATCCCTCGTATACAAAGGACAACTGCAGGTAAACATGAATATTGGTAATTGAAGGTAACAAGACTTAAGTAATTGCAAGTAAAGAATCTTAGTCAGTGAAATAATTTTTCACCCCAACAGCAAGCAGAAATACCATAGGATACAGGAAAATAGACATTTAAGGCTAGTTGACTTTTAAGAGGTTATTTTATTTATATTGTTTAAAGTACATGATTAACATCATTTTGCTTTGTACTCTTTCTACAAGACATTACCTATCTTGGTGTATTAGCCTGTATCCAGGCAGAGGTTGAGCTGGGTTTAGACGCCATTCTCCTCCTCTTCCGTACTCTTACAACAGACACATGCTCTCCGTCAATGGTCACCAACTTTTTAAAATATTACTCGTCTTGAGACAGACTACATTTTTCTTTATAGACAGTTTGTGGTACAATAAGTCTTGCAACAGTTATTGCCCAGGTGCTTAATTCTTCAGACCTAAGACCTCAGACCTCAGACCTCAGACTTCAGACCTCAGACCTCAGTTCCTCCTGTCCTGTACAGGACATAGGGTAGCAAGATGTCTCCATCGGACTCGATCCTCAGCCACGGGTTGAGCAGTTCTGACAGACAGTCCTCGAATATGTAAATTATCTTTGTAGGTTGACCGCCATGTTCTCGTAGGTCTGCCACGCTTCCTTCTTCCTTCCACCGGCTTCCATGTTGTTGCTTGTCTGGTATGTCTTCCATGCGGTAACCTAAGGATATGTCCTGCTAGCCGCCACCTCCTTTCTTCTACAATTCTGTGTAGCCGTGTTTGTTCTGGCCTTCTGTAAATTTCTTCATTTGTTATCCTGTCTCTCCATGTAATTTCCAAAATTCTTCTGAGGTTTCGCAGGTGAAAGGAGTTTAGCTTCTGCACCAATTTTTGCAATTTTTTAATGTTTCACTTGCATAGAGAGCTGTGGAAATAACTATTGCTCTGTATAGCTTTGTATTGGTTATGGTGTTCACCTGCCGTTATTTCGATACATTTGCCATAGATCTAAATGTTGCCCCAGCGCTGCCTAATCTACTGGTTATGTCTGTTTCTACTTCACCGGTGTCCGTAATGTAACTTCTAGGTATTGAAACTTTCTGACTGTTTCTAATGGTTCTCTTTAAATGTCACTTGTCTTGCTTGGTGTTTGCGAATGTTCATTACTTTACTCTTACCTTCCTTTATCCTAAGGCCAACCTTTGTACTTTCGGTTTGTAGTCTATTTGTCATAACTTGACACGTCCTAATATCACGAGCCACTAATGCTATGTCATCAGCAAAGTCGAGATCCGTGAGATTTGTGTCATTTTCCCAGGGGATGTCAAAATCTTCTCCTATCATCGCGTTCTTCATGACGAAACCTAAACATATGATGAACAGGAAAGGGGATAGTATACAGCCTTGTCTCACTCTGGAAATCAATTCGAATTCTTCTGACATTCCTGAACTTGCCCTGACACCGCAAGTAGGGTGATCATACATTGATTTTACTATTGTGGCTACATTATCTGGAACTCTGTATATGTTCAAGATCTTCCAGAGTGGTTCTCTATGAATACTATCAAAAGCTTTACGAAAAGCAATGAAGTTAATTACTAATTCTGACTGGAATTCCAAACTTTGTTCAACAATGTTTCTCAGGGTGAAAATTTGCTCACTCCACGATCTCCCTTCCTGAAAACCTGCCTGTTCTTCACGTAGTCTACTGTATGTTGCTCTAAGTATACGCTTCAATATAACTCTGCTGAAGATTTTACCAGTGGTGCAAAGTAGTGTTATTCCTCTCCAGTTATTACAATCCGAGAGATCTCCTTTCTTGGGCAACTTCACTATCACTCCCTTGCTCCACTCAACTGGCACTCTATTTTCTTCCCATATCATATTAAACAATTCAACAAGCTGGTCTTCGACTGTAGCTCCTATGACGTTTAGAAATTCACTATTAATACCACCCACTCCTGGAGCCTTGTTATTTTTCATCTTTTTGATGGATTTCTTAATTTTCTCTCTTGTAATAGGTCCCATTTCTATCCTGTGTTGCCTCGGGGTAGTTGTTTCACATAAACTGTGTTTCCGGAACGGGTTGATTGAGAACCTCGTAGAAGTGTTCGACCTATCTTTTGTTTTGTTCTTCGTCAGTTGCCAGCAATCACCCATCTTTGTTCCGCTTGTAACATCCTTGAACATCTCTGGCCTGTTCTCATGTTCTGGCTTGATCTCTGTTGCCTTTTGAAGTCCTGCACTCGTCAATTAATTTCCAGGATTCCTCAGAAATCCACTGTTCTTTTTTATTCCCATTCCTCTGTCCAACAATGTTTCTGGCCGTTTCATTTATTGCGTCTCTGAAACACTTCCATTTTTCGGTTATGTCTGTATCTCTTTGAAGTACTGCAAATCGAATCGCTAGCTGTTCCTGGAAGCGTTCCGAAACCTCAGGGTTAAGTAATTTCTCAACAGCATATGTTTTCCTTTCTGTCTGCTTTGTTCTTTTCTTTATCTTCAATCTGATCTTGCCTCCAAGCATATGATGGTCCGAGAAAACGTCCGCTCCTCTGAATGTCCTGACGTCTAATAATGACAAACCCCACCTCCTATTTACGCATATATAGTCTATCTCATTCTGTTTGCTTTCGTCCGGAGATCTCCAGGTCCATTTGTGAATATTTTTGTGACTGAAAAAGGTGTTGCCAATGCGGAGATCATTCTCATTGCAAAATTCTATCATTCGCAGAACCATGTGGTCCTATAACACTAGTAAAGCCTGAGCGGTTGGATCCTACTTTTGCATTCCAATCTCCCATAAAAATCTTCAAGTCATGACTAGGTAGGCTGTCAATAGTGCCCTGCAACTGGTTATAAAACTCATCCTTTGCCTCTTGTTCTGCACTCTCTGTTGGTGCATAGACTTGTACGATAGAAGTTTTCAGTAAATGTCCACCCAATCTTGCGGTGATTATCCTATCTGATACTGGTTCCCAGCTGATTAGTCCTTTGGTGGCTTCCTTGCCCAGTAGTATTGCAACTCCCCTCATGTGGTCTGCTTCACCACCAGAATTTAACACAGTAATTCCTTCACTTGTTAATATTCCTTGAGCGGTCCATCTTCTTTCACTAACACCTAGTTCTTTCAGTTGGTATCTTTTCATCTCATTAATCACTTGTGCTAGTTTTCCTGTCTCATACATGGTCCTCACGTTCCACGTTCCAAACTTCGTTATATGCTTGGCGGAGAGGAACCGGGTGTTCGGGGTATAAACTTACTCTCGGCTTTCATCTACACCTGTCATTGATACACAAGAAGAATTCGCAGGTGATGTCATCCCCTGCGATAAACTTCCTGCTGTTCCAGATCTCGCTCTTCGCCAGTGATGTTGACCGGAATGGCTACTTCTTCTTCCTGTTTCTGTAGTTTTTCTTCTTTTACAGGGTGGGGCTACTGGCCCTACGCCCAACCTTCCTCCTTTTCCAACCTGGCTTGGGACAGGCTTCGGCGGAGTTAGGTGCTTAATTAGAGGGAGAAAATTATGCATTGCTAAATAAAGGGTTTTCTTCGAGGAACGTGATTCTTTATGCGAAGTTTGGGGCTAAATCTTGTGGAAAATTTAGTCTAACCTTCAGGCTGTCGTAAATGGGACGAAAATACCTGGTTTCATTGGCAAAAAAACAACTGATGTCATTCAAGAGATATCTGAGCCCTTACGTCCATGCAGTAATCATAGACAATCATTCTGATGTTAACCCGAGTGAGGCTTCTCCTATTGCGGAATACTCGACAATGAGGGTGCTTGGTTTGTTATTTTCTTCCGATCTTTCTTGAGGTTCTTTTATTCAACACGACAAATTGACATTCAGCTTACGTGGAAGTACTGGAGCCTGTTTGTTCTTAGGTTGTAAGTGGCGTACTTTGTTTTCTCTAATAAGTGTTGTGTCTCAGATAACCACTGCCTTTGACCGAGCTCCGCAGCAAAACACCTTAGTGTAAAAGTTATGAGTTGTAGATATAAAAAAATTACAGTTTTATGGAAAGTTTAATTTTGTTTTTAGCGGTTTTTCCAACTTTTAAATTAAATGTATTCATTTAATAAGAGCTGCCATCTAATAAGTGCTTGGGGCCATATGAGAATGAATACGATACCAAAGATCATCCAAAGCATGGAGGAAAAATTTAATATTATATAGTTCTGTGCAATGTTTTTTTGTTCTTCCTTTTACTTTAACTCGTTTTAAAGAATGTCTAAAATGTAATCATGCGCTTTGTGGCCCGCTGGACCCAAGCAGTACTAATTGCGATTTATCTGTTACCAATACGAAACAGTGTTCCTAAAAGGAACTTCAGAAGACAAGACATTTGATGTTATTTGTAAATTATAAAAGAATATGGTAAAATTGATTTGTAAAATCCATGTATCTAATTTTTACTCATATTTTCTAGTGGGTACACATCTAGACATTCAGATACTTTGCGTTGTAGATTTTCACGTATTTTCTCTGTTTTGAATGTGGTTATTGAGTGGTTGTAATGCTGCTGACAGTGTTTCCACAAAGATTCCATGTGAAAAAAATGCAGATGAAATAACCCGCTTTTGCCTGTTGTTTTTTATTTGTTTGTATATTTTTAGTGTATAATCTGTGTTTATTTTCTGTTTATTTACTGGGTTTTTTTATTTTTTAAATATTTGTTGCTTAGCTAGTGTTTTGGGGGTTTTGTCATTGTTTATTTTTCTTTTGTTGTTTATTCGCAATTTTTATCGATTGTATATACAAACAAAATCTGTTAGTGCAAAATTACAAGTGCTCAACAGTCGTTTTTATACAATTTTTAATACGTCAGTAAAATAACAACCCATAGTTGTTGAAGATTTTTTCTTACATGCTTCATATTTTCACTATCAAGCAGTGAAATATCGTATGTAACAAATAGTATATGTTCTGTAACCGTTTTTCCCTCCAGTTGAGAAATGAGAGACATGACGAAGCACGTCTTAATCATGTTGTATCAAACCGTCGCATTTATACAATGTTATGTAGGGAAAAACTAACCTGTATTTTCTACATGCCACCTTGTATTTTATCTGATGCCCAGTCATTCGTGAATCCTCTACATTTTTATTGCACTTTGTAGCCCCTCACACTCTGTTAAGGCATTAATGACCCTTGGTGTAGATCATTCAAGAAGAAATTCAATTTCCATTTAACAGATATTGTCAATAGAAACAAAAGGAAATTTTTGGGAGGAGTCGTAAGTAATCGTAAGACAATTACTGTGATTAATTTGTTTGTACGAAATTTAATACTTTTTGGGCGCTTGCTGTGTTAGTTCAGTGTGAACAATTTTGGAACAAATAACAGTTGCCATAGATTCAGTATACTTCTACATAAGCTTTATTTTTTATGGATGCATACGTGATAATTGTTGCACCCCAATTTTAGTTGGTGCCTTAAGACATGTCTATTAAAACAGTATCAATCTGAGAAAATTCAATCATAATCATTATTGTAACTCTTGGGACATTTTTTACTAGGGAATGCAAATCACTTTGTTGTTCCGGCTGCTCTTTGGAGAGTCTTTCAAGGAGAATTTTTCCCACACGATAGTTCCTTGTCGTTAATTATAGCAAAGAAGTTAATCCGTCATCTAATGCTCACCCAGGAAGACGTCACGAGGATATTTTTTTCCTGTTTAGGAGATTCTTACTCTACTATCTTAACGAAATCCGTAGAAAACTGTTCAAAAAGTACTTTTGAGCTAAAGTAATGAATTACATACGTATTATTTCCCGGATTTTGTTAGTTTAACTATGTCGTTGTTTGTTCAATTTGATGTGAAATTTAGGTCATGGCACCAAGACTGTCATTGTAACAGAAATTGCAATAATCCATGAAAGAAAAGATAAGACGCAATATCAAACCAAATAGTCATAGTCATGTGGCTATATTGATAAGGGCACATTAGTAAATAGGGATTATTAATGCAAATAGTGGTATTATGTTTCATGTTGCTTCATATTCTTATTTCTATTTTTTTGGATAAGTTGAATTTCGTTATTTTATTTTTTGCTTTTTTTTAATGTTCAGATGTTCAAATACCTTTAACAATTTCATTTTACCCTTGAAAATAACACATTTCGATCAGTGTCAAACTACAAGAATTATACTAGACTTTTCTTTTTAATGAGTTATTTAGTGGTCTTACTCATGGATTCAATTTCACATATATGTGTGTTTGTGCATATGTAAACAAGAGGTTATGAAAAACACAACAAGGAGAGTGCTTTTGATACTGGTTGCAAGGGCCATGCCTAATTTTGCTTGATAACTGCTCAAGATGCTTGAAATAAGTAGCGAGAAAGATACTCAGCTTGTTCAGGACCCACGGTATGCAAGTATTTATATATCACATCTTTCATGTTTGCCTTGCTGTTTGTATATATATATATATATATATATATAGTATATATATATAGTATATATATATATAGTATATATATATATAGTATATATAAAGTCTGTTGTAGACAGACGAAAATTTGAAATAATAAATAAATATTTGATTTACTCAAGTAAATGTTGGCATACTTTCTTTAGTCATTTCCTGTGTCAAATATATATATATATATATTTGTATATATAATTTTTACATCGTAGGCCCATTGTTTTACAGCAACAGCAGAAGAAGCTAAGTCATTAGTAGATTGTGGCCTCTACATTGGCATCACANATATATATATATATAGTATATATATATAGTATATATATATATAGTATATATATATATAGTATATATAAAGTCTGTTGTAGACAGACGAAAATTTGAAATAATAAATAAATATTTGATTTACTCAAGTAAATGTTGGCATACTTTCTTTAGTCATTTCCTGTGTCAAATATATATATATATATATATTTGTATATATAATTTTTACATCGTAGGCCCATTGTTTTACAGGAACAGCAGAAGAAGCTAAGTCATTAGTAGATTGTGGCCTCTACATTGGCATCACAGGATGGTAAGTATATTGGGCAGATATGTTAACTCTTTGATATGTTACAACTTGTATCATTGGTAAATATGAAAATAATAGTAAGGTGGGAAGAAAAAAAAGTCTCGGGCAATGACACAGTGATCTGGTCAGAGCCAGTTGTAGTTTATCTACTTACCAAGCAAGAGATTTCGCGTTCGGAGCTCCACCGACTGGTGGCTCGCCACAGCATGTGGTCTTATTTCCAGTCTATGGGATTCCTAGAGCCAGGCATCCTCACGGAATTCCCACTCCCTACCCACCAGAAATTTCATAGCTAATTGTCCTTTTCAAGGTTACCTTCCGTGATAATAAAGGATAAGAAAAAAATGTAAGTAATAAACAGTTAAATTCTATTATTATTATTATTATAGGTAGAAAAATGCATTACCAAGCCACATTTATTCCGACATTGCTTTCTTAATCATTCGGAGTCATCAGCATTAATCTTGGGGATAAAAACACTCAAGTAATTTTCAGAGCGCACAGTAAAAAAGGTTTACTTTAAAGATATAATGGAAAATCACTTACCCTGAAGTTTTTAGAATCGGATGATAATTTAATGTTCTTAGTCATATTTATTTTCCACACATTAACAAAATCAAGTAACGGTTTTCTGTTTTCTTTATCCACTAGTTCGCTGAAAACAGCAGAAAATCTGGAAGTCGTCAAAACTATTCCGTCCGATCGTCTCATGATAGAAACAGGTAATTTCTTTCTTGCTAAATTATTTCATGGATATGTATTGTTAGACCCACAAAACAGAAATTAATGTGGAAAATACTTTTATTAGTGGTATCAAGTCCAGCCAGCTGTTCAAATTCAGTTCTTATTTTGCCTCTTTATTCCTTTTTCACTATACCGGTGCCTTGCAAGTGCCTGCCTATTAATAATTTGGACAAATGAGAGTATTACTGGTATTGGCAAACTTATAAATGAGGGTACCAAAATACCAGGGAAAACTGAGCAAGTAATGCAATTTAAACAAATGCATTCCTATTATAAATTAGGAAGTCAACAATTTTTTACTTAGTATACGTATTTTTAGTGGTATCAGTTCACACAAGGCAGAAATTGCCATTTCTAGGTGTGGGGGTATATGTTTATGAGTAGAAGAAAATTACAGCAAAACGAGATGAGTTTCGTACAGTTATTCCAGTTACTTCAGCACGTGGTGACATTATCCATAAAGATATCTAAGTCTTTTTTAAGAGGAAACCAACCAACAGTAAGGAAAATTTCACACTTTTACCGTCATAGAAACTTTTTGCAAAAAATTCCTTCATCGTCTTTGGTTTATTTGCTTAAAAATTACGCAAAGATTCGGAACATCTAGTGTTTACTCATGAAAAGAGGAAGATAACACTTACCAAAACAGTATCAGTCAAAACATGTTTGAAAAAGGAAGGACAGTTATAACTGGATGCTTAGGTGCACGGATTCATCGATAAGAACTATAATTTCTACATGGTCAGATCATAGATTTATAGCGTTTTAAAGTTTTTTAAGGTTATTACACAACAAATTAAAAAAAGCCTGCGCCTTGCAGAAAAGGATACATTTGTCAGTAAAAGAACTCGTCACTCTCAGTCAAAATGCCGCCCATTGTAATTGCGAAGGAATACTGGGACACTTTAGGACCTGGCTGATGACTGCTTACATAATTTTTTGTTAATTGCAGGGAATTCTTGAGAGCTTCTGTCTTACCAAAGGGTTAAGGGACCGTTTCATTTCCAATGACCTTTCAGAGGAGGCTGCTTTGACTCCTATCAAAATTGACCAGGTTCATTAAGCTTAGGAGTCTTTGTCAAGCAACCCGTGAACGTGATTAACCAGTTCGTGTCAGAAACATTGTTCGTTGTGACAGTTTTCACTGTAGTGCAATTTAAAATAGTCATGAGGCCACACGGTGTAAAAGTTGACGTTCCTCATACTGACTTCTTCTTTGAATGACATAACACCAGCAATACACATCCTTGCGCATCTTGATGGCCTACTTCACACAACACTGCAGATTTTCTGGTGGAACATTTTTCTCGGCTGCAGTATGCCTAATTTTATAGTTCTGATGATGAGGGATCTGTGTAACAGGATGGAGCTCCTTTTTTACCTTGGCTCTCTTCATCTAATTATTACAAACCGACTTAAAGTATAGAGTGGTCGACCAGTTATGTGATGGAAATATTGATTTGTAAGTGCTCTTGTTTTGGAAAAATATCAGATTCATAGAGTGTCAAACTCTACATTCCTTAATCTATGAAATTTACTTACAAAGTACATCAGTGTAATGAATGAAATAGAAAATACTATTTTGGTTTACTTAAAATGTAAATAAAAGAGCCGAATACTCCGTTATATTTTTGGAATTTTTCAAAAGTCTAATTGATCTTCACATAAATTTCCGTTAAAATCTGATGTATATGTGCAATGCATCAATGACATCAGAAATAAAATTTAGGCCTTTTTAAAAGTCCCCACTTGCAACCTCTTTTGCTCTCAAGCATTTTGTTCAAGATCTGTCTCTGACAATGGAGGTCACGATTTGTGGAAGGGGAGATAACGATCAAACTTAACCAAGAGCTCAATTTGATGACGTGATGATGATGAAAATTTATTCAGAAGAAGGCTTCTTTAATTAAAGTCATGCATATTAAGCTTCCCTGTGGTGCTTCCTGTTACCAGAGAAAAGTCTTAGATCTCTCAGAATGAGAAGAAAATTGGACACTAAATTTTATGTTTCCCACTTATAATTCATGTTTTTGATACAACTATTATTAATTTCACGCAATCCATCCTTTCCTTCCTATTACGACAGGAATAGTGTGCCTTTTCTATTGCCTGATAGAGTTGAGAGAAAAAATGTTGAGTCTTAAATTTTCCTAGTGTTTTCCACCCCTACTAGGGGAAAAATCAATGAATAAAGAGGTCTCCCAAAGCAATAAATTAATCTATTCATTTCTTTCGCTACTTCCCAGTGGTATGTATTTTACTTCGTATTATTCCCTTCTGGAAAGGCAGATGTAAGGCTTGATAACAGTTGAAATACATATAAGATCCATAGGCATAAATGGTAAAAATAAATAGTACAGACTTTTACCTGAAAGGCATGTGATACGCAGTTTTTTGGAAAAAAAGGTAACAGTTGAATGCTTTTGATTTTTTAGATGCACCATGGTGTGAGGTCCGCAATACGCATGCAGGCTCAAAATTTATCAGAACACAGTTTCCGGTTAAGAAGAAAGAAAAGTGGGAAAAAGGATTTTGTGTGAAATCAAGGAATGAGCCAGCTCATATAAGGTGGGATATTTTTACTTTTTCACGGCTCAGTACATGTTGTTCAATATAACAAAACTCGTAGGGTTTTTAGCGATATTTGTGTTTTGGAGTCTTTATCGACCTTTCAAGATATTTTATTGCTTAGAAATGAAAATACATGTTTAAAATACTTTGCATGTTTTCAGCTCTGTTCATTTTTTAATAAACATACCATTATAGGAATTTGTAATTTCTATTTCTAATATAAACGCCTTAAATAGAAGGGATAGTGTCTCCTATGTTCGAACTTGGATTCCAAACCCAACTTGGGTCCCAAATCCTAATTTGGGTCCCAAATCCTAATTTGGGTCCCGTCAAAACCTGCCTGGAACATATAAAAGACCATCGATCTTTGTATCAAATGTAGGAGCTTTTAAACACAACTATATAATTTTTTTTGCATTTTATATTGATAATTTTTTGCAAAGGCATTAGAAAGCCAATCAGATTACAGGCACTGAATACACAAGTAATGAACCATGTTTTTAACTTAAATCAGTGAAACAATTGAGGAGAAGCTGAATAATTAAGGTCAAGCAGTTGAAAATGCGGCATTGCCATAACGTGGTCACATATAATCATCAGCGTACACAGGACGTTTTGAGAGGTAGCAAATGCTGCAAGAAGAGGGGCAAGCTGTGGTGGAATTCCTAGGGCACCCATCGATCAAGGAAAATTTAAAAATTTGCCACTTGAATACGCACTGTTGATGAACGTGTTTATCGATATGTATATTAATATACAATAACACAATACATCACAGTTTTAGCTTGAGAGATTTTCTTTTCTTTTTAAACATCCAAGCAGCATTTCTTTATTGGTTTATTAATAACAAATGCTTTTAAAAGAATGTTTGGCATATCGATGCAACCGCCTTTAAAACTGACAATTGGACTTTTGATGCTAGCTACACTGTGGGTCATATGTACATTGCAGAATTGTAAATTGAATTTATCAAGCAAATTATAGGCTGCATTGAGAAAGGGAGAAGTCGGATGTTTAGATGTAGACAGTCCCCTATTTAAATTTTGAAGTAATTCTGAATCCATTGTATTCAAGCTCGCCATGGTCTTCATCCTCAATGAAGACGCGGTTTCAGAATTCATGTTTTAAGTATCCAGCAAGAAAATAATCGTGGCACCTAAGTAACTATTTAGTGTCAGTCATATCTAATAGTTCATCGTTAATGGAAATGTTGCCAGAACAATCCTCATGTTTTTACGGAGTCGAATTCGTCCTTCAAATTTGCTTGGAGGTTCTTGGTTTGAGCAGCTGCCTTAATATCTACCAGGCCAATTTAGAAATTCCTCCTGCTGCATTGCCTTGTTTGACAAAGTAGGTCTCTATTGGCAAATATTGCAGGCAGTACATAAGTAACACTGTGGTGTGTAAGCAGTAACTGTGCAGTGTGAATGTTGCATTTCGTGAAATTGCAAATACATATGCAGTTGCCTTCATTAGTTTCTGTACTCTACCGCACCCACATGATCAGGGACAAGAGAATTCCACACTACAGGTTTGATAGAGCTTCTTAAAGCCCAAGCAGTCTTTATTTCATAGTTAACGATACGCATCACGCATGTTGATGCCTGAATAATGATCATCGATATTCATCATGTGAAATTAATCAGAAATTAGTTTCATAAAAATGTTTTTATTCCTTCATTACATGTTTGCTCATTAAAGTTGAAAAAGCAGCAACTTTTGTCATTGAATGTCTGGCAAAGAAAAGATTTACACTATGTCTTTGTTAGATTTTTGGACACTGCAGTGTAGGCCACTGTGGTAAAGGGGATGCTGTTTTTACGATCTCCATTGTTTAAATGCTCTTCCGTGTCACTATCGGGAAACATATATGTTTTCATCTTTTGTCAATGACAGTTTCTTATTTCGTTCACGTATCGAATTATTTCTGATATTTTCAAAGAAATGAACGATATCACACACAAAAAAATATTAGTGTCGATGTCTCAAAAACTTTTCCTAGCTTCATTTAATTTTCCATAAATGTCAACATTTGTATTGCAGTTTTTACTTATGCAAGAAATAGTGATACTGCCAGCATTTAAGGCAGTTTCTTTCAGTTACTCAGAAGTGAGTTTAGCAATAGGGTGAATCCGTAGTATATACCTGCTGCCTCCAAGATCGCAGGTAATTTCGATCCCAAAAACATGAGTTGCAAGAACTTCGCTTACCACTAAAGTTATTTCAGACAAATTTGAGAACACATCACTGTAGTCCCAAGTGTGTTTCTGTACGTTTTACTTCATCAAATAGCAAACTGAGGACGATTTCTCAAATTTTCAACGAACAGACTTGTATAACTGTCTTCTTATTTGTTTCACTAAAATTGCTATAAAAACAAAACCTGAATTTTATAGNAGTTTCTTTCAGTTACTCAGAAGTGAGTTTAGCAATAGGGTGAATCCGTAGTATATACCTGCTGCCTCCAAGATCGCAGGTAATTTCGATCCCAAAAACATGAGTTGCAAGAACTTCGCTTACCACTAAAGTTATTTCAGACAAATTTGAGAACACATCACTGTAGTCCCAAGTGTGTTTCTGTACGTTTTACTTCATCAAATAGCAAACTGAGGACGATTTCTCAAATTTTCAACGAACAGACTTGTATAACTGTCTTCTTATTTGTTTCACTAAAATTGCTATAAAAACAAAACCTGAATTTTATAGCGTTCTTTAGGTAAAAGGCTACGTAGCATTATGAAGTTCTGCAACGAAAATATATAGATTTTTATCAAAGTCGTGACATTTTTGAGGAGTGAGCAAAAGCTGAATTTTAGCTTAAAGAAGTTGATACTGAGATGAGTCCGATCAATTCATGCAATTCAATAAAGTTAGAGAATTCTCGAGATCGTCTGCATCACTGCACTTGTATGCTGATACGCACAAAAAGCATTTTTCCAACTGACCAATTACTAAGTACATTAGCATCGATTTAATTGGGATACTGGACAACTCCAAGTACCCCGTTGGTCGACTGTTTTTTTTGTTTCCCATGGATTCCTCCTTGATATTATTAAGGAATTATTAATAAGACTTTCTTATAAAAACTACCCGTTAACTCCAATAATAACACATGGTTTGAGCAAACAGAAAAACTATATTTCGATTTACAATCTTTATTAGTCCACAATTAATTATTAACTATGAAGGCACCAGTAGTCCTTTTCCTTGATCAAGGCGGTTCCATTTTCCATTGAGTTTCTTTGACATTGTTATCATTCCTTCCTCTGCTCAAGACGCGTAGATAAAAACTACTTTTAAAACGACCTCTCGTCATTAAATCTCTAATTTTAAAGTTGTGGAACACTCCAGATTAGCCGAACCTTGCAAAACTCGAAAAAAATCACTGCTTTTCTTGGAGACTCGAGCTAAATGACGGCTACTGTAGACTGTTCTTCTGCCGACAGCCATCTTTCGAAAATACTCACTTAGATATATTCTGTTCATCTTTCTCTGCATATTTGATACTCAATAATTCCAAATGCTGAGGGAGCCAGCAATGAATTAACTCATATTTTCCAAGCTAATGCTCACTAGGTTTGGGTTTTTTTATTCTGTGTTATATTAAGGAGCCCTACTTTTCTTCCCCATGCTTTTACAGAACGCCTTACCCAGCTTAATGTCATCAAGGATTATTCGAATGTTATCTTATTCATCTTTTCTTTGTATTCGTTACTTTGTAGGCAAGTTCTAGAAATTATTGCTGCTGTAAGAGAGGAGAATATTGAGGAATTGGCAGCTGTAATTTATGAAAATACAGAAAAGCTCTTCTTCGGGGCGAAAGACTAAAGCTAATTGAATGTACAGATCCTATACCTTTAATTTGCTGTAATCAATTAGAATTGTCAACGTTAGGATTCAACATTTATGACCAATATTAAACCCTCCTTTCTTGTCTACTCTGTATCTGTCTACATATTTTTACAGTAACATGCAAGAGGTCGCCAAATGAGATGCACCCAATGGAGGTGTTGCTAAAGGCTAGCGAGTTATATACAACTGGAAATTCTAACTTGATTCATTAAAAAATTACGCGCGTCGTGTAGGCATCAAGATAATTAGTCCACAGTTTTCTGGGATAAATAATTTATAAATGGTGTGTATTAGTTAGTGTACTTTATTATGGTAAAGTATAGTTTATGATATAGTATATTATAATAGTTTATTGATTGGACGTAAAATTTGTTCAGGTGCAGAAGACATTGGTTTGATAGGCTCATGTGGTTTCAATACTAGCATTTTTTAGCTGCACTGCTACCGACGGTTCCATTCTTAACTTTAAATGGGCTGGCACGGAAGTGCTAAACTTACCAAAACATGGCCTGGAAACACCTGGGATAAAGTCATTGCTACATAATAATGGGTTCAAGAACTAGATACTGTCAAAATTTGGTCTACCTTGACAAATTCTGGCAGCCTAAAAAAGCTGCATGTTGGTTTACTGTGTGGGAATCAAACTGTCAGCAAGATCGACTTTAATTCTTTGCCTGTATTGATTTCTGTTTATGAGCTTGATGAAAAATGAATTAAAAACTTTTTTGAAGACTAACTTTTTATCCTATGATAAGTCACAATCCGGGAAACCGTTAAAAACTTTGCCTACGCGAGTAAAATTTACATGAATACAGCGTTCCGTTTCGTTTTAATTCCATGTTTGCTGCTGGGTTAATTTAGTGACAAGACTACAATTATTTTGTACTATGCAGACAATGTGATGGCTGTACTAGTCTGTTATTGTATTAAGAAGTGTGAAGACAGTTTTAATTATTTTCCTTGTATCATAAGCAGAGGAAGTTGCTCTGTTGAAAAATGCTTGATTTACTACTGTTAGTAAATTTGCGTACATGTACCTATTAAAATTTCCAGGACAGCGAAAAGGTATGGTGCTTTAGCTCACTTCAAACTACTCCTTATTTTATCACATGTAACATCTGCATTGCTTTTAACTACCAATTTTCACCATTAGTACGTGTATCAGCCATGCGTACCAATACACCCGACTTGAAAGTGTCCACTAAACTGGCCACTATTAACCACTTTGCAAGTCATTCCCACATACGAGTTCCTGATGACGCCGGTGATCTTTTGCATTATCGTGTAGTACCTGAATAGCTCCCATAATGACACCCTGCCCCAGTTTTATGTCTTGAAACCGATGAAGTTTACGCACAGTTTCATTGTAGGTGGCGTTTCAAAAATAGAACTTACCACCGTAGAAAGGTTTTACGATAATTAAAACAACATCTCACAATTCACCAATATTCATGCAGATGATACCACTCCATATTCTGTTTTTACTAGCATCCTCTCAGCCCTAAAGCGCTTGACTTTTGCAAAAGCCTTTGTAATAGTATTCAGGTTGTTTGGAATTAAGCTGAGATAAAGTTGGCCTCTTCTACCCTGACAAGACGCCTCGCGTATTTTACTAGAAAAATAAATCCTTACGTTTCTCTACTTTTCGTGAACCGTACGCTCGGGGGAACACATAACAGGAGAGTCAAGAACTTTGAGAACATCAAACTTTGAGAACATCAATGTGATCTAAAGGGCTTGTTTACAAAGGTTTTTGGAGGGCAAACCAAAGTGAAACATGAGACCTTTTTCGCTTTTCTTCTCGACCACGAAAAATGTTCTTACAAACGTGTTTAATTGCAGATCACCTTTTTGTTTTCTCACCGGACTCGTATAGTCTTCGCGCTGATGCTATTGTATCCTGTCATGTGAGATAGACTTTTTTGTACCAAAAATAAAGCCTTGAGGAATATTGAAAAGAAAGCTTGCCATCATATTTGACCAAAATTGAATAAGGTGGAGAGCAAAAGAGAGATCTCAAAAGTAGACTAATTCAAGAGAGCCACAAGAATGTTGTCAGAACCAGATGCCTCAAATTGAACAGACCTTGAGATCACCATAGCAACCAAATTTGAAGTTTGGACCACAAAGTCAGGAACTTGATCTGTGCGAGGAGACTCAAAAAGATAAGCATCTCAATCAACCATGGTAGAGTTAACAGTACAAAACTTCTATCATACAAAAATCATTAAGATGATTTCTTTGAATAATCTGACAAAATTGATTTTGTAAGCCAGCTTTCACTTCTGAACTATGACTGCAAATAAAAAATGACAATACCAGTGACGGCTGGTACATTTTGTTTTTTGAGGGGATATGTAGTAATTGGAATTTGTCCTTGACAATAATGTCTGGACGGTTTGCATGAATCGTCCGAAAAGTATGGACTGGAAAGTCCCAGAGAATGGTGACATTTTTTCCTTCTGTGACTGGTTCTGGATGGTGCTCATACCAGTTGCTTTTAGTTTCGATGGAGAAATGATTGATTTAGAGGAGCCGTGGCTTAATGGTTAGTGCAACTGCATAGCAACCAGAAGTTCCGAGTTCGTTTCCCCGAGCTGTCGAGGAGAATTTGGAACTTTGCAAAGAAAAAAAAAGCCATTGGTTGGCGTCAGAAAAAACATCAGGCCAATAAATTCCTCACTGCCAAATCAAAGTCCCTCTGAAGGGCACCGTCTGAGCCCAGATTGCTGTGGGAAAATGACGTTAAAACTTAAAAAAATGTAGTAGTTGGAACATGCACACATTTCTTGCAGACGGCAACTTAATTTTTAACCCTAAATCCAACACTGAAATTTTCAAAGACTTTTATTCGAATTTAGCAGACAACTTAGTCAAGAAACTCCCAGTCCCCCCGAAGAAATTTGACAAACATACAGTCCACAGATACTACCAACAACTAAATCTCGATGGCAAAACCCTTTCTTTTAAACCAACAACACCCAATGCTATAGAAAAGCTATTGGAAGAAATAAATCCTAATAAAAGCGCAGGATTGGATAACCTTACTGGAAAATTTCTTAAAGACGGTGCTTCCATTTTGGCTTCTCCTGTCACAGAATTATGCAACTTATCAATATCCTTGTCCGACTTCCCAGATGATTGCAAAATAGCAAAATTAAAGCCAATTTACAAGAAAGGTTCAAAAACCGAACCAAAAAATTACAGACCTATCTCCCTTCTCCCGCTAATATCGAAAATCATAGAAAAAGTGATTCATACTCAAACTCAGCTGTTTCTTAATGATAACAAAATTTTGTACAAATATCAATCAGGCTTCCGAAAACACTACTCGACTAATACGTGCCTTTCATATTTAACTGATAAAGTCTTAAACGGATTTGAAAAAGGACTGATGACTGGAATGATTTTAATTGACCTTCAAAAAGCTTTTGACACAATTGACCATGAAATTCTGCTTGAGAAAATGCAGTGCTTGGGTTTTGCTGAGTCAACGATATTATGGTATAAGTCATACCTCACGAACAGATTTTTCTCAGTTAACGTGTGCAATGAATTTTCCTCCCTGGGTAGGCTATCATGCGGAGTTCCCCAAGGATCAATCTTGGGTCCACTTCTTTTCCTCTTGTACGTAAATGATATGCCACAGGCTGTAAGCTGTGACCTTCTCCTTTATGCAGATGACACATGCCTGATTTTTACTGAAAAAGACACTAAAAAGATTGAAGAACAACTAAATAAAGACTTTCACTCACTCTGTGAATGGTTTATTGATAACAAATTAAGTATACATTTCGGGGAAGACAAAACAAAGTCAATTCTTTTCGGTTCTCACAAAAAGCTGAAAAAATCGAACAATCTTGAAATTACTTATGAAGATATTAAAATCAAACAGTACTCCAAGGTAGCCTACCTGGGATGCATTCTTGATAACAACCTTTCTGGTGAGGCTATGGCTACAAAAGTTTTAGGCTTGATAAATAATAAGCTAAAATTTTTGTANATACATACATACATACATACATACATACATACATACATACATACATTGTTTCAATACAAAATCTTAAAACACTAATTTAATTTATTTCCAATAGATTTCATGACAGTATGTGCTGAAATTTCTCCTAACAATGTTCCACGTTTCTGCTCGATGGCAGATCATTTTCCTAACGATTACAACTACGTCATGATACCGAACCATGAACTAAGGACAACAGATTATTTCATATTTTCTGAACGGAATGGAGGTAACTAGATCAACCAGCGTGCTAGTTTCAGAAGTAATTCGGTTATGTCCTTTCATTTGTTACTTAAATTTACAGCCATTAAAGATATTTTTCTTACCTTCATAATCTGTATTATCCGGGTAATTATTACAAGTTACTTGTTTCTTCTCCTCAGCTGTAGAGGTGCCAAGCATATCATTAAATGAGAATTACAATACATGATGACCTCACATTTTTCACTTCATTCTGGGCCAGCAACATTATATTGCTTCTACCTCTAAGCCATACCTTTTGTACGCATAATATCCCTTACATGCATGTCTTACTTGTAAGTAAACATGTTTGTCCTTTCAGATCCTTAGCCGGTACATTGAGATCTTTTGCAAGAAATTGTAGACGCAATGTGTCATCCCAAACAATATATTTAGATCCCTTTCTTTCCCTTGGAAGGTACTATGGCAGCCAAGACAGGTTTTCCTTGATACTGGCTTTATATAGATTTCAATACCTCTAGCAACAAGGAGCAGCATTTTGAAGAGTTCTCTACGATGTGGTATTATCAAGACAAATTAAGTTCTTTATATATCCAAAGTGATGAATATATGAATGACTTTTGCAATTCGGATTTGCTTTAACCATCTATTGATTCCAGTAAGCGTTTTTTGCATGCAAATATAAATAACATAAAAGTAAACCTTTCTAATGACATCCTACCACCCCAGTTTTTTTATTCACTTGTTATACCTTCTGCATTAATTAGCTTATCATTCACTTTTCACTACTAGTACCGGCTAGTGATATATTTTTGACATAAATAAACTACACTGAAGTCATAGTTGCATCAATTTTGTCGGACTGGAATCTCGTTTGGTGGATAAAATGCCCTTTCAATTATTGATCTGTGGAAAGCAACTTAATCTCTCTCGTAAGCAAGGATGGTTTTAAACTGACTGAAACCTAAATTTGACTGTGCATTTACCATTACAAAGTGGCCTCCTTGTCTGTTTTCGTGCAAGATTTTCGAAAGGGTCACTCAAGGAGTGTAAACGGGAATCTTAAGCACCAGTTTCAAAATATTAACAAAATTCTTTTTAGTGACACCAGGCAGTGTTTTATCCAATAAACTTGACTTGAAGATGTGAAAGAACATCCAAACCATAAAGACAGTAGCCTATGGCAAACGTTTACTACTATGATTGTTTACAGAATTTATATTAGAGATCTCTATATTAAAGATCTCTTGCTTACTGAATACTAACTGCTCGACCGAACTGGAGGACATGGACGAAACATATGCACTAATAACAATTGGGCTTATTGAATCAGACAACTAAATCATTGCCGACATCTCACCAAAAACTGCAAAATGAATGTTAACATCCACAAAAGTCGCAATTGAGGTAAAGTACGCGATAAGAAAACAACACGCCTCTGACTCAACACAATACAGAATTGCTAAAGCCGAAACGAAGAAGCTCGTCAAAACAAATAAGCTGAAATACTACGACAATTAACATGATCGAATCGACCGTCTTCCTCCTGACAAGACTTTTTCGCTTCGATTAAAGCTACCAAACAGAAATCAAAATCTCTTGGCTGGGGTTTGAAAAACCCAACCTTTCCTTAAGGAACGACAAAGATGAAATTCCTGAAACGTGGGCTTCATTTTATGAAGAGATTTATGATATTCTAAGCTCAGAACCCCACTTCCATCCTGATATCAGCAATGAACCTGAAATTCCATCAATAACTACTGACGATATTGACCATGCCATTAAGTCAATGAAAACCGGTAAAGCAACAGGCTCGGTCAACATTCCGACTGAACTCATTAAAGCAGGAGGAGATTGTAATTAAACCAGGAGGAGATTGCAATAAGTCATCCTTAAAGCATCTCTTCAATCTCACCTTGACATCAATAGAACAGATTCTATCTCTACAACAAATCATTAAAAAATCTATCTATCAAATTCAACAACCCGGCATACTTCGCTTTCATCGACTTCACAATAGGCTTTGAAACTGTGGATCAACAAAGAGTATGGCAAACACTAGATGAAAAAACGATCAACAAAAGGTATATCGTTCTCTTACAAGCCTTATACAAAAACTCTCAGGCAACCATAAAAACTGATATTGGTCTATTACGCGCTATCAAAATCTTGAGGGGTGTAAAACAAGGCGATATTCTTGTAGCCATTCTCTTTATTCTACTTGCAGTAACTGTTCTTCTAAAAACCAAGAATAGCACTAGCTCTGGATACTCAATCGGCGGAGCACTTATTGACAACCTTGCTTATTCTGACGACATAACTGCCATCAACGAATTAGCAAGTCAATTACAAACCTACTTCGATGTCCTGTTATCACGAGCAAAAGATGTTGAGTTGCAAATAAACGTCAACAGACAAAATGCATGAAGACAGCCAAAGGTAACACACCTGTGTATATTACAGTCAATAATAAAGTCATTGAAGTAGTATAAACGTTTGAATACCTCGGATTCCGTGTCTCGTCTGATGGTAGAAGCAACGTCGCTGTAGACCACCGAATTGCTGGGCTGCTTTTAACAATAACAAACCTCACCTGACATCAGCTCGAATCCCACAAAAGGTAAAATAAAAAATATACAACACTTATATTATACCAGTTGTTCTACAAGACATCGAATGCTCCACACTAGCAGCACCAACCCTAGAGAAACTAGAAGTTTTTCAAAATCCGGCAAAACGCTTCTTGACAAAATTCCGATTGCAAGCCTTCTTCAGACAACACATCCTAAACCCATTTCGAATGCCGTCAAAGAAAGAAAGTTACATCTCGTCTGGGTACACTAAAGGAAACACCAACAAAAGACATTTCAAAGTGTGCTTCGAAGGAATGGTCAACGGGAAAAGATCACGGAGACGGCAGTAATGACGTCCAGTCAACTAACACGCAACAGAGAGGCGTGGAAAAAGTTTTGCCATTCGGTTTTTTATTCCACACTTGGCGGAGAAGCGATTGATGATACTTATGGAATAACTATGACTGATCTCACTGTGTAAAACCATATAGAGACTAAATGAATAAAGTATTAGACAAATTAACAGTTGGAAAGGCCCCTGACACTCCTGAAGGCTACACAAAAAATCTCATTATGTGGGTATGATTAAACTGATTTAGCCACTTTTTATAGAATCAACACCTTTTTTATATGAGAAAAGATGAAATGATGACCCAGTTAGGGGTGACTTGGCCAATTCCCCACTGAAACATTTACCATAGCTTATAACGAAGAAAGAATCCCAAAGCTATCGACAAACACACAGCACTGCACACATTCTTCTATGAATAAGGACATAAATATTTGCTGTGGGTTGAAGGTGATTAAATGTTGCCATTCCTTTCAGTTCCGCGTCCTTCAAATCACGCCAACAAAACCCAGCCTGTCATTTTTCTGATGTTTTTAGCGTAACGAGGTCTCTGGCTGCGTCGGGATCTGCTCCAAAATGTGTGCCTGTTGGCCAGCTATACCCTTGCATTCTAACGTCTGAAGTATTACGATTTTCTCAGCTAGATTACATTCCTTCTCTGGCTGATGCTTAGTATTCGTTTGAAACACCAAAGTTTTCTGTGGTGTAATAGTGTTAGTGTTAAACTGGTTATCTTTGTCACATAACATTCCTTCAAATTCAGCAGTGGTTCCAAAGTTAGCGACAAGGAAACTTAATGATCCAAGCAATTGAATTGGAGTAATATACACGAGCATGTAACATAGCAAATTACTTCCTATTATACATCTGTTGACCAATGAACGCTCAAAACAATATGTCCGAGTTCGGTATCCTAACTGCTAGCTGGGAAGTGTCAGCCAGAGAGAGGCGACATTTTGTTATATGCTGAGCGTATTATTCAGTAAGTATTGAATCCGATCGTGATACAAAAAAAGAGGTTGCAATGTTTACCCAATTAAGTCAATCTCCCAGTCGAGCATTCTTAATGCTATCCTTTCAGCTCTTCCAGTCCAGCATCAAACTATCGACTTTTTTCACAACATTTAGGCCAGTGTCATGATTGGTGTTGTCAATGTAGGTGAGATGTTTCCACCATGACGAACGTGTCCATTTTTTACTCTTATAGTAGAAGTTGCAAAGCTTTCTCTTCCGTATTCTCTATACAGTATCCTGCTACCCTTGGTCCTTGTACTGAAATTTTTAAAAACACAACTCATAATTGGTTTTGTGCCAACTCTAAGACGGACTGAGAGCTATACTCGACCTAACCTAGATTTAATTATTTACTTTTGGATTTTTTTTATTTCAAAGATCCAACTTTAATATCCAGGTTATCTTCATAATGTTTTTATTTTCGAGNCATGACGAACGTGTCCATTTTTTACTCTTATAGTAGAAGTTGCAAAGCTTTCTCTTCCGTATTCTCTATACAGTATCCTGCTACCCTTGGTCCTTGTACTGAAATTTTTAAAAACACAACTCATAATTGGTTTTGTGCCAACTCTAAGACGGACTGAGAGCTATACTCGACCTAACCTAGATTTAATTATTTACTTTTGGATTTTTTTTATTTCAAAGATCCAACTTTAATATCCAGGTTATCTTCATAATGTTTTTATTTTCGAGGTTGGTTGGTAAAGGTGGCTCTTTTCCAGGTAATTTAAAAATGCTTATACAAACTCTATACGCTCAGTGCCCTTGGGCTCTTTAAACTGCCTTTTTAAGTATCTTTACAACCACTAATTCGGTTCATGAGTGTTTAGCTTTCAGCGTGCTGATCAAAATAAATCAACTGAAAAATAAACCAGTTTTTTTATGACTCCGTCCTTAAAACAACCCCTGGACCCTTCACAAGCTCATTAGGGAAAGGAGTCAAGCGCTAGTAAGTGTGAGCATTTAATCTTTAGCGTTCGATAATCGATAACTTTGAAGGTTCGACTTGCTTTTGGAGGGAAGGGGAGATCATTTTGACTTTAATACTTCATTTTTGTTTTGTATTCGCCAAACAGGGTCGTTGATTAAGTAAAATAATCATTCCGACGTCCTCTGGACTACGGCCAAATAGTAAGTAATGTTACAGTTAACTTTTTTTAGGGGACAGGTTCCTGTCCCAACAGGCAGGTACCAGATTGCATTGTGCTTTTCTCGTTTCCCTGTGAGTTGTTTGAAACATGTTCAGCGCAAAGTCATATGGGACTTACATACGGGCCTTCTTCAAGGTGACCACCACATTTTCCAGAGAGCGGGCATTATTCTGTCTCTTCGTTTGATATGAGAATTAGAAGTTACAGGAGCGTTTGTTTGTCTGCCACATTACCCAGTGAAAATTAATGTTGAATAAATATGAGTGAACTAACAGCATCGGCAATTAAGAAACTAAAAGTTGCTGAACTCCGCGCAGAACTTACAAAACGTGGTCTTGATGTTAAGGGTAAAAAGGATGAGCTTGTCAGCAGACTTGTAGAGGCTGTAGGTGCCGAGGCTAGCCAATGTCAAGACAGTGCTGAACAAGATTCTGAAGCAAACGATACACAGGATATTGATCCTCAAGAAGATGAAGTAGATAAAACAGAGCAGGCAGAGGAGGAGGAGGATGAAGAGGGGAAAGTTGAGCCTGCCCAGGCAGATGAAGAAATGGAAGCGGTGGAGGAAGATACTACAGAAGCAGGACAGAAACCAAGCAGCCCACAACAAGAAGAGGTGAAGGATGTGAAAGACATCGAAATGAAAGGTGAGTTTTCTCGTTTTTTTAAATTTTCTCTTAGAATCAATTTCGGCATCTATTTTCTGGGCTTTTCGGTGTTTGTGCAATGAGACGCGAGGCACAAGCTATAATTTTTATTATATTATGTTGAGCCCGGTTTTTGTTCACTGCAGCTGTTGTTGAAGTTAACTGACACGTACTCGCGATACTTTTAATAGTATTTTTCTCTGGTGTACGTAGAACGAGAACCCCAGGGTAGGATTTCCTAGAGAGGCTCGATGGGCTATGGGCCAAAAATATTTAGGAACAATATGAAAAACCTGTAATGTTACCTTTGTTTGACACTTACGAAAAGACTTGACCGTATCTACTTGAATTTACCAAAGTTACCTTGAGAAAGAACTGCATACAGGTGCCACCAAAAGTTTTCAATGGACATTGAGCTATTGGGACCTTGTAACTGTCGAGATCAAAGGAAACTGGCTTGCTAACTTACAGTTTCTTTTCAAGGCTATAAATAAGGACAGTCTTAACCATTACTAGGCAACATGCTGGTGTTGCATGGCATGTGAAGAAGGCATGTTATCCGTGGTATCACTTGAACTGTTACACAGGACATCACAACACAAGTCGAGCAATTTCACAGTTCTTGGATATGATTGAGAAAATGGTTTACACACCATGTCGCGTGCTAACCAAGATGAAGGGGGCCAGAAATTCAGCGAGTTTTAGGGGTTTTTTTTATAATAATGCACCCATAACTGGTATGAAGCATGCAACAGTTTGTTGCACACGTTACATAGTGAGGCAACATGGATCGTGCATTTTTGCCTTTGTAAAGGTAATGAAAATGTAACTTGCACTGAAGGCACATATGATCTTACAATGTAAACCACAAACATGTTTAACATATACAAACCCTGTAATATAGGTGATGGTATTTTTTATAATTTGCAAGACACCACAGGCATTGCTCATATCCAAATACAATGTTTTAAAGGCCTTTATCTTTTAGTAAAGGCTTTAAAAAATGGTAAAATTTGTTGTTGCCTTGTTAACAGCGAGACAAACCACAGTGTGTTTGGCACTTCAGGATGTTGGCCTGCAACTAATTACTTTATACATATGAGATGAGGTAAATTATCGAAGTAAAAGCAAATTCAGGGTTAAAAAATGGAGCAACTTTGCATAATCTATTGCTTATGATACCATGTACTTGCAAGGTACTAAGGTTCATGTAAATGAAAGATGGTATAATAGGATCAACAAAAAGATAGAAATGTGTGCATGCAAGTAACGTGAACATTAATTATATTACACCATTTTAAAGGCTTTTGTATCATTTTAACCCTTCACTAACCACAGAACGGAGCAAGTGAGTTCTCTATGTCAACATAAGTCTGGTGAGAAAGTGTCTTATAAATTTCAATCCTTCTTTGAACATTTATCAGTAATCACACTATTTTATGCACTAAATTGGATGTATATACCCAAAAGGAGTTGTGGAAAGGAACAGAAAGTTACCCAATTTGATTGACAAACAAGTGTGTTTTATTAGAGCAGACGAATTTTGTGGTTTCTTCACTTAAACATGGTTAGCTGTTTGTGGTATGGTAAGTTTTGTTATTCCAATTGTTTTTCAAGTATTTATAAAATGATAGTTGGCAATAAATTTAGTCAGACATTTTGAACAAGAAACTTAATATTGGTATTTTGCCTGTGCTGGTCATTGACTAGATACTGAGAAAAAGCCATTAAATAAACACTGGAAGTCTTGATGTAGCTGGATTAAATTTGCTTCTTCTAAATGTTAACTTGTAATCTGAAAAGCTACCCCAACTTGTAGCTAATATTGTTGAGTGCAAAATCCCTTACCTGCAAGGATTGTTTTAGTCATGACCATTTAACTTAAGGGATGTGGATAAGAAAATTTTATTCAATAATGTATATTTCAAGTTAAGGTTTTCTAACACTCAAGATTGCTGCCTTTGAATTGCTGTAAAATGGTGCTTGCAAACTTAGTTTAAATGCCATTGCACTGTTACATTCCAAGTTTTGTTATGCCTACTTTGATAAAAATTCAGCAGACTATCGATATAGCAGTTATTTGAAAGGAATTGGCTACTCTTCAGAAGAATTAAATTAGGTTGCCTAAAAGTGTGATGTTTTAAATTGAAGTTTGTGATACAAGAGGCCACCATAGTTCATCAATGAAGCAGGACCATTAATTTTTTTTGTAGAATTCCATTTGACATAAAGATTGTTGGGTGTGATTTTGTTATAGGAGGGAAGGTTTTGGTTATGTTTATAATTTTACAAAAGGTAAAGTGCTAATAAGAGCATAATAACTTAGTTTTCAGAATGCACCCTTACCTGACATGTTCTTTTCTTTCACAGAAACACTGGTTTCCTTCAAGGAGTGGAGTCAATTTTTTTAATTCCTGTTTTCTAAGATGAACCATTCTGAATAGAGATAAAGTATATATGTAGTGTTTATTAACCTAAATCAAGCCAAGAGAGCACAACACCATTATAAAAGAAAGTTTTCTCTTTGTGACAGTTGGTGTTTTGTATGCTTGCCATGCATATAAAATAAAGATAACCTGAAAGTTGTAAAATCTTAATGAAACACTGGAAAAGAGGAAACATGGTGTTTATTATGCATGTAGTAGTTTTCTTTGGTTGCCTACAGCTGCAGTGATATAACCTGTCAGATGTAAACTTTGTCTGGCATTGAAACTTTTTCTCACCAGATTGGAAACTATGCTCAGTAATTTGGATGTCATGATCCAGCTTTTGCAAACCAAAAATCTGCCCTTTTGACTATTATTGCAGCATTGTACAAAACCACAGCAGTCAATGAAAATGATACACAATTCCAGCTACTGACAGGCTGTCAATTTGGTGTAAAGAGTAACAATTTTATTGGAGTACTGAACCTTTAAAGTCAAGAGATATGAATATTCTCATGAGAAAAGGGAAGAAGTGCATAACTGGATGTGGCAGATTGAATTCATTGATTGATTTTGTTTGTATGTACACAGTTAAGTCAAAGGGGAATGAGTGGTCAAAAGTTTAACTGTGGTACAGTGCAGTGTTTCTTTAGGTGAACCCAGCAGAACTATTGAAAATGGAATCACTATCAGGATGAAGTCAAGAGAGTGTCATGAAATATTGTGAAAGTAACTTGAAAAGGTGATTACAATTTGATTAATTAACAAACAATTGAAACCACTCCATTGGTTTGGAATATTTGGCTTTCAAAAGTCAAGGAACAGCATGCAATAACAAGTCTAAAGTATGTAAGGAACACTTGGTCAAGTGAAGTTGCCAGTTTGTACATTTATAGACTAATTACAAGTTGAGTTAAAGATGCCAATGAGTATGGCTAAACAGAAAGAAGAAAAAGTTGAAATATTAACTTCCTTTTTTGGGACCCGTAATAAATGTTGGTTAAATACTCTTGCTAAAGCCAAAATTTGTACAGATTATTCCTGCCTGCAAATAATGGACATTTAATGTAAAATGTGCATACTGCATCTGCAACTGGTAAAGGTCAGATTAGAGTACAACTTTTGTTACAGTTGGCTAACTTGCTTATTATGCAGTAAAATTTTAGACTTGTTCATGGTGTGAACTTCTTGCAGATTGCATTAAAGTAAGTATGATAGCATTTATTATTGACTTTTATCTGTGATGTTTTTCCCAGTGGAATTGAAATAGAAGTGGGTAATATGGTGTACTGACCCATAGTTGTTAGTGTTGTATATTGCCATTTAGTCAAACTTCTTTCCAAAGACTTTAACATGGTGAATTGAAGTTATGTTTGACTGTCAAACAGGCTCAAGGCAATGTTTCCTGTTACAAGCCCAGATTTTAAGAGTTCAAAAGTGAGGACCTTGATGAGTAATGGCTCTCAAAAGTTTACTTCAGCATTTTGACAGTCTTGACACATATCTTTACTAATAATTTTACAAACAATTATGTGAGGCCAATTTGTTGACTTGTGTTAGTTGTACAAGCACTGAGCTAGCTTGAATCATGGAGATGACAGCAGTAATATATGTTGTTTGAAGGCCCATTTTCGAAAAATTTGTACAGAATACTTTCTAAAGTTGTAGAAATCTTCCTTGCCTTGCTTGTTTTCTTTACCCACCGTTTTGTGTTGTTTAACAATTTGTCTTTTAGGCATCTGGATTTTATCAAGGGACCAAGAACATGGTACTAGGAAAAAATATATATGAATGCCTGGCAATCTTATATTTTCATTGTTCATGAGAACAGTATTCAGAACAATTTCATCAAGAATTAATGTCAAAATGTTGGATTTTGTTACTTGTGTACCATTATTTTGAACAGAGCACTTACATTGAAAGGAAGTATGCTCATTTAAGTGGAAAATGGTAGCAGGAATAATTTTTCATCCATTGTAGCAAATTTAAATGGTTTGGGGAGTTTTTTGGGTCTTGATTGTGTTTAAAGACTAATTTTTATTCACAGAAGAGGCTTGCTATAAGCAACTAGTAGTCTTTGACAAAGAAACATCAAAAGTGAAAAATGTTTGTGTGAACTGGCTAAAGGCTGACAGCAACCCTAAATATGCACTACTAAAGTCAGACTTCAAATATTTTCAGGGGTTATGGCATTTTCAACAGAAACTACATTGGGTCAATAAACCCTGTGAAGACAAAAAGGAAGTTGTACAACACAAAGAAAGATATTTCAATAGACCTTCATCCTCATACAACAGCTATTTGAGAGTACTGAGTTAAACTTGTTTCAGCTGACATTGGTGTACACAGAATTCAAAGAATGATAATATGTTACTGGAAAGAATAACAAGTAGCTGCTTCACATTTTTTATTTCACATCCACTTCACTTGCCATTGCATGGACTGGCTTGTGCATGGAAAAAAAATTATTTATTGGTTTTTTATTTTGAGAAGATAGTGGTTTCTGGACAAAGGATGTTTGATGCAAGTAACATTAACAAGAAAGATGCTTGATATAGTAACACATATGGCGTGTAATTGACTCTTGCCTGTTATGGAAAGATTTCAATAGTGTAAAACAAAGTTGTCTGAAATATTGCACACAGTAAAGCTTTGTGGGTATTCAAAACTAAACTTTACCTTTGCATAAAAGGCTGTTTAAAACAATGGTGGTCTTGTTGAGTAATAAAAGACAACTAGATCTATAAATGGTTTGAATGTTTGTAAACAATAAAAATATGGTCAGTGCTGTTCATGCTGTAAGAGGCCTGGAAACAAGAAGACATTTTGTTTTCAGCATTCCTTTATGTATGTGTGGTAACTGTAATAGTGTGCTTGTTTTTGTGCTATTTATTTTTACACTTTATTTTGTGTGTTCTTGTACTACTTTGTAATTGTTTAGGCACCTGTGCTCTCTTTTTGCCTTTATTAACAGGGGATGGGGGGTTTGTTGTTTTCACATCTTGCCCAATTTTTTTGGTTTTATCTTGCCACTGTAATTTGTGTTGGGCTTTCTTTCATTTTATTTTTGTGATTTCAATATTTACATTTTTTTAAACACATTTTAATTATTTTTTGGTTACAACCCCAACCAACCCAAAACCTTATAAAACCACCACACCCACCATTTGAGGGTGACTTGGATCCATAAAAAATAATAGTGCTTTCAGTATTAGAACATGTGCATTTAAGGCAAGTTAAGTACTGAATTGTGCATTGATGGGCATGGGCATTAACTGCACTTTGACCAGTGGCAGATAGGTCCATATTGATAAACCTTGATAAAATTAATATATTAACCCCCAAAAAATGGAAGATAACTTCCATATGATGGGTAAAAGTCTACAGTTACATGCATCAATAGGCATAGGTATTGATTTTACTTTAAACACTAGCCAATAGGTCCAGGTCTTCAAATTGTTTATGGATTTTTAAACCCTTGTTCATCCCATTCTATCAATCATTGGAGAGAAAGTGCAGTTTTGCTTTCATCTCTGTAGTGCCCAATGCATGCATTGGCCTTTCTCATAATCTAATGTGGGTAAGTACAAATTTTGGGGTGGTCTGTGTGCAACATGGTTTGTTTTGAATGCAGGTAGAATGCAGAAATATTAATGTCTCATAGTTGGAGTAAACAAATTCCATGTGGAGCCTAATTTAACCTTGATCTTGAAGGTGTTGCTTGAATTTATATGTATACTTGCTTGCAATAACCCAAAGTGAAAGTTAAATTTTAGGAGTTGTTAATGAAAATAGGCATGGATTTAATTTGTAAAGATGTGCAAGCTCTTGTCAATATCTTTCCTTGACATAAGAAATTTGGGTCAGCGGTTTTATCCAGGATTGAAATTTTTGCTTGAAGTTATTTGTTGTGGGGTTAAAAATAATGTAAAAGTATAAAAGTAGAATGGCAGGTTAATCCACTATTAAACAACTACTATTGATTACTGAGTTTGTGGGAACCTTCTGATTTTGATAGACAGGCATGAGTAATAGTTTCTAATAGTCTTTATAAAGGATTGTCAGATCTATGAAAAATTGTTTAACATTTAAACTAAGTTGTATATCTGGAAACCTTTGGAAAGACTTGGCAATTTTCTTATCCTAGCTTCACTAAGTGCCATGTTGTACATTGAATTGTTCCATTACTGTGGTATAACTAAACAGATATGATCTTGCCATACCTGCCCTTTTGTCAAATGTTTCCTTTTTGAGTAGAGACAAAAATTTTATAATTTTATGAGATGTAGTCATTGGTTTCATTGTATTACTTTTATCTGCTGGCCAACTTGTATTTTTATCATCAACGTTGCCATTTTTGGTAAACAGTAAATACTTTGACAAATTAACTGTGCATTAAGGCAAATTCAACATGTTTTTATTGGTTAACAGTTAATGCAATAGGTTTTAAGGGGGTAAAATTAGCTATGTAGTAAATGCTTGCATCCTCTGGCTTTGCTCTTTGCTCACATTTTTTTGCCAAATATTGTTTTAAATGGTTTTTACCCAATTGGCACGTTAATTTTTTTCTTTAAGATCTGTTATTGCACTTCCTCTTTACCCCAGTCATATATATAATGTGCAATTTATTTGTTATTTTTATAAAGAAAGAAATTATTACTGGAGCTGCCTCAGTTTTTATTATAAATCTAGGTAATGGTATATATAACCAAGGCAAAAAATAAAGCAAACCCATATTAAATGGTAAAACTCTATAGCTCAAATTCAACATGAAGACCACTCTCTGGAGTTATTTTACTTACAGACCATAAAATTATAGCAAGCGATGAAACACAGGCCCCGAATATGATTATTTTTGTGCATGTGCTGTTAGTTTTGTGTTCTTTACTCTTAATCTAAGCAACAATTTTTCTTCAGGATCCTTTATGATTGCATGGAAACGACTGTGTCGCCAAGTTGCCGCAGGGTAATTAGTTGCCTTGTGTTCTATCTTTTTGTTGTAGCATCATTCAAAAGGCCTTATTTCTTTGCCTGTTGGAAGTTGTTATATTAAAAGGCTTTTCAAGGCTTTTTTTTAAAGATTTTGAAAAACAATTTTGTTGTGCCAGATAAAAAGGCATTCCCTAGTGGAGGCACTGAGCTTTCTGATTTGCTGTTTTGTATTACTAATGTAAAAATTTACAACAGGCTGTTGACACAAGCTGGAAATTGAAGTGCTTTTTATTTTGAAAACTTTGGATCTTTGGAATCAGTATGTAACATTTTTTAGTTATAAAATTGCAGTGCTTGTCATGTGTAAAGGCTGAGCATGACTTGTTTTGTGCTTCTTTAGTGTATGGAGATATTTGTTACAAAAGAACTTAAATGTTAAACTTTCCTCATTTTATTGTGGACATGAATTTCAAGGCCCTTCAACTAAATTAAATATTAGGAAAAATTAGTTCAAAATAGTGCTTTCAGTATTTTGTTTACATAAGGTCTTGAGACTATAGTTAAATGTAACTTACAATTGATGTCACAACTAATGGTGGTCTCAATTGACTTTCTATTTGTTATGAAATTCAGTTGCATTTTCCTTACCAGCAAATTTAGAATGCAAAGTCACAAGCAGGTGCTTTTTAGCTGTTGAGAATCAGCATGAACTTATTGTTTGAAGGGCAAAAGTACTGTTTTAGTGTATAGGTTATTTCTGCATATGTATAGACTTATATATGTTTGTTAGTTGTAACAGGCATTTTCACAGCCTAATTGCTATTTGATAATAATAAAACTTGAAGCAGTTTCTTTGTTCCAAGGTGCAAGAATTTTAAACAATTTTGAACAGCTGTTGATGAGCCCATATGCAACTATGTGATCTAATGAAATGTTGGTGTTGTTTTTTTTAATTAGATGAAGAAACAGAGGAGAGTAAAGATGAGGCAAAAGAAGTTCATTTAGAAAGCTCTGATACCCAAGAAGAAAGTAAGAGTGAAATGCCAATGGCAGATGCAAGCCAACCTGAGAAAAAAGATGACCAAGAAAAAAAAGATGACCAAGAGAAAAAAGATGACCAAGAAAAAAAAGATGACCATGAGAAAAAAGATGACCAAGAGAAAAAGGACCACCCAGAAAAAAAAGAACATTCTGAAAAAAAAGACCACTCTGATAGAAAAGATGACCACCGTGAGAGTAGAAAAAGAGAACATGATAAAAAACCAGAAGTAAAAAAAGAGGAAGAAAAACCTGTTGAGTAAGTACCCATTTACTTTTAGATTTTGTAACATGTTTTGTCTGAATAGTCATATTTTTTATTTTTGCTATATTTATTATAGTTTGGTTGGATTTGCCATTACGTATGTAAAAGTGACAGTTAAATATTTAACTAAATAGCACTGTTTAGACAGCACAGAATGAATTTATTGTGGAAAACATTGTGAAACATAAGTAGGATTGTGCCCACAAAAAGTTTAGCAAGTAGTACCAAAGTTTCCTTTGTCAACATTGCTTTATGGCACATTTTTAAACATTAATTTTAAAGCCATTTTAAAGTATTTATTTGACGACCTTGTATACCTTGTCTGGAAATGTTTTGTCTGGTAGAGGGTGATTGGTGATGGTTGGTATTAAACTTTACCATTTTTCTGGCAATTTCCATGGATTGCATAACCCAGTTACACAGAAATAAGTGAGTGCACAGCTTTTGTTGTAGATTTAGTGGGTCTGATTTAATATTTGCTTGCATTTTCCAGAGAGCTACAGATTGAACTGGAAACTGAGGAGAACGAGGTTCAAGAAGAAATTGATTCTGAAGCTAACATTGTTTTGGATACATGTAAGTTCACTTATCCCCTAGTAAATCAACTGTAGTATGGTTTCCTGAAGTATATCTTGTGTTACATTATTTTCATTAACTGTAATTTTTTGGGTGGTGGCTGGGGGGGTTATTTTGGGGGTTTTTTTTTGTCATTTTCAAATTATAGCTAGCATCAAGTTACTTACTGAAAGGTTTGGTATTCTGCTTGGTACTGTTACAACTTCCATTCTTGCCCAGTATTTCAGATATTTATTTCATATGCATTACCACAAAAGGAGCCCAGACCTATAAGCTTTTAACATTGTAAGCTGATGATAAACCACTTCCATCATAGTTTTTTGACACATACAGTATCAATATTTGTGATGAGGGTTTAACTCTCATCAGTTCTTTTTTTTTCACTTGTTTACTTACAGATACATCTGATTTGACCTTTATGGTTAGTAAAGATGGAACTAGTGGGAAAAACCTTGTGAAAAATGGCTTCAGTTATCTTTGGCATGGTATTAAAGCAAGTAAAGGAGTCAAAAGTGGAAAAGTCTGTTTTGAGTGCAAGGTTTGTTTATCAGTTATCTAAACTCATTTAATTTCTAATTTAAATCGATCAATTTTTTGCAAGTAAAAGCTTTTAATGGTGTTAAAAGAAAATGATTTGACAAATATACAAAGAAGTATTTTGGATAGTTGGTACTTCAGGAAATTACAATGACCATGTAAGGGGAAAATAATACCCCTTTCACTGTAATATTTCAGTATGTCCACACATTGATATGCTTGTACTTCAAGTCTGTCATTAAGTACTACCTTGCAAATATGAAACCTTTATATTTTATTTCTTACATGTAATTGTGTTGGCGTATTTTTTGTGTTTTTTTGTTAGTTGGTAAAAAAGCTGGATGTTGACTTGCCTGACACTGAAGTACCAAAGCATGGTCTTAGAGTAGGATGGTCAGCAAATTCTTCAGGACTGCAGCTGGGTAATGTTGCTCCTTGCCTTTATTTCAAGCTAGATCATTATTTCTATTTTAAATAATTAAATTCTTCTATTTGTGTATCTTAAATTGATAATTGTCAAAGAATGCTGTAAACTGAGCCTGTTTGGTTTTTATTACGAAAGCTTTCAGACACATTTTTAGCAGTTCTGGGACAGAACTACAGTGCTGCTTAAGCAAGTTGTGCTTTTAGGAATTCAGCTGCAAATTTTGTTGTTTTTGTTGTAATTGTTTTATGCCTCATTGTACATTAACATACTTTACTCCCAGTAATATAAAGTTATTGTTGCCAAAAATTTAACCATATCTTTTTAATTTAAAACTGGTAATATTCAATTGTAAAAGCCCTTTAACTGGTAATGGATCATCACAGTAGGTGTTCTCAAAGTTAACTTTGATACTTGGGGTATTTTATGAAGTGGAACAATTGTTGTCAGTTAAAAATAATATTTATTTCCCAAGGATCATAATGTGTAATATAAACACGTGTAACTTGAGGGAAGGAGGGGGTGTTTTGTTTTTGTTTCCAACTGCAAAACTTCACTTTCCACAAATTGTTTTGAGTGTTTGTAATGGAATGATGAAACATAATTTTGCCAATTCTGTTCCGGATTACTGTTTTATTCCCATTAAGTTAGACTTTTTTGTCTGCCAAATCTACATAGTGTTCTTCAGTTAAAAGGCTTTAAATATTCTTATATGCAGACCACTTGCATAAATCATCATAAGATCATTTGTCTTAGGTTGTAAACTAGGTGCAGTTGGAATTTGTGTACATTGTTAAGATATACCCTGACCGTACATCTTTATGACTTAGATTTTCAAGCAACAAGTTTGACCATGAGACTTTTTTCAGGCTTCCAAACAAACCATTGATGCTATTTTAGAGTAAATGCACAAACATGTTTTTGTTTGTTTGTTCTTAATTTAATGTTTAGTTCCCAAGGTGTTTTCTTCCTCAACCTGTGTTCTTGTAAATTTGTCCTTGGAAATCAGATTTACTGCAGTTCCTGAACATAGTTTGCTTACTTTTCCTGTTGAATAGGTGAAGCAAAGTTGTCTTATGGTTATGAAAGCACTGGGAAAATATGTGCATCATCCAATTTTTCAGATTATGCACAACCTTTTGATGAAGGAGATGTGATTGGTGCATATTTGGTGAGTAGTGATGTTATAATTTTTGGTGATTATGAAAGCAGATCTAATTTTTTGCTTTGCAGTTATTTTTTATTTAGTATACCAGTCATAGTTAAACTCAAGGAAACATTGTTTGGAAAAGGATATAGACATTCTTTATGGTGCTTGTTTGACCATTTTTTATAAACTTTAGTGGACCAGGTACTCTGAATAAAGGATTAGTGAGAAGGTAAGTAGTGATGGTAAGAAAAAAAATAAGAAAGCAGGTGACTTGAAGCTTTTGTCATTGTTGTGTAGTATTTGATGTAACTTGTAGTAAATGCAATTTGGTTATTTTATTGCCACAATGAACTACAGATTTTACATGGTGGTAATTGGTACCACAAGAATAATAATTAATAATTTGAATAAACAATTATAAAAACAACATTAAAAATTATAAAAAATTGCTATTAAAATTATGCTCATTTTGGTCAGTAGCTATTTAATTGGCACTTGATCAAAGGTACCAGAATAAGAAAGTATTGAATAAAAAGCACACTTGCTTTCAGCTTTCTGGTGACTTCGGTCCAGTTAAGTACAGTACTCCCTCCAAATAGCGATCCCCCCAAATAGCGGTTCCCTCCCTATAACGAGCGATTTTCTGTGCCCGCAATTTTTCCCTTGTATATTTCATTAAAGCATCCCTCCGAATAACGATCCCCCCGTAACCCTAACAACGAACACAAAATCGTGCCCCTAAGTGTGAAATTTCCCTCCAAATAACTGCAGCTGTTTGGATAATTGCAACTGTGTATTGTTCCTGTCAGATTGAGTTAAAAAGGTGTGAGACAACAATAATNTTGACCTATAGTGATTAGGCCTACTGTATCCTGTTCGATCTCTTTGTTTATTTTACAACATGCACTATATTTGCTCGTTACAATTGTAAAGTACTTTTTGTATGATGTTTTCATTGATGTGTTTGACACAAGTAAAGCAGAGAAGAAAGAAAAAGAAAGTACATAAAAATATGGTCCACCCAAATAACGGCTCCCTCCCAATAACGAACATCTCAATTTACCCGTAAGTGTGTTCGTTATTGGGGGGGAGTACTGTACCAGCAGAATTGCTACCTACCAAAATAATTCTTTTTTTTTAAAGCACTTATGTTAATTATTAATAAATATTTTTTGATTGTAATGTGTAGGTTTGTTTTACCCCTGTTTGAAATTTGGTGTGTTTTTGGTATTTATTGGAAATCTTAAGTGTTAGCATAACTTTATATTCTACAATTGCTCTTTTTTGTATTTCCTCAGGGGTGGTACTTAATAAGCCTTGTTTTACTATATTGTGCCCCATTTTAATTCTAGGATTTAGAAAGTGATCCCAAGACACTGAAATATACTAAAAATGGAGAAGACCAAGGTATTGCCATGTCACTCACACTAAACCTTGATGGCAAGGCATTGTTTCCTCATCTTCTTGTGAAAAATGTGGAAATTGAAGTGAACTTTGGGTCAAGAGTAAGTTTAAAAGTTTGATAAAATTCTTCATTTGTAGTGTCTTGTATATACATGTATTATAAATTTTTTAAGAGATTCATGGTGCTGCTTATCATTAACTTCAATTTAAAAAAAAAAAATTCAAACCTTGCATTAAGATCTTTGTGAATTTTTTATTGGTTTCATTACTTCTTGATTGTTCCCAACGACTGGAAAACTCTAGTCATAACTTTTTTAAAAGTTTTTATTGCTTGTTTGTTAGTTTGTTGCTATTTAATATGTGACACATGGCTTGATATTATTCTGTATTTTCACATGTAGGAAACACCTTGGTTTGAACCATTGGAAAGCTATGATTTTATTGAGAAAGTTGGAGAAGACAGTTTTCTGGAAGCCCCTAAGCCTCCAGCAACTAAAGAAGAATGTGAAGTAAGTAGTGCACAATTTTTTTTGAAGGAGGGGGGTTGTTACACAATAAGTAGTACTAGCACTACTACAGTTAAAGTGCGGGTTAGAATAGCATAAAGCATTTGGAACAACATTTTAACTACGTGTTGTTTTTAGCAACATACAGATGTGTTAACTGCAAATGTTTTTCTCTGGTAATTGAGTTTGAAATTAACACCTTTCGGCTGTATTAAGCTATTTCAGATGTCAGCTGACAGTTAAACCTGTTGGATAGTAATTAATTTGTACCTGGGTTTGAATGGCGTTTTGATTGTTGGTAAAACTTACTTGCATTTTTTATTTAATGGGATTGCAAGAAATGTGGCTAAGGAATCATTTTGTTCATCCTGAGCAGTGTTGCCTGGCAATTGATCACTTGCTTTCTGCCTTCAGGTACTGATGATGGTTGGTTTGCCAGCTTCTGGAAAGACAGTTTGGACTCAGAAATATATGAATGAACATGATGAAAAGCATTATAATGTAATTGGCACAAACATAGTATATGAGAGGATGAAGGTTAGTTAGATTAATCTTTGTTGATGCATGCATGTCATTTTTCCAGTTTTAACATATTGTTTGGGGTTGGATTTATAAAACTAGAGATTGCCAACGATTTTTTTATGTTCCATATAAAGAAAAAGTAGGTTTGCTTGTGTACTTAACTTGATGTATATGTGGCAAGTTTTATGAAACTTAGTTTCCCCATAACCCCCACCCCATCCCACCTTTTTTTTCTTTTCCATATTCCAGTCTTCACCTGTTTTTAGTTTCTCTTCAAATATAAGCTGACCACTTGGCCAGAATCCCCATGCCCACTTACTTCATGTTACAGTTAAAAGAGAGCTAGCAGTAACTAGAGACATTGTGTTGATGTATTTATTCAAATCTTACTACCCTTACTATTAACATCTTTTAATTTATTGATAGATTTTGCCCATGCTTTTCCAAGCTGTCCCACATTTTTCCAACTAAGATTTTGCTTTTTTTATGTACATGGTATTTTGATTTATTTATTTTTATTTTATTTGTTATTTTGTCTTTTAGCTGCAGGGACAGCGCAGAAAAAGAGACACAGATGGATTTGACAAACTTGTAGAGGCAACAGCAAAGATTCTTAGCAAAATGTTACTTATTGCCCAAAACAGACTAAGAAATTATATTATTGATCAGGTTAGAAAAATTTGTTGAAATTATTGGCATTTATGTCAGCCATAAGAAGGCACCTTGCTACGAACTTCACAAAATTTTATTTTGAAAAATCAGTAATGCCCCCAAGAAACAAAAATAATTGAATTTTAAACTTAATTGTGAAGTAAAAGTGTTTGTTGTTGTTTTGTTTGGGGTTTTTTGGCATATTTAGTTGATTTCCCGGTTTGTGAGACAGAGTGATGTATGTATGTATGTATATGTATATATATATTAATAAGTAACATGTTGCAGTAAATTATTGGCCAGGTTAATTTGACAAAGGGATTTGATTAGTGTGGTAACAAAATGATAAATTAAGTTTACAGTTTTGTTTGCATCCATTTTGTTTTCATTATTTGCTCTTCTGACAGGAGAAACAGGACTAAGCAAATATTGAGGTACGGGTACCCTAATAATGTATTAAACAAGTTATTTAGTATAATGTATCTAGCACTTAATAGTCTTGGTAAACTTGACCATAAAAATGCTCATTATACCTTGACGTACCCTAGATTTATCTGGTTTTCACAGTATATTGAAATCGAATTAACTGGGAAGTTTCCAAAAGAAGCTGTGTCTGACACACTTAGGTATGATTGTTTACAAGCTTTAGTGGCCCTGATGTGCTATGCCAGGCACGTAAGTGCCTTGGACGGATTGATAGAATACAACTATTCCATGTGTTCACAAAGAAAAATTTGCAATAAAATTGTGTTTCGGGTGTTTTATTCCAACTTAAAAGACTTTTTGTTTTCAGACCAATGTATACTCCGTTGTGCAGAAAAGAAAAATGGAAGGATTTGCTGGCTTCAAAAGAGTTGCAGTTTGTGTCATTCCAACCCATGACAACCTGCGCAAACGAACAGCGGAGAAAAAGAACAGGGAAGGCCATGACATGCCGTTCGAAGTTATTACGGATATGAAATGTAAGTGATTCGCAAAACCTGTGTAATGAACTGTGGCTTTTCTATATGTTCAGCTATTTGAAGAATGTGTTGGTGTGAATGTTTGTTTGCATTTGTTTATTTATTTATTTTTTTATTTATATATTTATATAAGGTATTGGAAAATGTACTTTCACATCACAGATCTGTTGTTAGACGTACATTAAAGATAAAAATTTATATCAGAAAAAGAACTTTTAAAAAGCCTTGGCTTGGTCATGATTTACAAATTGTTTTTATGCAAGGTTCAATGCACGTAACTTAAGCAACTAGGCTGGCGAATATTTTTTGAAGTAGATTTTGTTGGGGTTGGTAGGAGACTTTTTTGTTTGTACTAGGTACTAAGTTGTGGACGCTTTTTCGTTTAGTAGTTTAGTCATGATCTGTTACTTGTTGTCAGGTCGCTTTCATCTACCAAGGAAGGATGATGGCCACTTTGATGAAATAAAGTATACCGAACTGGACGAGAAGAATGCATCAAAAACTGTTCAAGATTACCATGGTGATGGGAGAAGAGCACGTGAACGGGGTCATGATTCAGGACCACCAAACAAAAGGCAGCGTTTTGATAGGCCAAGATATGGAGGAGGTATGTTTGATTTAAAAGGTTTCTGTACAGGGAAACTTTAAAGGGAAGTGTCATTCAGTGATTTTAAATGGTGTTTTATATGATCCTTTGCAATTAATCCCCATTTGTGAATATTTTCCTATCAACCAGGAATAAAACAGTTGCGACCAGTTGCAGTGAGTTTTCTGCTTTTTGGAGGGGGATGGGGGGGTCTTGTTTATTCACAAGAAGTAATATTTTGTGCACGTAATATAATAAGTTCTGATGGTTCTTAGAGCAAAAAAGAAGTCGGTCATTTTACCCTTGCAAGCACACCAACACTAACAGTTTAAAAGTTGCACTCCTAGTTTTTCACGTTATCTAAATCTAAATTCTTACTTTAGTGAGCTCTGGTTAATTAGAACTTGTGGGTGTCGTGAAAAATGTTAGTTTTCCAAATTACTGATTTTTGCCCCAGTTGTTCCCTAAGCTGCCGTTCACAGCCTTTATGCATATAATTTCATTACAAATAATAAGTTAATTCTTCTGGTCTTTAATTTAAAAAGGCAATGTAAAATAGACAGTGGCACTAGTCTCTTTTTTGAAAAGAAATTGTTTTAAATGCTTATACAGGGTGGATAATTCTTTTCGTGACTGTGAATTAAACGTTTCTTGCATTGTGATGAAATAGTGTAGTTTGTAGCAAGATTTCGCCTGCTTTGTTTACCTGTATGTCGTACTGGCTGGGTACACAGTTCATCTTCAATGTCACTTTTTCCTTTGTTCTTCATCAGATTATTCTCATTGTATATCTGCCAAAATACCTGGTTTAGTATGACTGTTTTCACTAATAGCTATATTTTCATCGATGCCCACAAACACACTGCATTCAATTCTTAAGAGAGCCTCTTCTAGAAGTCTGTTTGTGCAGAGGTTTGTTACTGTTTACTTAAGGCCCATCGTCAGTTCAAATGTCTATTATTGTTTAAATTATTCGCAGCAAAATAGTAAGTTTTATGGCATCAAGAATTGTCTTTCGAATTGACCTTTTTTCATCAGCTGCTCTGATTATCCATCTTGGATTTGCTGGACAATTGCCAGTCATGAGAGCGGCTTTAACAATCTGCTACATTTTTTCCTCTCTCTTCCCCCAAAATTTTTCTCACCGTTTGACCATCTCGGTCTCTTTATGTTACGGTTGAGAAATATAATGTGGCTAGTACTCCCAGGTGCCAATTCTGTGAGCTCTACCTCGTTGTCTTTGGCGTATTAATTACTTATGTTTCCTTTCGGCGGTTTGTATTGTTCTTTGTTTAGGTTTAGTTGGTGTTTTTTTCCTCTCTCCTTTTTTTTACATTTGTTTCGAGAGCGTTTTCAGAACAAATAAAAGAAGCGAAAAGTTAAGTATCTCTTCCCTTCGAGTTGCTTAACGTTTACAAATCCTTTGTTTAAGCCCGTAATTTCCAACCTTAGCTTTTACAGCCCACTTTTAAAATATAGAAAAATTTAAAGCTCACTCCACTCCCATACTTAGGAAAAGAGAAAGGAAACAAGATTAACTGGCTTACTGAAAATACACACGTTATCTAGCATACATTCCAAGTATTCTATTATATTATATGTGATGTAATTTGTGTTAACAGAAAATATTGAATCGATAATGCTCACTATTGAAATAGTCACAGTTTGAAATAACGAAAAATGATGGGAGATATTACCGCAACGCATATAAAATGACAATGCTGTTAGTATCCATTCTGATTACAGTTCAGTACTTTAACCCTGGTGGGACTTAACTAAGGCGCTAATATCGTTCTATATTGGAAAGAAAGTGGTCTCCTTGTTATCTCCATCTACTGCTTACTCAAAATTTGGAGTACACTGAAGCACAATCAGTTTGTGTGTGGAATGCTAGATAAAACATATTTATGACACATTTTTGACAGATGTTAATCCCCCACCGCTTTCTCTTTCTGCAGCATGTAACATGATAACACAGCCAACACAGCGAGCTATAATAAAACTGACCCTTAGAAATCATTACATTGACATCAAGGGTAGCAAGAGATTTCCCTGCAATATTTAGATCATTTGGTGCGAGTTCAAAGTTCCTTCTTTCAGCACAATGGTAGACGTTGTTTGTTGCTTTTGGTTTTTTTCTTGTTAATACTTTGTTTTGTTTTGTTTTATTTTATTTTTTTTGTTTTTCTTACAGCCCAAGGATACGACCAGCGTGACAGAAGACGCGATTATGGAGGAAACCGAGGTGACTAGGGAATATACAGCTATTACTAATACTAGAAGGCCTAGCTTTCGCAGTGTGAAATAATTTTTTTTTAATGCCTTTTTGCGACGTTTTTATATAAGGCTGCATTCAGCAGGTGTCGGGAAGAGAATACCATGTTTTTGCTTGGGGACAAGGTGGGGTTTTTTCTGGCGTCCAGTTTAAAAACAGCATATATAACTGATCAAGAGACAAAAACGGGTTAAATTAAGGTTTATTGAACTGCTGTTTGAAGAATCTTGATTATTTTTGCAACTATAAGTTTTGCTTTTGGTTAACTTAACATCATCATGCTGGAATACTCTGGACTTGCGTTCCACTATAGCCAAACATAGGCCAGAGATGGACGATTAAGTTAGCTTAATGTTACAGAAAATGATTTCCATGGGTAAAGGAAAGTCTGTGGTGGGTCTACCAAGGTTTAAAAATATAGTCGGACCACATCTCGTCCAACTTGAACATCGGTCACCAAAAATTACGTTTTGTTAAAGTACTCTGCACTTCCCCCATTAGACAAAAACAAGGATGTGCCATATACTATTTTGGTTTTAGATACAAGCAGAACGTAAGTTAATATGAAGGTTAGGGAGGGGGTGTGTAAACATAAATCGAAAATACAGTTTAAAACGAGAAAAATCTTTTTTTTCAGGAAACAAGAGACCATACTATTCAAGTGACAGATATGGGAGCCCGCGTGGAGGTGGTGGATATTATGGCAGCAGTGGTAGTTATGGTGGTGGTGGTTACGGTGGTGGCTTTAACAGTCGGCCCCAGCCAAGAAGCTCGCCCAGTGATCCCTATAGGAGACAAAACCCAAGTGGTGGATTTAGGTACTGAAAAAAGCTTCATTTCTTTTTTTTTACTATTGTGTTCGCTTTCAGGGAACGAGATAATTATTTTTATTATAGCATTAACGCTAACTTTACCACGTATTTTGTGAAATTAGGTTCCATACATAAGTGGCCTGTGTAATTTGGTATATTTGTGGTTTTTTTGTTTGTGCCTTTTTGAATTATTTAACATTTAATGAGTTATTTACTTTTCTTTTGTTTTATATAGGCAGCAGAGTTCCTACGGTTCGTACGGTTCTTATGGAAGCGGCGGTGGTGGTGGTGGCAGTGGCGGAGGAGGGGGATCACGTGGTGGATACCGCGGTAGTTATAATAGTTCAGGATCTCGTGGAGGCGGCCGTGGTGGCTGGAGCCAAGGATTTGGTAGCAGCCAGGGTTATGGAGGATACTATCAACAAAGTAGCTATGGGGGAAGTTATGGCAGTTATGGGTCATATGGTGGCTATGGATACTAAAATTGGCCCCCCCTATTAAAATGTCGAGTTATTTGATCGTCGCGGTCTGAACTGCGTGTAGATGGTATAGCTCTCGAAGGGAATAGTGACATCTTGATAATTTGGTTACCGATAATGTTTGAAGTGTACCAACCTGGGTGTGTGTACCGAATTATAAGACAAACATACAGTGACACTTGCCCCTATAATGTGGCCCACTTTGCGGACATATGTACATTCTGCTTGTAAATAGATTATATCATATGCATGGGCTCTATTAAAGACCTGTTTCTTATGAAACTTCACCGTATGTGACAGTGCAGAATTAACAGCGATGTTCTTTAGGCAGACCACTCGTAACATATCAGTCTTAAATGATTTCTTTTTAGTGGCGGTTTTCCTTTTTATGTGTTGCCCATTCGCCCATTAACCGTATTCACGACGATTTTAGTTTCCTTTGACACTTACGAAGTCGCTTGGCAAAGTTGTCAAACTAAGTTGACAGACGACGTATTTATCATGAATAGAACTTTAATTGTTTTATTTCCATCTTTTCCATGCGTAGCATTTTCTGAAATTGTGTGCATGGCTGTTGAAATTTGTTTTTAATAAAGTTTTAGTTTTTCTTTTCAAAGTGACAATTTTTAAAATTGTGCCAAGGATGTACTTTCCATCTGTAAATTGGCCATTAAGGAAATGCAGCATCGAAAAATTGAAACTGCTTAGCCGTCAAACAACATCTGTGAAAAGACCTTTGTTTATTAATAAATTGCTTTGAAACAAATGTTAATTTATAACCGTAAAGAGAGGTAACTTAAGTTAACAAAGAGGAGTGTGGTGTTTTACAACTATTGTCGTGGTTATGAATTAGACGGCGAAAAACCTTTAAGCCCCAGGGGGGGGTCGGTTTTAACGTCATTTTCCCCAGTAATTGGAGCTCAGACGCTGCCCTTTAGAGGAACTTGAACTAGGCAGTGAGGGATTTCTTGGCCCGGTGCCCTTCCTGACGCCAACCAATGGCTTTTTCTTTTGTAAATTTCAGCAAAGGCTTTTTTTTCTCTTCGTTTGTTACTTTTAAGGAGAGAAAAAAATTAATTGGACATCGAATCGCCTATCACTCACATTATTTACAAAAATTAAATTCCGTCTTCATCTGATACCGCTAATTCATATGATATAATGGTTTGTTTTTTTAAAGTCTTACTTTTATGGCATTTTTGTTTTTTTGTTGTTTTTTTTTTGTTTTTTGTTTTGTTGTTGTTGTTTTTTCCATTTTGACCAAATTTTCTCATGATTTTTTGGTTGGATCGCATTAACTGGATACAGTGGCTGTTGGCTGTGTAGAAATAGATGGTGACTTGGGGAATTTCAAACTGAAAATGAACTTCCAATGACAAAGTCGCGGAAGTTTCCAAATCTTCACGAACAATGTCTGCAGGTGTTACTGCTGGCAGAATGATTGTGACCGTGGGCACACTTAAGGGTGATCTTGTAATCTTGACGTTTGACCTGAGCGAAAGCCGACAGCTTCCAAAATGTTGCAAACTCATTCCCATACCCAATATTTGTCATAATGGTGTGAAAAGGCTTTAATTATCTGTAACATTTTCTGATGGCCTTCCTGTAGAAAAAGATTTTTTGTTTGTTATTCTTTATTCAAAAATATGTCAAAATATAAAATTGAAGACTGGACTACTCGGTCTGCACCAAACAAACGACCTGCCAGTTGCATGTGTATGAAGATTTCAGAGAAAGATTTAAAGAGAGGATAAGGAATTTATTTTTGAAGAGCGGAGGAAGTATTAGAAATTTATGCAACTGGAATAGATATTCCAGGAAAAAGTCTTAGTGGCCCTCGGAGCCAGTCATAAATTTTCATTGGAGAGGAAACACACGAGTCGAAAGCCCCAAATGGTGTTGGGAGTGCAGATGTGGGATTAATAATTACCAGGAAAAAGCGTAGCAGATATCATTGTGATAGATGCTACCAAGCCCTTCAGGTTGATTAGCAGGTATCCACTAGTAAAGTTGACTTTTGGAAAGTTGATTCATTTACACATTCAATTTAGGGTTCAGGGTAAGGGGTTGATTGGCACTGATATTTCTGTTGCATATTTCTTGATGCAAGAACAGGAAATTACAAAAATATTTGAATTTCAGGGGTATGTGCAACGCTTGATATTTTCTTTTAAGTTTTTCCAGAAATCTGAGTCACTTAAAGAAGAAAAATTTTGAGTCGTAGCGTAGCTTGAACTAATTTTCGCAAACGTAAAAGGCAATAATTCTTTGAAAACAAAATTTTGATTAAGAAAATTAGACGAAAATATGCTCTTTACTCTTGGATCACTGTTCTCTTTTAGCGTTTAGGGATCGTTCACATATTACTTAATCAACTTTCGGCCAGTTTTCTTGAATGTATGTCTTAATAAAAAGAAAAACACGTTACTTAAAGATCAACACAACAGGTTTAAAAAGTTAAAGAATCGTTTATGTAGTCAAGGATATTTCAATCGTCAGCAATGGTGGTCGGTTCTGATTCTACATGGTCGTTGCTTTCAACGGTGCCATTCGTCTTTCAACTGGGTAAAACTCGCGACTGCCAGTCGCGTGTGCAAACACAAAAACAGCATCCAGATGGTTGTTTTCAAATTGTCTCGTCCAAACTGCTGAAGCCTGTTGGTTTTTTGAAGCTTCATCCGGTCCACCGTCAACTGAAATGAAAACAGATTGTTCGATATCATTGTTTGGCGCTAATGCAGCATATTGGAAATCGTATAACTAGAATTCTTTCAAAATAGTTAGAATGGGTTTCTGCACAACTTTTGTCATGTTTACCACATGATGGAAATAAATGTAGGCTGCAGAGGGAATATTTTTGTTTCTCCCCTGTCGGAAAGTCAGTATGGTTACATCGCATATTCCAAATGCATTAATATTGCTGTTTGCTTCTTAGAAACGGGCATTCCCAAGGGTACACTTGCCTTATCATCTTGGGAGAAAAAAAACCCAAGGTCATCTCTAAATACGTTGGCAGTTTATCTGGCAAACATGACTGGTGCCATTCTAAAATGACCAAGATGTCTCTTTTATCGTTTTGTGGCCATTAAAGCCTTATTGGCACAATATGAACATGTCTCTTCCCATCTTTGTGACGCACATTCTCAGGTAAGATCCTAAAATAAGCTCCTGTTCTGCTTAACCCATAGCCCACTTTCTCTTAACAGCTTTCTCAAATCATCCAGAGAGCNTGCTTCTTAGAAACGGGCATTCCCAAGGGTACACTTGCCTTATCATCTTGGGAGAAAAAAAACCCAAGGTCATCTCTAAATACGTTGGCAGTTTATCTGGCAAACATGACTGATGCCATTCTAAAATGACCAAGATGTCTCTTTTATCGTTTTGTGGCCATTAAAGCCTTATTGGCACAATATGAACATGTCTCTTCCCATCTTTGTGACGCACATTCTCAGGTAAGATCCTAAAATTAGCTCCTGTTCTGCTTAACCCATAGCCCACTTTCTCTTAACAGCTTTCTCAAATCATCCAGAGAGCACACTGTTGTAAACCTCCGACCTGCTGCGTTTTTCGGCAGCAGATCCTGGGATTATGATGGAGAAAATTGTTTCGTGTAAATCATCCATTTGTGACTCCAAATTTGGTTGCCCAGCTGTAGTATTAACCTCGAGCTTCATGATTTTTGACGCAATCTCGGGATGTTCAGCTTCTATTTTCTTCAGAGCTTGCTTTCGTTTGCCCCGGAGTTTTTGTTGGTTTTAGCTAGTAACTTTAGTTGTTTAGTCTTCTTTGCAATGGTTTCTCTCTCTGTCTCGTTAATCTCTGTCTACCTCTGCTTCTTTTCCCATTGATCTTGCCGGTAATGCTCAGGTTTTCCAGTTGTTCCTTACACATAATGTCCCAAAAACTCCCAACTGTCCCTTTCGGATTGTTTTTGAAAGAGAACGCTTTTCTTCTGCTCTTCGAAGCACCTCATCATTTTTTACTCTCTCCGTCCAAGATAATTTCAGAATTCTCCTAAAAAAACACATCTGCTGCTTCAATTCGTTTTTCCATCCCTTTTGAAATTGTGTAACATTCACTACCGTAAGTGAGAATGGAGAGCACGTAGCAATTTAACATTCTGATCTTGGTAGATATAAAAGTTTTACTGTTTTTCAGTATGCTTCCAAGCTTTTCAAATGCATATTTTGCCATTCCGATTCGTTTCCGGATTTCCCGATTACATTTGCCACCTGTGATAATCTTGCTGCTACGATAGTTGAACTGTTGTACTTGTTTTAAGAATATATTACCAATTGATAACTTGCACTGTTTTTCTGCTTTTTCTTTGCTGATAATCATAAATTGTCTTCTTGACATTAATTGACTAGCCTTTTTTTACTGCTGGATTCTACAACAGTGTCTGGTAACACTTTCAGCTTTTCTTCTGATTCTGCGATCAGCACAGTATCATGCGTATCTTAAGTTGTCATTCTACCCTCCTACAACTAAACCTTGCAATGGTTTTAAATCTCTAAGAATGATTTAGCTGTACAAATTGAAAATATCTGGGCTAAATGCGCACCCTTGCCGAACGCCTCTCTTGGTGTCGGTAAATGAGCTATTGTCACCGCCTGTGTGCATGCACGCTGTTTGCTCCCAGTATAGATTTAGAATTCTTAACCAGGTTTAAATCTTGAAGCATGTTGAATAGTTCCTTATGTTGCACTTTATTAAATGCTTTTGTGTAGTCTAAAAAGCAAACATACAGACCCTTTTGCATTTCAATAGCTCATTCGGAAAGCATTCGCAGAATAAAAATCGCATTCCTCGTACCGGCATCTTCAACGAACCCAAACTGGTCTTTCCCTATTCCCGGCCTTATCTTATTTCTTGCTCTTTTCATCAAAATTCGTAAGAGAACCTTTATCACATGGCACATTAGGCTTATCGTTCTATGCATTTTACATTCAATTGCACCAGGTTTTTTGGCAGGGCTATGAACATTGATTTACTAAGGTGTCACCGCTGTCATAAATTTCGTTCAAAACGTCTGTGAGCTTGTCAATGCTGAAGTCTTCCTGCAGCTTTATTCTTTTTCATCTTGTGCAATGCAGCTCTCACTTCAGATGTTAAGATTTTCGGACCCTCGATGAAGTTCCTAATCTCTGGTTTGCAGCCCCTGTCGTCAACAAAGAGATTACCAATGTATTCTGTCCATCTTTCTAGTACCTTGTCTTTTTCCATGATGATTTTACCATCTTTTGACTTCATGCAACCTGTAGAGGAGCATCTTTTAAAACCAGTAATCTCATTGATCTTTCTGTGCATTGTGCTAGGTTCAGTGTTCTTGATTCGTTCGACTTCTTCGCACTGTACGCTAAACCAAATCTCCTTTGCTTCTCTGCATTTCTTCTTAACTTCTTTTGTGGGCTGTTTATATTCCTGGCTACTGCGATCGAAAATTGTTTGCCTGAATTACGTTCTATCCAAAATCTCCTTTGTTATCCACTTTTTTTTTGTCTTTTCTCGCTTTTAGGTACTACGTCTTTCACAATCCTTATGGTCGCTTCTTTAAGTGTTTCCAAATTCGTCTTACCTTCATTCTAGAGCACCTCGAAACGATTTCGAACGGACACGCATATTTTTTTCGAATTGTATGACTCTCAAGCAGAGTACTATATTCCAACCTTTGCGTTGACTTCGTCATTTAGATACTCTTCAGCTTTAGCTTCAAATTACATATGATTGGGTTGTGATCGCTGCCACAGTCTGCTCCGGGGTGTGCTTTGGATTGAAGGATTGAGCTCCGATACCGTTTTTTGATAGCAACATAATCAGTTTGGTTCTTGACATTATCTCCTGGACTTCGCCAAGTCCATAATCTACGTGGATGTTGCTCGAACCATGTGTTGGAAATGACATATTCATTAGCTTTGCACCATTGTACCCATCTTTCTCCTCTTTTGTTCTGTGTACCTGGACCAAACTTTCCAACTGTTTCTCCCTCTGGTTCATTTCCAACCTTTGCATTTAGATCACCCATTATGATTGTGATATAAGTAGACTTACATTGCTTTTTACCTTTCTCCAACATTTCATAAAACTCGTCGATTACTTCTTCGCTGCTGGTAGATGTTGGTGCATACACTTGAATAATGGCAATATATGTTACCTTGCATAAGCCCAGAATGTTAACCTTTAATCTACCCATTTCTTGCTTTACATTATACAACTTCCCACTTTCATATAGTGTTCTTACATTCCATGATCCTATTCTCATGTGCTTCTTGGTAATGTTGCAGTAGCTTGATGACGATCCGGCGGCACCTGTTGCCCATGATCAGCGATACCGAACGAGGAATTCAAGTTGTTAGCTAGAATCCCATTTACGTCGTTTGCTATATTTCGTAAGTTGTGTATATCCATGATTTTCATGGCATTTTAGAGCGGTGGTTTGCCATTGCCTTTCGCGCAGTGAATTTATGGAGGCACCAACTCTAGCCTTTATCAAACCAATGACTCCACTGCAAGGCAACAGGGGCTTCAACAGTACCATACCTAAAAAGGTATAATGTACAGGCAGCAAATCGATTTTCTGCAGGGACTTTCACCCTTGGCCTTGAGTTCTAACGAGAAACTAATCCACAAGGCAGTGGAGGACCGGCTGTAGTTAAAGACGCTAAGGAAAAGGGGTCTGACAAGAAGGACAGGAGTGCCTATGCTGTTCATCAGCAGTTTAAGGATCAGGTAATCCCACTGACACATAATTAACAAGCATACTGACAACCTGTCAGAAAGCCTACCTAGGTTTAGCTACAGCCGGGGCAATGGTATGCCGCTGTTTGCCAAGCGGTATTCATGAACATAGCGTTCACGCCATTCGCCAGTCTCTGCTATCAATGCTTTCAAATGGTGTTTACTCTGATGTCAAACTAATTTTTTTCTCCAAATCAGCAGGACTTGTAATTGATTCATTCAAGACATTTAATCTAGTAGTGCATTTGTCTTGGGCTATTGTTTCGCCCTTATTCTTCTCATCACTTTTCTCGTCACTCTGGTCACCAACAACGATTTCCGTATCTAGAAGTAAACATGAAATCTATTTCATTATCAATCCTCTTTGATCTGTCCAAAAAATCTAAAAATGAAGACGTTCAGAAACAAAATTCGATCTAGTACTACTCTTTTAATTTTTTTTTATTTTTACCTTGAACAGGTTTGCCAATTGAGTGATTCTCATTCTCACTTTGGCTGGTGATTTTGATTTTCATGTTGAAGGTTCAACTGGTTTTTGTGGAGGTTTTGACTTTGTTTGCATTGTATTCTTCTCTGCAAATCAAGTAAGGTTCTTCACATTTTTTTCCATCAATTTTGACCTCGTTCCAAAGTGTCTGTGCTTTCGGTAGTTGCAATGCCATTTTCAGATCAGGATACGCCTTATTGTAGGTACTAATTCATTATACGTTTTTTTAATCGAGCCCATTATTTATGCTGACCAGAAAAGAATGTATAAACTAAAATAAAACTATTCTTCAATCATTTCTGTGGTTTCTTAGGAAATTCGAATTGCAATTGCGAATTCTATTGCAAGTCAAACAATGGAAAGGCTTCTTTTGCAGTGGCGTCAAGCATTATTCAAATTTAAGAACAACAACAAAGACAAAAAAAGGAACTTTCAAGGATCTTAGTATATTTTTTTTTAGTATATTTTTTTTGTACAGTATATTAAATTTAATTTCCAGTTTTTCCATGTGTATAAAAGCGATTATCAAAGAAAGCAAAAGAAAACAAAATACGCCTTTAATTATTTTTACTATTTGCTTATATCATCAAACCTTTTGACCCCTTGTTCATAATCAATCATAATCAATTTTGATGCCCCCCTTCCCCTCCTAATTACCGTGTTTTCAAATTGCGATTACGTAAAATGTGAACAATCCTTTATTTATATTTCATAGAAAAGGACTGGTTATGAAAGCCGTCAAACATTTTAAGACTGAATAATACCGCTCTTTTGAATAGCGCCTTAGGCGATCAAGTGATGCTGACCGTACACAAGAGACAAACCATTCATAACAAATAACGAGACAAATTGGAAAACGCTAAGAAATGCTTCTATCGATCGTGCCAAAATATTTAGTATTCTCAAGCCGTATGGAATCCCTGCTGATAACATTGCTGCCATTAAAGTCACGTACGTGAACACCTCCGCAATTGTCCTTACCCCTGGAGGCATGACCAGAGAATTCCCCATTGACACCGGGGTCTTACAAGGGGACCCTCTTGTACCTTTCCTATTTATTATTTGTTTGGACTACGCTCTTCGCTCTACCATCTCGAATTATGATGGTCTCACTTTGGAACGTCGTTGCGGTGTCAGATTTAGATTTTGCTGACGATATCGCGCCACTTGAGGACGTCACCGCGGCTCAGGATCTTCTTCGCATTGAAAAAGCATGCCAGGATGTCGGTTTATTTTAACGCATCCAAAACCAAGTATATGGATTTGAATCCATTACAACTGAATACAATACTGTTATCATCTGACGGCTCCATAATAGAACTGCTTGATGACTTCAAATATCTCGGAGGCCTCACAGATTCGTGCCTTGATGTAAATGTAGATCAGACTGCAGAAGTCCAAAATGTTCCTTTACAGCTCTTAAGATCAAACCTGTGTTTATAAAATTTGAACTCTGTATGTTGGGATGCATGTGCATCCGTGTGTGTTTGTGGTCAGAATGGAATTGCATAAAAGATAATTTAGAAAGCTTATTTTGGTGTCAGAGAACTTTTAAACCCTGCACTAAACACTGTGCTAAAATTTGATATGACCACGGAAGAAAGTGGGGAGCAGAAAAGAGGACCCAGTAGACTTTAATCAAGAAGGTTTATCTATTAAGATCTAGGAGCCAAAAAGAGATCTAATCACCCAATGCAGAAGGATGAAATATGGTGTTACAGCAATTTCCAACTGATGAATTGCCTGCCAGGGCCAAGTGGATCCATTCCTCAAGATGGGCATAGAACCATTAAATGACCCATTTTAAACTGGAATTTGAAATACCAAGTATTATCCACTGCGTTTTTAATTCAATTGAAAATAGGCAGAGAGGTTTGTTAATTTTATCGCTGGAGCGGCCCGTAGGTCTAAAAAGATGGTTGTGTGATGATATTAGCATAGTGACCAACAGACAAGAAAAATTATTAAGGAACGTAAAAAGCTAAAAAATGCTGTTATGATACATTTTAATCCTGCACTGAATATGTTATTTTCGACAGCAATAACAGCCACCTTTCCGGGAGAAGAGTATTCGTACATTGTAGGAACCTGTATGAGCACCTCTTTCGGGACTGGAGAGCGCTTTTATGATAAAATCAAAAATACCTTAATCAGTGAAAACCCAGTTTTATGTATCGACTTTATTCAATAATTTTTTCAACTTAACAGCTAGATAAACGGATATGTCCGGAGTGGAGCAGATGCAGCAGAGTGAAATAGACAGTTAGACTCACTATCTTGCCTAATCACTTTGCAGCTCTTTTTCCAAGCATTGCGTCTTTTACTCAGTTCTTTGTACGCTTTTAGAGTTGTGTTCAACGGACAAGGCTCATTTTTTATTTTATCGATTGAGAATTAGATGTTAAGTTCCCTAAACTGAAATTCGCCTTCATCATCGACATCATGACAAGGTGTAGTAGAAGTAAACCCAGACATTCCCATTGCAGAGTGAGGCAGAGGCTCTTCTTCTTGTTGTGGCAAAAGCAGTAGAGTTGGACTGCCTTGACTGTCTCTGAATTATTAAATCTCGGTCAGTCATATTTTGTATGCCATTAGCTGCAAGCATAACTCTTTCCATCGTGACACTAACAGGACGCGCCATGTTGCCAGTGTTTTGGTGTTTGGATATGTGCCATTTGTTTACTTTGCAGGGTTTTCAAGGAAGGTGATTGGTTAGTAATAAGCCGCGCAAGCGATCGATCGCAAAACGTTGAATGTGATTCTACTTCTTCTTGAGATTTCACACTCTGGGAGATTGGTCAAAGATATCATATCACGCATACCCAGTCACAAAATCGATGGCTAAAAGTTTCAGGCGCTGCAAAAAGCACTAAATGGAAATCAGCCTTTATGCATATTTTCAACTGGAAAAACTTATTTGGGGGATGAGAAATGTGAAGCAAATTCGCCAGTCTCGAAATTTCATGTTCAATTTTCACATGTTAATAAAAGTGAGCCAAATGTTTATACTGTAATAAAAATAGAAAGTACTCAGTGTAATTGAAAATGAACGTACTCCGTCGACATTAACTGTCTGAAAAGATAATAATGGTGAAATTGTGGGTAGTCAGGAGGAAAAAACAGCTGCAGATTAAGTAGAAGAAGCAGTTTTGGATTCGAATGGTATATCAAGAATGGAAGCAAAATGGTAATTCCAACTTGCTAGATCAAGATTTGGAACTTTGTGACGCTGAACTGTTTTTTCGTTATTTTTGAATGCTTTAGTCACAATATACTTTTAAACATGTGCTTTGTATAGGTAAGGTCAAGATAATTTGAGTAAAAGGATCTTAGAAAAATAAACTGATGACCTCTTCTAAAACTATTTCCTTTACTGGTGCCAAAGGACATTGTGCAATATCGTTCTTGTGGAGGAATTAAAAGGAAAAAATAAAAGAATAAGAAAAGAGAAAAAATAAGAAAAAATAAAAAAAATAAGAAAAAAGAAAAAAACAAAATTTGGAGTGCATTAAGAACTACATCCTTATTTGTATGCTGTTCCGTCGGGAGGTATTTATAGAATTAGCCCAAGACCCAAAACATTTAAAATTCGCCACTTTGCTAACAGACGAAGCTTTTCGTCTGATATTTATGCCAATTGCTTGCCTTGCCATTACCTTAATTTCAATAAAATATTACGACGACATTGTAGGTTTCATACTGATTATTTAAGGCACCTTTCACTGTGTTTGAACAATTTCCCATGCAATAGCAGCATATGAACGTCTTGTTAAAGGAAGGAAAAGACGACAAGGAAAGACTAGAGTTGCTTATGCAGAAAGTATCAGTAAGTGGATCAAGCATTTCTATATTTTCTTTTATTATTACAGACGCAACACCGAATTTCATACCGTTTGACTCAACTGCAGAGTTAAAGAATAACCTCTGGGCAATATTTTGTACCTTCGTTGTGGCGCATCTGATTTCCGAGGATAGAAATAGCCAAAGTTTTTATTATATAATAAAAACTTTGGCCATATGATAAAAACAAGCTCCTTGTTAACATTACTCTACAACAAACACCACCCAAGGGTATAAATTTATTTTCTGTAAATAGAATTTTAATATTAGGGCGGATCTCCACTAGACGATTTTTGTGACGATCGTCCTAAAAATTCGCGACGATTTTTCTCACGAAATTTTCAACGATTTCGTACAGGCATCTCCACTACGAGACGATTTTTTAGCGATTTTCTGTAAACGAAAAACACATTTTGTAAAATGGCTGCCGTAAATAAAAGATATGTTCTCTATTTGGTGCTTCGTCGAAGGAGATTACTTCTTTATTATCAGCGTCAGAAAATGCTTAAGCAGAATACCGAAACTGTAAAAAAGAAACGTCGGTTCTGGGTAAGAAAGCTCTACGAGGAAAGAAATAAAAAGGGAGAGTTTAAGCTTTTGATACAAGACTTACGACTACACGACCACGAAATATTCTTCAAGTACTTTCGTATGTTCCCAGAAACATACGAAATTTTGCTAAAATTAGTTGAGCCCGACATTAGGAAGAGTACAACTAATATGAGAGAGCCCGTTGAACCTGACCAGAGACTAGCAGTCACACTGCGATATTTAACCACTGGAGATGCTCATTCAACTATTGGTGCCAATTATCGAATGAGTTCCACAACTGTTGGCCGAATAATCGAAGAAACATGTAATTCCATTTGGAATAGACTCAAAGATGCTGGGTATATTAAAACACCTTCTTCAGTAAAAGCCTGGAAAAAAATTGCCTGTGAATTTGAATCTCGTTGGAATTTCCCCAATGCACTTGGTGCAATTGATGGAAAACATGTTTTAATGTTTGCTCCTGCTAATCAGTCATCCACTTTTTTCAATTACAAAAAGACCCACAGTATTGTATTGATGGCAGTATGCGATGCACAGTATAAGTTTACGCTGGTTGATATAGGTGATAGTGGACGCCAAAGTGATGG
>RDPX01000006.1:1288410-1317680 GCA_003991215.1 Morbakka virulenta | reverse complement strand
TGATTAAAAAGCGATGACAATGTGTTCCATGCATTGACTTTCATAGTTCTGTTTTTATAGTTGGAGTCACTTGTATCCCACAAACATTTAAACTCTCTTACGGCTTGAAGAAATGTTTCCTTGTCGAAAGCCTGTCCTTCCAGACCACTCTGAATGCCCTGAGCTTCATTGTTTTCTTCAGAGGCAGCTCCGGCAGCAAGAAATTGAGAACTTATTATCGGCACATCACTGCTATCTTCATTATTGGCGGCCATGTTGAACTGATTAAATCGCTGCAAGCGTTTTTTCTGAAATCTGATTGGCTAATTCTTTGACGATCGTCAAGCGCACGACGAAAAGTTAAAACTGTTTTAACTTTTCGTCAAAACCAAAATCGTCAGAAGTTTCGTCAGAAAAGCTTATTCTTTGCTACTGCGCATGTGTCGTCGCGAATTCTCATGACGATCGTCACAAAAATCGTCTAGTGGAGATCCGCCTTAAATCCGGATCAGCGTAATCCGAGAGGACATATAATAAGGGAATATTGTACATTTTGGAGTAACATGGAAAGGAAGCCAGGAGAATCCGTACAGGAAGTTGAATTTCAACGTCGTGCAGATACGGTTACCTGTAAGTTCACATTATTTGGAAATGTCATAACGAACAACTACAGCCAAGATGTATGTCAGACGAAGATAATAAATGGGGCAAAGATCCACAACATTCAAAACATTTTATTGAATCAACGTTTTCCAATACATATATCACTCCGCTAGCAATACCGAAAATAAATCGGATCAGAAGCGTAAGATTACTTCCCCGTCCTATGGCTCATCTAACATGACTTTTCAAAGGGGACTTCTAAGCCACCAGAACTTTTTTCTCCGCCTAGACGTTCTGGCTAGGTGAGGAGGTGACATGATAGAGTGAGTTGCTGACTTCAACCTTAACGTTTGCATAGTTCCCTGATATGACAGAAATTCCAATAACTATACTCTTTTTATGATAAAACATGTTCACCCTGATATCTTCTAGCTTCACGGTTGAGTTGTTGTTAAATTTTTGATAACGTTTTAAATAAATAAAGCCTTATCTTTCACACGTCTTTGTTCTTTCCTTTCCTAAGTTGAGTTGCTAGCATGTCGTCTCGACAAATACAACAGTAAATACAGTGAAATGAAAAATATGTGTCCAAAATTTATATTTTCACAGTTCTTTGAGGTCCATGTTTGTTGAGATCAGTTGTTCCTCCCATTGAATGGAAGTTGTCATACTGTGGGTGTCTAAACCCTGAATGTGTGATTGTGATAAAGAGGCTAACAATAGGGACCTGGGGAAAGTTTATCGTACTTAATTACAGATATGGTTACAAACTTAGCTAATTAATAAAAGTAGCTCCGATAGGACAGTTGGTAGAACAAAGGTTCCTTATAGCCATAGACACTGCTACTAACCCAGCTCCGTACACACATATTTTCCACTTCTCTAAATAATTATTAATAATTCGAGTTAAAAATTAAATAACATTGAGCACCAACTAAAAATTAACAATACACAAGCCCACATTTTAACAGTGGATTGCGTATTGCTATTGATATTGTACCCCTCTAATAGGCTTGTTAAGATTTTCTTTGTGTAGCAATGGGCATGTAATAAGTATTACATTGGAGTGATTTAAAAATCATCCTGGGGAAGTATCTCACTGTTTTTTCTACAGTTAAGTTAATCAAATTCTAGCGTAAAACCATTGCTTGCAAGAAAACCCCAATGACCTTTAAAATATCCAACGACATAGGTAAACTATTGTAAACGCTTTCAAAGCTGAAACAAGTGCAATTTGCCACTAACGTTAAAGTGTTGTTATAACCGTAAAAGCACTGCTAGATATTCTTCGATTTGAAGTATCATTTTTATTTTTGTTGTTAAAACATCCAAAACCTTGATATTTGCAGATATTAATAATATGGTTTCGAAAGGATTTGTTAAAAATGCTTGATGCCAGAAAGGTAATCCACGTATCTGCCGCAGAGATCCATAGTAGGAGAAATATATACCACGTTAATAGATGAGAAACACGATCCTCTGGCTTTCTTTCAGACAGGACTTCAATTATGTGTATAATACTGACAGGAATCCACGTTAAGGTAAATGCAATTGTTATTACACCAAGAAAGAAAACAACCCGGCGATTTTCCTTTATTCTCCTTAAAACAGAACTCCCTTGTTTCATTGCGCTCAAAGCAGAATTAGACACAACGAGTCTAGCTCTTATTCGATACCAAACGTAGCCAAAATAAATTGAAGGTAGGATGATTACAGGGGCTCCTGCAACAATCCAGGGTGCTCGATTTATTTCACAAACTTTTACACCATTATACACATGGACATGCCATTCATAAAATTTTGGCATCCAAAGAAGTGCATTGAGAATACAAAAGCAGCCAAACAATGTTCCAATCAGGATTTGGTTTTTTATCTTGGGTTTTAGTGAAACTTTCTTGAGGGCTCGATATCGAACAAATGTCAACATGATGATACAAAACTCAGTCATAAAATACGATAGAGCATGAGTTTTCATAATTATTTGACAAGCTGTATTACCATAAATCCATTCACCATATATATACGAAGTATGTGCAATAATCGAGTATAGGAATGCTTTTAACAAATCAAAGGTTGCTAGCACAGCAATAATAAGATCAACATTGCTTATTTTCGTTCCCTCACGAAAGGAATATGATAGCAACAGTATGCATCCAGGGATAGCAATGGCAGGAATAATGTTTGACATTGAATAATAAACCACAAGCTTCAGATCCATATTTTTGTGACTAAATGACTAAAAACTGTAACGTATTCTACTTGTTGATTTAAGGTTAGAGCGTATCGGCGTAATAGTTGGGAAACACGGTCCTAAGGATTTCTTTCAGACAAGGCTTTTTTTGTGTGTATAATACTGACCAAAATTCAATAGGGTAAATGGTACCTCTGTTATCACGACTAAAGAGAGTACAACGAGGCGATTCTCCTTCATTCTCCTTGCTTCATTTCACTCAAAGGAGAATTAGTCACAAGAGTATGTGTGGTATGTTTCTTGAGTGGTACACATAATGTTACTAACTTTTTATAATTAAAGTATTATCAACGATTGAGGGTATTGTCAACTTAAGAAGATTATCTTAGTACAGAGAATAGGAGAATGATTGGAATATCAAGAGAACCTATAACGTATTCCTTTGTTAGAAATAAACAAATATCAATTTTCAGTCTGTTGAACAAGGTGAAAAGTTTAACGACCCTTGACCAACGTTACGTCATTAGAATGCAAGTAGGTAAACAATTATCTTGTAACTTCTGAACTTTATGGACTGAGAGGAAACCATAGATGTAAGAGCTTTATCATGCACGAGTTGTAAGCTTACGACTGATGACATGATAAAGCTCTTACATCTAAGGTAAACAATTAATTTAAAATGTTCAGAATCGTCTTTCTCACTCACATGATCATAGCAAATTGGTCTGTCAAACTTTCGAACAAGAATAGAAACGCAATTTTATTGTGGTATACAACTTCATTTTCTTCCATTTAAATTTGTCTAGCAATATTTCTTCTGTAGATCTCTCCGTTGATGGAGTAATTAATTAGTCTTAGACCAATGGGTACTATCGAACACTTATAAAAGGTACCGTCTTCATTTGCACAAATCACAGGAAATAATGGTCACAACTAGATTACATGTTATTCAGGAAAAAGTGGAGGAATAGTGTTTTAAATTCTAGGTCTTATTCATCTTTTACTGTCAACTCTGACCACAGAGTGGTTAGCTCCTTTATAAAGTTAACTCTTCGGTCATTAAAGAAGAGCAAACCCCACCCAATGAAATGTTTTGACTGGAAATATGTTTGTAAAAATAAGAAACTAGCAAAAGAATTCTCAGTCAAGGTTTTCAACCGCATCCAAGCTCTATTTGGTTTTGTTGACACAATAGATGAAAACCTTGAAGATATATATAGTGCTCTTATTTCTTCCATCGAAGAAGTAACCAAAGAAACTCTACCAACCAGAAAGAAAAATACTGGCAAAAAATTCAACAATCTTTCTACTGTTATTGAAGCTAGGAAAAAAGGTTAGGAACATCTCAGCAAAATATAACCAAACACCAACAAAAGGATTGAAAAAGCTTCTGGACAAAGCAAAAAAATATTTAGATGATGCATACCTAAATGTTGAAGCCTCATACATTATGGGAAAAATCGACAATCTTGAAAAGCTTCATGTTAGTAATATGCATCACGAAGAGTGGAAAATCATCAAAGAACTTTCAGGAACCAGCTCAAAACCAACCACAAGAATAAAAGGAGGTAATACGAAAAATAGGTTAAACAGCTGGTTCATTCATTTTAACAATCTTTTGGGAAAACAAACAAAACTTTCAGATAATTTTACACTACCGATGGCTCCGGTCTTTAAACCACTTAACATTACAAAATCTAAATTTTCTTACAAGGAATTAAAAACTGCTTTAAATAGTGTTAAATATTCCAAGGCATTTGGACCCGACTAGGATTTGTTCCCGGGAATCCCGGAACGAGGAAATTCCCAGTAAATGGACAAAAAACTGGGAATGGGAAAACCGGGAAATGGAAACCGGGAATGGACCAGTGTTGCCACCAAACGCTTTCTAAACATAAATGTGCATGGATCTGATGGAAAACTGTACAATTTAGGACTGTTTCGAATCACAGGATCATTTACCTCAGAAAGAGCGGTTGACACAGTTCATGACAGCTTGGAAATATTTGGCCTAAACTTCAACAATGACATAGTAAGTTCTGTAACAGATGGTGCTTCTCTGATGACAAAATTTGGAAGACTTGCCCCAACTGAGCCTCAAGCTGTGCTACACCCGTGGTATACAATTAGCAGTTTGTGATGTTCTGTATAAAAAACCCGGGCCTATTTCCATTGAAGATGATGTCAATCATGCTGAGGAGCAAGATTCTCCAAAAACTGATGCTAGTGGCAATGAAGATGATAACCTTGAAGATGAAGAGGATTCACCAGACATGGGCACTGCTGATTTTGAATTCCAAGAACTTGACATTGATGAACCTGAATTGGACTTGAAATGGATTGATGTAATTAACAAAGTCCGGAAAAAATGCAAGGCATTCAGAAAAAGTGCATTCAAAAGTGAAATCCTTCAAGAATATGTAAAAAAGCCAATTATTGATGTAAAAGTTGGATGGAATAGTATAGAGGCTATGCTTTCACGATACGTTCATATTCGTCCCTGCCTATGCAAAGCCAATGTGGATTTGAAGATCAAATCAGAAATTAGTGATGTTGAATTACAACAGATTGAAAGTATTTCAAAGACCCTGACACCTGTGAAGCTTGCCAATGATGCTCTATGTAGAAGAGACTGCACCCTGATCACTGCAGAAAGTGTACTCCGCTTCCTTTTTGAACAGCTCAGAAAGCAGGACACATCATTTAGCTTGCAAATACTGAAGGTACTCAGACGTAGAGTATCCCAAAGGTGCAACAAAGTTCTAGTTTCTTTGCTTCTGTATTTGCACAATCCAACTAGTGTACACAGTGTTGCTGAGGACGACTTTTTCGAATTGTCCTCAAAAACTGCAATGTTGAAGTTGGGTCGTGATTTACTAAAGAGATTATCTGTTATTGAAAGTGATGACGAAGACATGGAAGTGCCTCCCAACTCAGAGCAAATTGATGATGACATTGATGAGTCTGAGGAGCAGTCCCTTGAAGAACAGTTACAAAAATTCATAAGCAAATCCATGGGAAAAACAGGAGTGCGTGCACCACAGGACCAGTGTAAATCACTGAATTCAGAATATAAAATATTTGAGAGCATAAACAAAAGGACATACAACCTACAGTTTTTGTATGATGCACTGTTAAGTATCCCGCCTTCTTCCGTTGAAGCAGAGACGACTTTTTCCTCAGCTATAACGCTTGCTTGTAAAATAAGGTCAAAATTGTCTGATAGAAATCTCAGTAACCTATTTTTGAAGAAACATTTTCTTAAGAAGTAGCTGTTTATGTTGTGATTCGTTGAAGTTGCAATGAAGATTAATAAGAGTCAAGCTGTTTTAATTTAGCAAATTTGGTCATGATAGAATCAGGCTATCTTAGAATCATGTTTTTCACTTTTGATATCTATGAGAAGAATTCAGACAATGTAATGTAATGCATATTTGCACTGTAATTTTTCCTAACTGAGAAATTTTATATGTCAATACCAGGCATATCTGACAATGTACAATGTTGGATTAAGTGTTAAATGGTAAATAAATATACAACTTTGACTTTACAAAGGCATCAATCCTGTTTATTCTATTGAAGTATCAGTTTCTGAAACTTAACCGAGACCGGGAATTCCCGGAAGTCCCGGTTCTGGACTTGCAAATTCCCGGTTTCCCGGTTTTCTGAAAAACAGGGAAATAAGCAATTCCTACCATTTTTTGGAAAGACAATAGTTTCCACCAACTCCTATTAAATATTTGTAACTTCTGCTTTGAAAATAAAGTATGCCCAGATGTTTGGTGAAAATAAAAAATTATACCTGTTCCCAAGAAAGATGATCTGTCTCTACCTACCAACTATAGAGGTATATCTTTGCTGCAATAGGCAGCAAAGATTTTTAATAAACTTCTATTAAATAAACGGCTTACACCACATGTTGATCCACTTCTCCAAAAGAATCAAAATGATTCTCGTTCTGGACGATCAACATTATGCCAAATTTTAGCCTTACGCCGGATCATTGAGGAAATGTCTTACGGCAATCGTGAACTAGCCCTAGTATTCATTGATTTTAGTAAGGCCTTCGACTCTGTTGATAGATCTATGGTGTTTAAAATACTCGAACTTTATGGAATTATAGATGAAATAATAGATGGCATTAAGATCTTATATACAAATACTACAGCTACAGTTTTGAGTCCAGATGGAGAAACACCAGCCTTTGACATTTTAGCGGGCATTCTACAGGGTGATACACTAGCACCATTTCTATTTATTGTAGTTGTTCATTACATTCAAAGAGTATCAATAGACACTATAAGTAACAAAGGCCTTGAAATCATACCCCGAAAAAGCTCTCGTTATCCAGCTGTACACGTCACTGACACAGATTTTGGTGATGACATTTCTCTTATAAGTGGGTCATTAGCAAATGGTTAAACTCTCTTATTGGCTTTAGAGTCAGCAGCCAACAGTGTTGGTCTACATCTTAATGATTCTGAAACTGAATATACGAGCTTTAATCAGACAAATAATAAACCTGTTAAAACTCTTTCTGGAACTAACTTAAAATCGAAAGATGATTACAAATACTTGTGTTCTTTTATTTCTTCTTCAGAAAAAGACTTTCTTATTAGGAAAGGCATGGCATGGTCAGCGTGCAATAAACTACATAAACTATGGACATCTGAACTTGACATTACCATCAAAGTCAAAATATTCTGGGCGCTCATTGAACCAATTCTGGTCTATGTATCTGAGACTTGGACTCTATCTAAAAGAGCAGAAAAGCGTTTAGATGGGTGCTATACAAAACTACTTATGCGAGTTAAAAACCTATCTTGGAAGAAACATCCTAACAAGAGTCAAATTTATGGCAACCTTTTACCAGTATCTAGTTTGGTCAAATTTAGAAAAGTACAATTTTCAGGCCATTGCCATAGAGCAACTTCAGAAATGATTTCTTCACTAATGCTCTGGAAACCCCAATCCATCGGAAAGCGCTCTAGCCAATTGACTTTCCTAGATACCATTATAAGAGATACTGGCTTAGCAGGTCAAGACCTTAAAGCAGCTATGGAAGACCGAGACTACTGGAGGAAGGTTGTTCAATCCATCATCTCGACTGAGGTCGAACAATGATGATGATGATGACGATAGTACTTTCGAAATCTTGCTACCAGAATATTTTTATTAGCTATTAATAACTCTAAGAAATAAATATGTCTTCCTAGTTAAGTAATTTTTTATTTAGGATGCTCTTTAGTAAACAAAATATTTTTTAATTGTTCCGTTATTGATTTTGCAAGTACTTTTATTGATATTTATAAACTAAGTGCAGTTTTCTTCTTTCCGTCAAAAACACGCAATTATATTTTAAAACTGATGTTGTGAATACCGAATCTGACGTTGCAGCTCAAAAGTGCAGAGAAGAAACGAGCAACAAGAGCTTGCTTATTTTGTCACCCAATATAAGCAGATTACCTTTGCCGTTTTGGTGATTGAATCATTGCATGACGTCAGTTAAAAACGAAAAATTGTTTAGTTTCAGAAATCTTCTAGTACCGAATAATCATCCTGCCCCTCGCTTAATGATTGTAAGCAAAATTTTCATCTGTGATTAATAGCGAACTCGCTTGAATTTAAATTTTCTAACACTACCAAAAAGTTTACAATGTTCAACTCAAGTTTTTTTTTCATTTTGTATCCCCTTGGCTTATTCCATGCGTATATTGCTTTTTGTTACTCCAGACCAGTAGACGTCTTAATTTACTTAGTTATATATTTACTTATTTATTTATGGAGTTATTTTTATTTTTTTTTGATAATATTTATACAGGATATTCGTTTTATTTCTATATACATATTTACAAAATATACATAATGATAACTGTTCCTAAACGAGTCCTGTGTAGATCACCAACCACCAGATTAAGAAAATATTTACTCAGATTAACCAGTTGACACCAAGAACACTGTTTCTATTAGGCCTGACAAGTTCAGTGCAAGTCAGTGTTGTGATAACTTCAAAGAGGCTTGTCAAGGTTTGGTTAATGAAAATGATAACTTGTGGCTGAAAGTGAGTCTGACGAGGATGAGTTGCAGAAGGTGGAGTCAGCTGGTACGCCAAAGATAACGTTGAAGGTTCCCCAAATCAGGCGTAGTGAAAGGGTAAGCCAAACAAGTAAGTCATTGACATATGATGTTCTTGGTGCACCCAATGTACAAGCTTTACAGGTTAGGGATTATGTAATTGTAGACAAAAGGGAATATTTTCATAAGCATCTTGAAGTCAGGCAAATCCCCCTATATAGGGAAGTTTCAGAATCATGTAAACCTAGTGTACCATAGAGCGACTATAGCGAAACGTGGACCACTTAGACACTGAGACTCGAAGCTATTGTTTTCATGCCGGCTTCATCAAGGAATTAAGACTCAACTAATATTATTCACTTGCATTCTGAACTGCCAAAGGATAAATGATCTACTGTTTTTTTACTTATTATACCTGAATTTACTCTAATCTAATAGCTACTCTGACATGATTACTCCTGATTCTCTTTAGAATAAAGCTACTACTCAATTTACTTTGTCTTCTGCAACTGGCTAAGTCCTGTCAAGTTACATCATTCATCCGTATTGGACTTATTGAACGGCTGAAAGGGTTGCAACTATTCATTTCCTTCTCGTATAAACAAAACTGATCGTTAATCTATTGTAAGTTTAGGTTTAATTTCAAGTTTTGTTTGGGGCCTTTTCGCTGATTATTACATTTTTCATGTTGAGACATAAGTCCACATCAAGTTCCATGCAATGATGTCTTTTGTATAAAGCTGACCTTCACATTTATTTCCAGATTTTCCACACAGGACTTAAACCTTTCGATATATTGCCTAATGCCCCAACAATTATAGGAATAACTTTAATCTGTTTAATTTTCTACATTCTCCCAATTTTCCTTTTCAAATTTTGGTACTTTTCAATATTTTCTTCCTCTTCTTCTTCATACAGTCAACAGTCAGCGGGAAACTCAATATCAACAATAACACATGTTTTATCTGTATTATTTACAATGATAATGTCTGGACCATGGGCATCATTGACATTATCACACTGAAAATTAAAGTCGCAAAGGACCTTAAAAAATTCGTTTTCAGTCACTTTTCCTGGTTTATGCTGGTACCATTTTTGAGCCTTTTCGAAAGGCTTATTTTTCAAATAGTTTCCAGGGTATTATTCGTGCAACATTATTATGCTTCCTCTTACATTTCAGTTGGGCCAGTTTTTTACACTCTCAAACAATGTAGTAGATAGTCTTCCTCATTTCTTTCTCCACACATTATACACAATGGGTTGTCTGAACTGTTGCCAATATTATGCTTTATGTCATTTGTTCTTAATAATTATTCTTTTGCAGCACACACTAATGTTTTAGTTTCTACTTTCAGATCGCTTTGAATTAGCCAGTCCCACGTTTATTCCAGGTGCACTTCATCAGGCATGTCTCTCACAAACTGTCGATTCATTCTATTATCGGTCCAGTTCCTTTTGGTTTCAAATTTTCTTTTTCTCTTAAACTCTTCTTAGGGTACACCTCCTTCTGCCTTAATTGTTCCAGTTACCAAGTCACACCTTCAACTTTCCGGTAGATTCCTTGACATATATTCCCAGTTTTTTTTCTTCTGATCAAATATAAAACTTTACATTTATCAGCCACTTGCAGCCCTCTCTTTTTCTCAAATACAATCTGTCTACATCACTCCTTGGATGCAGTGTCCCTAAAATGTCAAAGTTTTCCTTGTTTTCCTACCCTTAGCCTTAAATTTTTTTTCTCTCTATCCAAGAATACCAGCTCCATATCTCAGTATTGTTACTGGCCAACCATTAGTTGCGGTTATCTATTCGTCCCATTTAATTTTTATTTTGAAAGTAGACGCGGTCTCTCATTGATTCTTACTATGTTGGAGGAGTTTCTTCAGGTTTTCTGCAATACCGAACACTTAAAGACGTTCAACATCCCAACTACATGGCACGAAATCATAGGCCTTATATTAATCAACCTATGCTATAGCAAGATGATTATATCTTTTTTACAGTCCTTTAGCACTGTTTTATCAATTAATAGCTGATATTTTGTCCCTTTACTTCCTCTCTTGCTAATCTTTTTGTTTCTACGGGAAAAATGTTCTAATTTCATATACAAATACATCTGCAATAATACCTGCCATAAAATTTACAAATTATTGACAGGAAGATTATAGGTCGATAGTTATTGACAGCATTGCCTTTTGCTAGCTCCTTCTGGCAAAAGACTGTCCACTCAAATGTGTATTTCACACAATCTTTATAGCATAAGATTCAGGTGAACTGGTATACTTTCTTGTAAGTTACTATATTTTTTTCCAAAGTCCCTGTACCTCATTAATACCGGATGTTTTCAAGTTAGACAATTATATTGTTTCAGTGCATTCTCCTTGCTGGTGACTAGTGCTTCCACTCTGTCTTTACGCATTTCGTTTTTCTGTTTATTAAGCCATAAGGCTTCTTTACTGTATTTTTTCTTCAAAGACCATATATCCGTACAAAATTGTATACTCTCCTTAACATTAGGTACCTGGTTACTTTTATTTCTACCATTCAGTTCATTATAGAATTTCTTTTGGTCAAAATAGAGCATTTGTTTTGTATAAACTGTTCAATTTTTTGTATATATCTTTTGAGTTTTGCACTTTTAGCAATTATGCTTTGCCTTAGTTCTTTTGTTACAGTACTTTAGCATAGAGTTCCTGAATTTTTTTTTTCTTTTCAATATTTCTTACTTTTTCATTTCCAGGTATTAATCTTGCTTCTTGTCATTTTTAAACCCCTTTAATTCTTCCTTTCCACCACGGATCCTTTGTTTTACCAACTACTTACTTCCTAAGCTTCAATTCCTTAGCTACCCACACAGTGGCTGTTTTCATGAGGTTATTTGTTTGTGTGATACTATTAGTTTTTAAAAATTTCAACGTTACATAAATTTTACTAACCTTTTGCTCCGAAATTCTATTATTCACTATATTAAAGGTTTCCCAATTTTTTCCTTCCTTTATTGTATCTTCCAGTTTGGTGACAATTTCCATTATCTCCTCTTGCTCCACCTTTTCAGGAACAACCTCAACATGATCATCCTCTCTGAAATGTAATCCTTCCACTTTTTTCTCTTTCTTTATTCTCTTGCATATTCTCTAAAACTGGCTCAGAATCTACAACTAATTCATACATTGAGTCAGATTCAACGTTTCTTATTATTGATTCTAACTGTAGTTCCGACAACGATCCGTTTTTCTGTATGCATCTAGCTTAGTCACTGAGTCTTTGTTCTGTGACTTCAAAACAGCCGCTTGCTCTCCATTTCCTTTACATCCTTTTTCTATACCTTCTGAGAGGCTTTTATTCTTCATCAAATAGCTTACTTCTATAAGAACATTCCAAAACTATTTTGTTAACTTTTATTTGTTATTGTAGTAGCCGGAGACTGATGTGCCCATACTGTGTGGCCATGGGACACCTGCGGGGCAAAGCACTTTCAGCCGTATCACCTCCAACAGCATTCACACTGTTACTCCTATATTCTACATTATTCAATCACACATAATGAGGGCTATGGTAATGAGGTGACACAACTGTCTGTGTTTTTATTAAGAAAGCATCTTTAGAAGGGTAAACAAGTAGTGTTGTTTTCTGTAAATGTTCCAGCGTTATTGCTATTGCTAGTTGTTTAATATAGCTTTCAAGCTCTTTACTCACTCTTCCCAGCGTAACATCTATTATAATTGACAATTACCTTTTCCATTGACCACAACTGATTTATCTCTAATCTGTCATATCTATCCTTCTTTTTATCATCTTCGTCCCATACCTTATTGTCCCCTGGGTAGGCAATATCTATGATCCAACATTGTTTGCTTTCTTTCTCTGTTAAAACAATGTCAAGTTTCCTATGCTTTAGCTCATTATCACACTGAATCATAAATTCTCACAGAAGCTTTGAGTTTATGGTCGTACCATTTGTCATCTCTTTGAAGATTATACTTTCCACAGAGTATCCAGTGCACTATGCTTGCCATGTTCTCGTGACAACTGTTGTGTACTTTCTGTTTCAGAGGTATGCATTGACTGGTAATATGCTGTACTGCCTCATTTCTCACTGCAACTCTTGCATTTATTACTCTCTGCTGTATGATCACCTCTGTGCTTGCTATAATTAGTTCTTAGCGCTGCTCTTGAACAGCACAGGTTAAAAATTCGGTTTCTGCTTTTAAATCCGTTTTTAGCAACCATAACTACCTTTTCTTTTAGTCTGTCGTTTCTTCCACATCGCTATGAAACTGCCAGTTCACCGTTTTTTATGTCCATTTGCTTTCGCCCTCAAACATTTTTTATCTTTTGCAATCTGTTTTACCCTTACAAACTCCGGATTCCATCATACCTGACCTTTTCACTTCTAAGGGACGTGGTTCCATAGCATTCTTTATGTGCCAATACGCGTTATTGTCTTTTGCTCTTATGCAATCTTGACAACCTATCAACCATATACCTCCTCTTTTTCTTGATGTATAAAATCTGTCAGTGTCTTTCCATGGACGAAACATGCCACCTGTGGTCAGCAGCTTTCTCATCTTTCGATCCTAACTTTTAAGCTTTACTGCCGTCCGCATGATTAATTCTGATCCATATCTAAGAAGTGACAGTGCCCAAGTATTGATGGCTGCAGTCTTGTTTCCCCTATTCTGTTTCAACATCAGGAGCAGTTTCAATCTACGTAAGTATTCACCCTTCGTTCTACGTTTCATTCCCTCTTCATCATTTCATCTATTTCCAAACTCCTCAAACACTTTTTATTAATATTTATTATTAACACATATTATATTAAGGTACAGAGAGGAAATCTGGTATTGGATGAGAAGGAAAGGAGTCTCGGAAACGTATGTGGGCTGTGTTCACGAAATGTACAGATAGTGCAGGACGGAGGTCAGATGTGCTGCAGAAAGGACAGAAGCACTTAGTATAGAGGTTGGATTGCATCAGGGGTCAGCTCTGACTCCACTACCCTTTGCTGTAGAGATGAATGTGTTGACAGATGATGTAAGGAAGGAGGCGCCATGGAATATGATGTTTGCAGATGATATCGTGCTCATGAATACAAGGAAAGGACAGACCGAAGAAGGGTAGAAATGTGGACTGAAAGTGAGCCGATGGAAGACTGAGTACCTCTGAATAAACAAGAAAAGAGACTTACCACCAGACTTTCCAGGTAGAGAATTTTAAGTACTTCGGGTCCACCATTGAGCAAAGTGGTGATTGTACAAAAGAAGTGAAGAAAAGAATCCAGGCAGGGTGGAGCAACTGGTGGAGCACGACTGGAATTTTGTGTGACAAGAGAGTACCGGTCAAAGTCGAAGGAAAGTTATACAAACCAGTAGTAAGGCCTGTCATGCTGTACGGACTGGAGACTGCTCCTCTAACCAAGAGTCTTGAAAAGAAAATGCAAACAGCAGAAATGAGTATGCTGAGGTGGTCGCTTGGAGTCACAAGAAAGGACATAATGAGAAATGAAAGGATCAGAGGTACCATTGGGGTATGTGACACCGCAGGAAAGTTGAGAGAGACACGGCTAAGATGGTGTGGGCGTCTACAAAGGAGGAAAGAAGATCACATTGCTAAATGGGTGTTGGCCATGGAGTTACCTGGCAGGAGAAAATCATCAAAAAGTGGAGAGATAATTGTCTCGTCATAATGCAAATTACTATTGTAAATCTTTCAGAAAGCTTGACTTCTAAGTTGTCAAGAAGAAATAGATTCACAAACTTGTTCAACATGGGAAGATTTAGAATTGGAAGTCACCCTTTTCCCAGGATTCATTATCCGCCTGTTAGAAACCTGAGATTTATCAGTTCCACCACAATGAACCTGAAAATAGAAACGACTGTGATGAACAATGGAGGAAGAACAATAAACATTGAACATTGAACAATTGAGGGGAGTAGGACTTGACTCTGTAACTACGACTAAGTACAAATGTGTTAATACCCAACTTAATCAAATTCTGTGAATTGAGTTGCATTATCAGAAGTCGATCTGCTAAAGGCTGAATCTTAGTGAAATTTACCAAGAAATTGATACAATCCACCCAAATAAAAAAAAGGTCGTATTTGTTAACACATATTTGGTTGTAGCTCGAAAAGTTTGCCTTCCATTACAAAAAGCCATACAATGTACCTCAGTTATTTTTTGGGAACCTTTTAATGGGGGCATTAATTAATGACTGAGATGAAATTTGAAGTCAGTGTTACAAAAAAGGCTGTAAGGCAACTGCTCAAAATTCAGATCTTTGTTAACAATAATTTGACTATAACAAGTACTATCCTTGCTCGAACAATAAGATAAAGTAGGTCAAATTTTAATTAATCAATGCTTTATATATCATAGAAATTGTTGTTTGAATTTTTATTATCTTAACTGCTACAAACAAAAAGGAAAATACCATGCTGGAGAATCCTAAGCCATGTTTCTGACAAATCAATGCAAGGGAAAACCCTTGAAATTGGCTTAATTGCAGAATTTGGAAATTCTGTAAATAATTTCTAAGCTTAAAAACCAAACTTAAACGAAGTTAGCAGATGGGCTCCCTTTTAAACTTAACATTTAAAAATTTTCTCCGGTGGACAGCTTCGAGTAGTAATAGTCAAGTTAATTAATTACTTTTAAATCCAACAAAGTCTGAAGACTCTTTCAAAGCTAAACATAAATAGAATTTTTAAAACACAGAATTTACAAATTTACCCTTGACTGCAGAAATGTACGTATTATAAGCTTTAATACAGCAAACGATCGAATAAAATTCCTGGACATTTGATTAAAAATTGGAAATTTTAGGAAAGTATTTATTTGACGCAGACTTTATTTATGAAATGAAAAAGTTGAATTGTTCTTCAAAAGTACTGATTTGAATAAAATCACAGAGTAGAGCTTCCATTCTAGTGACAGCATAACGAGAATAAATCGCAACACTGCAAAAACAACTAGTTTTTAACAGAAAGCATACAGTTTCCTTATTTTGGATAGTCATCGTTTTCTCAAAAGTTGGAATACAGGTGTTTATTTAGAACAGGACATTTATTCAATCGTTTTCGGTTGTGGGTATCATAAAGGATGAACTGAAAGAAGTGGTAATGGAAACGTAATATGTTAACAGTGAGCATTTAACCTAATTTTTACCTTTCATTGAAGAAAGGGTATGGGTAAAAAGACGTCTAATTCATGAGTACATAGGAAACCATCAATAGTATATTGTAGGTTTTCATTTCCTATATCCTGAAAGATTAATACTCAATCAGTTCTGATTATTGTATCTCTCAGGGCTTTCGATAAAGAAATTTTTAAATACTTTCCACATAATAAAAAACTGAAAAAAACAAGGATATTGTTTCCCTTAGGGTGTTGTTGTCAGCTTTTATTTGACATGTTATTCCAATTAAAAGCATTTCAGGTTTTTGTTTCAGAAATTCCAGGTTGCAAATAAAGCAGCTGCTATTTTAAATATATGATGAAAATTTACGATGTTATGGATACATGAAAACATAACACCTCAGAATAAAGGCTTTTCGTAAAGAATAATGAATGTAGCTTCCACAACATAATACTGCCTGATAATTATATTTTAGTCTATAGCGTAACTCTAAAAGACACCAGAATTTACTTTCTTGTTTCAATATAGTTGAACACGTATTCCACGCATTAATGGCAGACTAACTGGTACTTAACACAAAACAAGTTGCAAAAGACATATCTCTATTTCATTCCTGTGATAACTACCTGTTAGGATAATATATTAAAAATAAAATGCTGGGTTTTGATGAATGGAATTTGTAAAATGAAAAATAAATAATTAAGGAAATCGCCATAATTCTCGTCATACTATATTCCTCCTACCCCTTTCTATTTTTTTTTTTTTTTTTTTAGTTTTAACGTCATTTTTTAAAGATAATCAAACTTGCTTGTTTGATACATAACCTTGAAATGTTACACTAAAAAACTGAGCCAGTCAGCTAACCGGTGGTTGGAATTCTCGTTCTTAATAAGAATACTTTTCCAGTCTAGAATTGTCTTAAAATTTCCTTACAGTTTTTATTTAATTTGCATCTTTGGATTCATCTTTTCACTCTAAAATTCTTTCGGTCCCAAATATTTTTCGCTGCTAAGATTTTGTCTCCAGAAAAGCATGATTTAATGTCAAAACTCTTTACCTCTAAAAGTTAATTCCTGGCAAGAAGTGCAAAAACCGAAAGTCGATATCCCCTCACTAGGCATGCACGCATTTTCACTAAAAGTCTTACTACTCTGAATTGGAATTTTCAACTGCAAATTCTAATGTTAAATGTTTTGCATATTCGTATAATTAAAACTGAGAAGCACCAATAAATATTGTATACTACCAAAAACAAAGGCGTTGTTCATGTATTTGGTTCTAGTTTTTCAGTCTTCCTCTCGATCTCCTTTCTGAATGCTACGCTGCAAAGAGAAAAAGAACCTTAATGTGTCAATTAATCCTCAACATCGTAATGTATTTGCCAAGTTACAGAACTAAGGTAGATTTGTTATAGGGATGACCAGTCTTAAGTGTGCATGTATCGTAACTTTTTTGAAAGAATACAGTTCGTTACTCCCCCATTTTGTGTAGGTAAATGACTTAAGGAAAACAATATGGAATGTTTTCTTTATCTTCCAAAAGCCTTCTCGATTAACATGGTCAACAAGTTTCTGTCTATATGCCTATCATCCTCCTTTTTAAGGTAAAGAATCCATATATTCTATTCACAGATTTCCAATTCGTCCTGTTTTGAAATTTAGATTTTATTGGACAAGTTATTTTCACAGAACAAAGCTACCAAGGTGATCCCCAGAAGACTTATCTTGCTCTCTTTTACTCCAAAGAATGCTGCACCTTCGCTCTTTTTAATTTCCCTTATCTTACGTGGTAACACAGTCCAGTTTCCAAATCTATATATCCAAAGGTAGTGTCCATGTATTTAGTAAAGCAGTTTTTCTAAGTATTAAGTCATTAAGGTGTAAAGTCTTTTAGTAGATAGTAAAAAATCATATATAAAAATATATTAACGAAGGTGGATGGTAAATAAAGGTAAAAATAATGTAAATGTGATCTAAGTCTTCCCAACTTATGAACTTTAGACCCCATTGAAATAGATGACTAAACGCTATAAATAGTTGATGACTCAAGATGCATCAAGACTATTCAAGAAGTTCTAACCCAACCAATATCCCAGCTGTGTTCTGATTCCCGAGCAGGTTTGCAGGCGTTATGACCCAGTGGGATGTTTTGACTTAGATAATCGCAATCTAAACATCATCCTGGTGATCTCAAAAGTCAAATCAAAAGATCAAAAAATATTTTCGATGAGAAAATACTGTACAAGAAACTTGTACTTTGTGTAGCTAGCTATACAGAACATACCTGGTCAGAGAAAGCTTTACATTTAGATAGAAGATCAACAAGTCCTTATCGAGAAACGATGGAATGTAATGCCAAGTGATAAGCTTCTTTGTGGCTGAAGAAGAGAGCACCAGAGACATCAGTTGATATAAATATTAGCATTGCCTTGAGCTAAGTCGGAGCTCTAAGTTGTTAGAATATTATTATTTATGAATATTAAAAAAATATTACCTAGTTATTACCTACATATTTATTACCTACATATATTCAGGAATTTACATGTCATGAGGATTTGCCTCCTCCATTTTATTTGTTGACTATGTCTTTAGCTTGTGTTAATACCACAGAATTGTGTATAATATACCATTTGTAGTCAAATTTCTTTTTTATTAACTTTTTAATTTGAAAGCGATATAAGAAGTTATTTTGAAATTAAGTCATAAAGATACCGTCTGCAAACAAAAATCATACGCGGCTCATTTTGGAGGATTTACGTTATTCATTAGTGTTGTAGTCTCCCAATTTACTCCGTCGTTGATCAAATAGCAAAAAAACTTGATTACAAAATTATTATTTTAATATTTTTAATAAACGTTAATAGAAATCAAAATGTTTTGATGTATAGTGTAAATTGCATTGAAGTTTTATAATTAATACTGTGCGAGGACAAACATTTATAGTTCACTCATTAGTGATGCCAGAAAGCTTTTGCTGATAAGGTGAGACCAAAATGAGGGGATTGAAGTAGAATGTAACGGGGAAAACCCAGACTGATTGTGCAGAGATAGTCAGTTTTGACTCGGTGATATCACGGCAATTTTGTTAAAGAAGTAATGATCTTTGAAATTTTTGCCATCACAACAAACTCTGTGAGAAATATTTTGAATTGTATTAATCATGTAATCACGAAATGATTTATTAAAGACACTCGATGCAATAAATGTCAACCAAGTATCGGCGGCTGAAAACCAATACAACAACCATATGTGCCATTTCAGTAAGTCATCCACACGATATTCTGGATGCCTTGGTTCAACTGCTTCAATAATAACGACCACGGTTATAGGAACCCATGTTATTGTAAATCCAAGGCCAATAACTCCAAGAAGAAGGACAGCATTCCTATTATCTTTCATTCTTCTTTTGATATCAACACCTTCCTGCATACTAATTAATTCTGAGTTCGATATGGAGATTCTAGCTCTTACCTTGTACCAAACATAGCCAAAATAAAATGCTGGTAATAAAATAAGTGGAGCTGCTATAATGAGAGAGCGCCCTTGGTCAAGTTCGCACACCTTAGTACCATTATAAATGTGAACATGCCACTCATAATGTTTTGGTATAGTCCAAAAAAGAATATTTATTACAACAAATGTTCCAAGTAGTATTGAACAAATTAAAACCTTCGATATTCTAGGTTTAACTCCACTATCCTTCAGTACACGGTATCTTATGAATGTCAGCACAATGATAGAAACACCGGTCATCATGTACGCAACAGCGTGTGTTTTCATGATTACCTGGCAAGCAACTTCACCATAGATCCAATCAGAATACAAATATGCTGCTTGTGTAATAACTGAGTACAGCAAAGCTTTTATAATATCGAATATGGCAATTGTAGCAATGAGAATGTCAGCATTTCCTTTTTTTCTTTTTTGTAAGGAATATATCAATAACATCAAATTTCCGGGAAGAGCAACGACTGGAATAAGGTTCGATAGTATGTAGTACCCCATCAGCTTTAATTCCATATCGCGCGATGAAATTTGCTAGGTAATAAACAGTAGGATATCCAGCTAAAAGTAATTATTTCCACACTTTGGGTCCTTAAATATTGTTGCAGTTGTTTAAAGGTTACCAAATTTTACACCGAAGATAGGAAATGTTGACTTGACGTAGAATAATCTCATAATTACCCTCAATCATTTATTTATTTCTTTTGATCTCTATGCAGATTGTATCATACCTTGAAAACAGAACTGGGTGTAAAATAAATAGAGAGACATTCTTAACATGGAAGTTTCAGCTCACTTATCAAATTGTACAATTGGCAAGCATGGAATAAGGCTGGAGTCTTTTCACCTCTTACAACAATACTGCTATGAGTATTCACCTGCAACATAAAATACCAAAATGTAATGTGTCTTAAATTTACGTAAGTAAGGGGGAATATTGTGTATCTCTTTTTAACACATGCTGTTGTTATTTATAATGATAATATTAAGTCTTGCTTGTATTCTTTGTTAATAAACAATGGGAATTGATTTAAAACACCAGCTCTATTGGATACCTGCAGTTTATATAAACTTTAATTCTTTTAGCTCCACTGTCAGCTTAATAAGTGCAGAAATAAGTGTGTATGTACGTGAGTAGATGTGTGTCTGTGTGCACAAGTTCCAAACACTAATTGTCTTTTTGGTGTATGCTGTTGTAAATGACCATGGATGAAACAGAATAGATTAATCGCCTTGATGAACTAAAAGTCTTTCTACGCATTCACAGTTGTTATTACTTCAGACGCTGTTACACATGTGTGGCATTAGATGATATTGATATTTCGCTTTTACAAAATACTCTGTAATGAATGACAATGGATTTCGAGTAATACAACAAGAAGAAAAATTAAGATAAATGCAAAGTTGTGACAATATTGTAACGTAATTGAAAGGTACGTCTAATAGTCCTCAGTAGAAACTAATCTTTGCGGTCTCACCTACTTAAAAAGAAAACAAATCACAACTGTTCTTTATGCCTTCACTCTCATCTTCAGAATAACTTTCCCCACTTTCTTTGTCCACACTCTTCATCGTGACTTTCAGACACTATAATTCAAATAGTGGGTCTTTCATTGATGGAACCCTGGTAAACAGTGGGCCTATTTTTGTCTTTCACAGATGTCCATCTATGAAAGACTGAAAGGAAGCAACAGATCAACAAAAAGTGGGACAGAAAGCACGCAAGACATCACAAAATGCAAGACATACGGATCCCCCCTCTAAAACCCTCCGTGGGGAAAGAACCGTCTTCTTGGGTTGGTTATCAGCTGGTTATCGGCTCAAGCATCTCGAGACCCCTGTCCTGCATGGTTAAGCCCTATAACAGAAGACCCGATCAAGGAGAGACAAAGCTCTACATTTGATCTTAGCTAAAATACTACAGGAAAAAAACACTCATCGGGGCTCAATGTATTAAGATTCTTGGCCTTCTCCTGAACAAAAACCTAAACAGGAAGTACCACCATAACAAATTTTAAAAAGTCCAGAGAGAAATCTGCAGCATTTTCTTAAAATAAAAATTTTTCTTTTATTTGATACAATATATTGATACTTATCTATAATGCTTTATTCCTTTCATTTCTACAAAATGGCATCATTGTCTGGGGGCAATCTTTTGCCTCATACCTAAACCAATTTTCAAAAACATAGCTGTCAGAGGTACTTCACACAAGTCTTCTTTTTTCCTCTCTGCCATTTTTTTCTTTCCAATTTAAGCTTTTTAGGTAAGATTACCAACATTTGTTTATCAATCTATTAAAAAGGCAATTCCATGATTCTTCCTTTCACCTTTTTCTTCAAATACAAATATTCACCAACACACAACTAGAACTTTGATCAGGATGATTTGTTTTCAACTCATAGGAGCTAGCTGGAAGACAAGTGACACAAAAACGGGAGCAGTGACAGTATGTCGTTATGCAACAGTAAGTTTTTGCTGCCATGATATGCTTGTCAACTTAAAATCAGTGGGTGTAAGCCCTAAAGATTTTGTCTCCTGCTAACACTTTTTTATTAGCTTGTTAGACTCTTCACTACGCCAACGTAATAAACAGTTGATATTTTGTCCCATTAATATGCCAACTGAGATGGAAAAAACGAAGACACAAAGTGATAGTTTTTTAACATGCCTATCAGTTTCTTTTTTTTCCTTAAGTAAATTAAGTGACGATGTAAGAAGCCATTTTTTAAATTGAGATTTGGCTAAGGCACTTGTCCAATGCTTCAGTGTCGTTTAGTACACTTGCTCCACTCACCGGTGGTGAGTGGAACAAGTGTTGATGCAGCCCTCCCTATGCAGTGGTTGTTCTTAACATCAAGGAACAAGTCGTCACTGATTGTTGACCCAAGATATTTAGTCAACTGGTGATGAGTTCTTGTAGCTCTTGTTCTGAGTGTGTTTTAGTTAAGTTAATGTAATTTGTGATTGTATGTTATTGGACATTTTATACTAGTACTGTAATATTTTATTATTATTGACATCTTCAAGGCCTTAGCTCAGTTTTGTTGAATGATAGAAACAAGGTGGCCATTGTTGATCATTCTGTTCTTTAGTTTCACAGGAATTCAGAACATTGTGTGTAGTTCGAAGAGTTTATCTGCAAATTTGCTATATATTAAAAAATTCATAGCAAATTTACCTCTGCACAGTTTGTTCCACACAGTGTAAGGCTAAACTTCCTAAATACAGTACAGGTTTTAAAAGTAATTACCCTCGTGTGCTGGAAAAACTTATTTTTTCGTTTAATAAATGTTAACGTCTTTAACCTGAATACATAGAAATATCATGATTTTTAAAAGTGCAAATAAGTGTTGGATTTTTAATAAAAAAATCAAAAATAAAATTTCAAAACTTTTATTTGCATTTCCTCAAAGCTAACTTGTATGTTGTTGTCGAGTTTTTTAAAATTTGATTCATGGATAAGAAGGAATAAATTAAGGCCACCTTTAAATAATCGAATGTCTGATTTCCAATAACAGCAGATGTTCTTACTGTTTAAAACAGCTGATTATATCAATGAAACCAGCCTACCAAAAGTTAACAAGGCTGCAACAAATTTTTAATAAGTAATTTGGTGAAAATGTGACAAATGAGGTACATGGATAAAAAATATAATGTTTATTTGGATTTAAATTATTCATGATAAATAGTTTTCCAAATGCTTTTCTCTTTTAAAACAAGATTGTTTGAATGTAATTAGTAGATAAGGATAAAAATTACAACTTACCACATGCTCAATGGAAAAGTACTAATTGTTTAAGACTTTGTTTGACCTGGTCATGTTATGTAGTTTTATCAGCGTTCAAGGATAATGGCTCACTTTATCGTTATCATTTGAATCTAATTGTTCTGCAATTTTTTTATTTAGTTGATGGTGTAGTAATCAATCACGACGTATTACCGCTTTTTAGGTAATTCCAAGCTGATGCTCTTAACTTTGAAAATTATAAAGCTTAGAGACATCTTGGAAGACAACGATGCAAAGTTACAGCGACTGTCTGAAATGTTCTCTGGAGGAAATTATCATATATCGACAAGACACCAATAAATAGGTCGAGATAAATTAGTTCCAGCTTTACTTTCAAAACAAAAAGACTTCATCTCAAAATAATTTGCAAGTTATGGCTATGCATTGCGTATTGAATTTAGTTCCTTCTTTCTTCCTGCCAGGAAATATTATCCTTCTTTTATTTCTTTTAAGAAAGGGGATTTCGACAAATGCATGTGATTTCATATTAGCTGTGATAGCTGTCCTTGATTTGATCAAGCTTGTAATATATATATTTGTAACTCAAGCATTATACTTTTTTATGGACTGGAAAATAGGGAATACATTATGTAAAGTCCTTGGATCTGTTGGGTTTCTATGTATTTAGACACAATGTGGTGTGTTTCTATTCTTACATTTTTACGCTATCGTAGTATAACTACTGACACTCCTCTTGTAACCACCAACAAATGGACAGTTGGAAAATTGATGTTCATGAGCGTGTGTATCCTAACTGCGATCGTATGCATTCCTGGGGTTCTGGATTGGGATGTACAGGTGTATAGTGATTTCCGTATATGTGAAACTCGTCAGTCACCATATTTGCTCATATGGATTCCATAAGTTACTTTTCCAATGGTATATCTTCTGTTTCTTTGGTATAAACTAAGGAGAAAGATTTCAGAACTTGATTTTTCTCACAGCAATCTTAGTAATACGACATTTCTCCAGCAACGCCTAGAGAGGAACCAGCGTGCAGTTGGACTTCTTGCTATTATAGCATTTTCGTTGTCTTTGACATGAATCTCAATGACGATACCCATGACAATGGAAATGTTTCAACATAGAACAATAACTGGTCGTTTACAATATTATTATTCATTGGCTAAGGTAGTTTTAACAATCTTTGCTTGGTCAGACACTGGGATGACCTTTCTTTGCTTCAGTTTTCTTAATAAATCTTTTCAAATCTACTTGCGAAAGTTGTTTCGCAAAAAACTCTCATAGAAAATAACGCACAAGTAAACTAGAAACAAAAAATGTCATCATAAGGATGTTATAAGTTGTTCAGTTGCTCACATATGTTCTCCAAGGGAAATGGTAGGTGGGGCTTTAGAGGGCCATTATTGGGTTTCATGGACTGAAAAAGAAACAAACCTCATCAAAAAAGATAAAGTTTGGAAAAACTCCTTTGTATAACACCAAAATATAATAAATTGAATACTTATGTATTTTGTGTATACTTTATGATTAAATTATGTATTAATCAATATTTTTGACCATTTTTGTGAAATATTTTTGTCCCAATGTTCACAAAAATACTTTGGCTCCAGTCTTTTTAATAAATTTATCAAAATCTTTTAACATTTCCTTACCATCCAATAAATGAAATGCGAAAAACAAGGATGGATTCAAGAAGATGGGATTGTGGGGGCAAAAGGGCCAATAACCTCCCAAAATTGTTACAGGGTTGTTTTGTGCATTATACAAACTCAGAGGGAAGATGCAAATGAAAAAGAATACTTTTTCTGGGATTAAATAGTAATGAAACGTATAGCCTACATTTCGAATTCAAAAAATCTGCTGTCTGGAGTTATTAAGTCAACTGTGGATTTAAGTAAAACACTTTTTTCCAGTAGTAATTTGAACTTTGGATATAGTATTAAAAGTAGGAGGAATAAAAGAATTGGGATTATTATTATTGTAAAAAAACAACTGGGAAAACTCTGATCCAGCTAATGACAGTATAAACTCTCTATAGAACAGAATAATAAACATATGCATAAGAACAACCTGTTACAAATTTTGTATGAGTAATTAACATCAGGAAAATCCGAACTTTTAAGCTGGTGAAAACTGATAGAAACGTCTTGAGTAATATGCCCTACTAGGAGAGTATTACTATAAGAGAAGATAAAGGTGTGTAAATATTTTGTGGAAAAAACCATGTGAAATTTAAAGATTATCGTTATGGTTTTTTTGCTTCCAATGCTGACTAGTTAAATTGCTATTTGTGTTCTCTGTTTGAGAGGGCATAACCAATGACCAAGGGCAAACAGTATGTTCGATTCTTAAAATTACAATACCTTTCAAAGAAGGTAGTCTTCTGAAATAAACCTATACTTACAACAATTATTAATTAATTCATCTAACCATCCAATTTCTTTGACGTATTACCAAGAGCACCTACTTCTATCGGTACGACTTTTATCTTTTCATCTTCCATAATCTTCCAACCTCTCTTTTCAGATCTTGCTATTGCTCGGCTTTATTTTCAATAATATTTATTGCCAGGTACTATAATGTCAATGTAATGCAGCATTTTACTGTTTTGGTTAATTAACACATCATCTGGTCTTCTGGCGTCAATTATGTTGTCACACTGAATGTTTAAATCCTGAAGAATTTTCTACCTTTATTCTCTACTGTTCCTTCTGGGTTATGTTCATACAGTGTTTATTTTTGTTAAACCTCTTTTACTCATACAGATTCCAATGTACCAAGTTAGCAACATTGTAATGACTAGGGGACGCATTTTGTGCACTGAAGATGTAAAACATTTATACATTTTTTTGCTAAAATGGGAGAAATGTGCGCTAAAGACATGCATTTATAAATCCAATGTTGACGTGCTCCTAATAACTTTTTTTTCATTGACACTCAAAACAAAAGTGAATATATTATTGTAATAATTATTGAAAACAATAAAAAACAAACGGTTCTAGCAGGGAAAGTGCCAACAACAAACAAACATTTTCTCCACTCAAGTTAAAGGTAAACATTACAGTAGCAGAGCAACAACATTTCATTATTTCTGAAAAGAGTTGGTGGTGAATGTCTACTAACAGGTTGTTGTACATAGAAAGAGTACTTAACCTTCATGCTAATAATGGGTGGATCCTTCAAAACCTGGGCATGCTCAATATTCAAAATCCGTTTAGATAAGATAGAGTGAAATATAATACTCAGTTGCCTTAGTGCTTCAGTTGATCATTCTTGTCCAGAATGCTTTCAGTTTTGCCTCAGACTGGATGCTGATCCTCTGTTTCAGCCGAAGCAACAAGAGCAATAGTTCGACTCAAAGACACAAGATCTTCTAGTTTTCATGATTGCCGGCAACTAAGGCTAATATATTGTGACGCAGACCAGAACCCGCTTGACAGTTTCCTCCTCAAAGAGGTCTTGTAAATCAGTGATCCCAAATTTCTCTTATTTGCCTAGGTTTGCAACAACGTGTTTCCCTTGGTCAAAATTCTGTGCTTACTGTTTTGCAGCAGTAAGCAGATTCCCCGTCTGGTTTTCACTGGCTGTGAGAGCAGAAATAAACTGTGCCTCAGATTGCCCCTCCCCCGGAAAAAAGTGTTCTTTGCGGTGCTTTTACAACTTTGTTTTCCCCAAAGCAGTTAGTGTATTTACGTTCTTGAAATGCTCATGTAAAATATGTGCCATCCTGAGAGGTAGCTTGCAACAATTTTGATACGTCTTTCTTCTGTACGCCGCCACACTTCATTTCAAACCAACAGGACATCATCCAACTTAATCCCTTGTAGCCAAAGGATGTTGAAACGATTTGTTAGCATTTTTGCAATCGTAATATTGTTTGTCCTTGTCAGAAAACAGAAATCACGAAATTGAATAGAATGAGAAAAATAATAATTTGGGTGAGTTTTAACCCACACAATAGCTCTGGACAATTGCTCTAAATATCGCTATTTGTAATACTGATAAATAGATGAATCAGTGATTAATCGGTGGTAAAATAAATTATTTTGCAACTACTTAAAAGAGGCACAGATGGTATTATCTAAGTTTGAAATTTCACTCATTCTGGGATGTAATTATTATTTAAGTAGGGAGCAGCACCTACTGTATAAGTGGTATGCAGATATTGTAAGCAAAATCTGCGTTAAAACCTTGATATTCCCGTAAAACCCAAAAATGCAAAAAAAGCCAAAACATGTATTTTTATGGGTTAAATACTGACCTATACATTTATGTTGAAAAATAAGTGGGCCTCAAGGGTTGTCTATGCAGAAAACCATCCGATGGACCACTTATTTGATTCCTTAATGCAATTGCATAAGCCCCTTTCTTTGTCATGATGCCTTTTATACTCCCTCTCCTTTTTGTTCTCAAATCCAATTACCATTTTTCTTATAAACTTACCATTCGTTCGTTTTATAGTTTGTTTCAAGCCTTGAGGATTTCAATCTTTTGTAATTCCAAACATATAACCTTGCAGTCAAAATTATCAGGACTAACTCTAGTTGCGCTGCAACACATTTGGCTCGTCAAAGAGCCTAGTTTCTTTTCCACTTTAGCCATAACGACATTGATTATCAATTTACTACACGTATAAATTAGTGTGTATATATATAAATATATCTATATATATATATATACACTAATTTTTGTATTTATTGAACTATTATAGGATTTGGAATATAACAAAGTTGGGAAAAATTTTGGACAGTGGTGTACTTATTTGTGTTGAAATCATCAAAGAGCGTAGAATTGCGAAGAATAGAAATCAATGCAAACAAACAACTTGATATGATAACAAGGCAGGTGAAATAAGGATTCTAATACAGATAAAATTTTGCTGGCCTGAAATTAATTTCAAATGTTGAAATGAGTTTGGACTTGTGACACAAGAGTTCAAAAAAAGACGTCATGAGAGATAACTTACTTAGATAACTTAGTTTAATTTAACAAAGTACTATATTCTGATTATTTATTTCTTAGATAACAAACAAATAAGTTACGATTTTTAATTCATCTTCCATCTGCTCCTTTTTGTTGTAAATATTCCCTCGTATATTTCACAATGGTCTTTTCATGACTCGTCAACTGGGGAGTGCCCTACAATATTTAATAGTATAAGAAAGCCTATTTCTGTAAACTTGAAATAATAGACTACGGACAAGTACCTCTAAAGTGGTCAAAATTATTAAAATTAAACTATAAAGTATTTTGCGATGAAAGCTGCTGTATTTAAGCTGACAGAACAACAGTGCAATGGCTCCTATAAATTCATAAGAAATTTCCACAAGAGTCAATGCATGCCTCATTGAAGAATGTGTCTTTGTTATCAAAAGTTTAGAATTAAACACTTGTGACCGTAAGAAACTGACTACAGCTAAGTATCTTAAATCAAGAAACAAACAAGTAAAAAGCATATCAAAAAGTGCATTTCTTACAAAGAAACAGAAAATCACATCTTATGTCAAAAATATCTAAATTTGAACCGAATTTGACTTGGCAGGTACAATTGATAACTTTCAATCTGCATCTTGAAATAAAGCAGACCTGTTTCCCATCCATCTAGAAAATCGTTGAGACATCAATCAAATAATGTGTGAACAAAGTTTTCAGTTCCACCATCTTTAGCTCTTTTCCAGCACCCGGTCATTGTTGAACAACTGTTATACCATAGACCTGAGCACAACGTGGTCAATGGTATGACAGCAACATGTTCATTTGGACTAACACATTCATGATGACTTTCACTTTGTATTATCATTAATTTTTTCCAACTAATGAAAACCAATGCACTTTCAAGTCGTCATCAAACGACTAAATACAAGAAACAAGCTGTACAACATTGCTTATATCCATCGTTAATAATCACACAAAAACAAAATACTCTGCAGTATGCCTGAAACTACAGCCTTTCCATCAAGTACACGACACCTTTACTATCAGCACAGAAAACATGAAGTTTAACCTTCGGATTAAACTTCGTGAAGGAA
>RDPX01000006.1:1241779-1287127 GCA_003991215.1 Morbakka virulenta | reverse complement strand
GTGTGTGTGTGTGTGTGTGTGTGTGTGTGTGTGTACGCTGCTGGAGACCAAGTGAATGGGCTGCACCGGGAACATCTCTTCCAACTACAGGGGCGTCGAAGACGCACATTTCCTGGTTGGATTTTTAAAAAATAATTTCTCCAAATCGACGACGAACCAGATTCAAAATCACATGAACGACGAGATCGATTTCTTCAATGGTACAGAAGAACAGCTTGAATCGAAGGCTATTCGTTACTAACTAGTCAGAAAAACCTGGCTAATCAGCATCCAGGCATCACCACGTGGAGGTTGCCTTCATGGACGCCCTGAGGCTTCCCTAATTTCCACACTCGTATGCGTCTCCTTTGTTCTTATAAACAGGAATCAACATGCTTCTTCTCTAAACGTTTGGCATTGCCTCGCACTTCAGGATCCTATTGAAAACCTTCTAAACCCATGTCACCGAAACACTTCCATGCTATAATAAGTATATTGTCTGGGCCAACAGCCTTTCCATTTTTCATTTTTTTCAATTCCTTTTGACTTCATCTTTGTCTAGCCCTCCAACTTCATGTTGAGCTCTCTGGACATCTTCAATCCTGGCTTCTCTAGGGTTTTCAGTGTTTATGAGACCTTTGAAGTAGCTTTTCCACCTTTCTAACGCTTCCTTTTCGCTTGTCAATAGTCCTCCATCTGCATTTTGATGACTCAAACATGCTGGATATCCTTTGTTGCCTTGTCCTTTTGTTTCGCAATCCTGAACAAATCCTTTTCACTCTCCTTGGCGTGGTTTTTGTTAAATAGATCATTGTTTGCCTCCTACTTAGCCTTGGTTACTCCTCGCCTTCTTTTCTTTCGTCTAATGCTATATTCTCTTTTGTCTTTCTCTCGGCCAGTTCTGTCAAACACCTTTGCTTTCTTCTTCTTTTGAATGCTTTCCTGCACTGCATCATTCCACAACCACGTTTCCTTGACTGGTTTCTGACAGCTTGATGTTACCTCCAGGACTACCTTCGTCTTTTCTCGAATGATCTCAGTTAGTTTTGACCAATTTTCCAGCACATCTGTGCTTACACTCAGCGCCTCTAGTAATTCGCGGTTAAAGTTCCTCCTACACTTCGCTACTCTCAGCTTCCACCACTTTGTCCTTGAATTAACTTTCCTTTTACTCTTTGTCTTAGTTTCAATCCTCATCTTGCATACTACCGCTGTGTCCTGTGCAGCAACACACTGTTCCTCCAGTACATACAAGTCAGTTACTTTGTTTAGATGTCTTTCTTTTGCAAGCTAGGTAGTCCTCTTGGCTTTCTTCATTTTTCCTTCAACAGCCATGTCTTCATACTACCTCCTCACACCTTCTCTTACTTTTTTCAGCATGCTCATTGAAATCAGCTTCAAACACGCTTCTCTCTGCTACAGGTATCCTCATAAATATGGTGTCCATGTCCCTCCGAAACCTGTCTTTCTCCTCCTGTGGGTAACTCATCTGTGGTCCATATGCGCTAACCACAATCAGTAGAGTGTCCTTCACACCTATATTCAAGTTAATTGCTCTGTCAGATTCCCTCTACCCCCAACACACTTGCTGCAAAATAGGGTCTCAACTCAATTCCTACTCCGTTCCTTTTGTTTTCCTCTTCATTGTATAATAATTTGTTCTCTGGACTCGCTCCCTTTCCATCTTGTTTTCTGGATGCTTAATATGTCAATACGTCTTCTTACCATCAAATCTACAATCTGCCTCCCTTTTTCATTCATTGTTCCCACATTTAGTGTAACACTCCTCAAGGTTATCTGCCAAGGTATTTTTCTTCTCACGCTTTTCTCTCCTTTTCTTGCCTCCTCTTCTTTTCATTCTTTTCCTTCGTTGTTCAACAGTAGCACACTTTCCGGTATCGCCCTGCTGGTTAGTGGTGCTGGCGTTGGTAACCCAGGGCTCGAGTTTTCCAAAAACCAAATGGAATTTTTATTACCACGAATTTATAAGTATTTCTAAGTCGATTTAATACTATTATTGGAAGGGTTCTAGATATTGTTCTTAATGCAAAGATTGGACGGTAGTCCTTTGCCTAGCTCTTACTTCCTTCTTTGAAGAGCCATGTTATACTCATAGAAAGACAGGTTATTGGTACAGCTAGCAGGTTCAAAATCATATCTAGAAGTAGCATAAAGGCTGCAATGATCTTGTTGTTATTTGCATATTTAGGTTGCTCAGCATATATTTTGTCTGTTTGTTGACATTTTAGCATTTGTTGTTTTTCATCAAACTTATGGCTGATTTCAGTCCATTTTGGTAAACTTTAACCATCGATGATCTGATGTAAGAGATGCGAAAAAAGATTCGGATTCTCCACTTTTACTTAGATTTTAGCTTCTCTCTGAGCATAGTGAGCTTCAAGATACTTCCTCGAGTTCTCAGGTGCTACCATAAGTTGCTTGGATTTATTCACTGCAGAAAGAACAATCGCTAATTTTCAAGAACTTTGCTTCAACATTGCTAGCCTCACTTCCCACTTTGTCTGAATTTGCTTTTTCCCTGTAGTATTGATTTTTATACGTTCTCGACATTTCTTTTTTTTTCTTTTTTAGCAACAACTTTTAATTGAGAGTCCACCAGGTGAAGGAAGGAATCATCAACGCAGGGTTTGGTTTCTTTCACAATTTTTCGGATTGGCATTGTAGCCTTTGATGGTTTTCGGTTATCAGATGTTATCTTATTCTATAGTTTATCAATATTCGGTTATGTTGGTATTATTTCAAACATATTTTTTAAATGCTTCAGAGTAATATTTGATGGTATTTTTGTCATTTAACAAGCATCTGATATCAATTTCCTTTCCGAAATTCTTTTTCATGCCAGGCATTTGTTTCATACTTTTTCAACATGGAAGTGTGCAGTCCATTACTACTTATTTATGGTTGGAACCAAAATCATCACCAACACTTCTATAAACTCTACAATTCATACTGAATGTCATTATAAATCACTTGCAAAATATGTAGTCCAATCGCTTCTTCTGTCCTAAGTTAAAGTATAATGACCACCTATATTTAGTTTAATAGCCAAAGCTGGAAGCCATGATATACAGTTTAGTTCTCTAGTAAAAGGCAGAAGTCGAGTGTGATTTGAGCTTATGCTCTCTGGGTTATTATTATTAGATAGATAAGTCCATTTTCCTTTTTTTCCTCCTATTGATACAAAAAGCAAGAAGCAGAATCACATGACCTTTGTTTTATATCTTATGAATATAAAGGCATTGAAAAATTGTTAATGACAAGTATACCAAAATACTTAATGATTTCGCCTGTTCGAGTGATGCTTTCCCCGACCAACTATTCCCATTCTTCCATAAATTTGAAAACTTCCAAGCATGTTAGTTCCTTCCGTACCTGTTTTGCATTTTTATTTTTAAACCCATACCAGCATCCTATAATATCTAAAATGTGATTCATGAGTAACATCAGCAATATCATGCGTGATTCCAATGAAAAAACAAGCCTGAATTTGATGTACTAGCCTAGTGTACACCCTAGTCCTTTCTGACTTGCAACAGTATGAAAGCAAAATTCTTCAGCAAATTCTGGATAAGTAAAGGTAGATGGATTAGTGACAATAAGTGTTGACAATCCAAACTTGTAATCTTCTGTCTATTCCACAGTTTTCCGAGAAAAGGATGCTACTGAATTCGCTGGTTTTGACTCATGACTACTTTCCCAATCTGATTGCTGAGATTTTAAATCTCCATCTTTGCACTACTATCGCAATTTAGCTTAACATCATCCGCATTAACACGCAGTAGACCTGTTAATGGTTTAGCAATAGAAGCAAAGTCTTGAATACGCATGCGATGATATCCAAACAACTCTAAAATGCGACGGACTTCACCAACCTCCTCAGGTACAATTTACTTCAAAACACAAACTGCTTCTAGATTATCAACATCTATCGGATAGATGATGGAAATCAATTTTAAGCTGAGTGGTATAGGATAAAGTTTATTCTATACCACTCAGCTGACACTATTCTACCAGGGCATCTAACATGAGACTGAATGAATGAACATTTTCCCCACATCCGTTTTACTCCCTTATTTTTCAACCAAACCACAACTCTCCAAATGTGTTGAGCATGACCCATGGACGTCTCTCTATAAAAAACGATGTCGTCTACGTATGGCATTGCGAATTGGTCTGGGACGTCAGCATGTGTTTTTTCCATAGGTCGCTGACAACAGGCAAGGGCATTCATCAACCCAATGGGGATCCTTACCCATTGGTACATGCCCCAAGGGATAATAAATGCTGTCTCCTTCCTGTTCTGCTCCTTCAGGAAGCCCTAGTAATATGCTCGGTTTTGATCAGCTACACTAAACCACTTACTGCCTCCTAGATTATTGAGTGGACCCTGGACTCCTTGAACAGAATGCCTATCAGGGATTGCCTTTGTATTCAACTTCCGCAAATCACAACAAAAATAGATTCCACCTCCCTTCTTCTGTGCAATTACCACTGGGGCTGACCATGCTAGCTTTGACTTTGCTATTCTTCAATGATTCAATAAATCTTGAAGATGCATCTATTTCTTTATAAAGTGGATTTGGGATAGATTTTATAAGCGGTGATAATAATTTCATGTCTTTAATTCCATCTCCAAATCATGAGCTTTTCGTTTGGGTCAGTTGAGACCACTTCATATTCGTCCCACAACATATTCTTACCAATCATTTTTTCTCCAATAAGATGTGAGTGCTCCATTTCATGACGTTGCTTCTTAAAAACTCATCCTGTACTTCATTTCATAGCTCTTCGTTCTACGTCTTTTCATCTGTAAGCTTTTCATTGGGAATACCAACCAAATTAATTGGGCTTGTCAATCCAGTTGACATCACACCAACAACCTGGCAATCTTTTGCGGCATCCTCTCTTGACTTAAAATGTGAGCTCTCAACTCCCTACACCATAATATGTAAATCACATTCATCCCCAGAAATGTCACACGTACATGGCTATTAACTACCATTGAGATCAGCATCTTGATGACTTTCAGCAAACCCTTTTTTTCATCAACAGGTGTAACCGATTTCACAAAATTCAAGTCAAAAATCCGTAACGTTCCAGGAAGCATTTCAGAATAAAAAGAGTTTAATGTACAAACGGAGCTCATCAAGACAGTGATTCAACATTGATTAAAAAATCACTGGTGTACGCTGGTCAACCTGAAACTCCTTAGTCTTGACAGGAACCAGTACAGTACCTTTGGCTTTTTGTCACCGGATCTTCCTTGATAGTTGTCACCTTTGATAATCTATGAACGTTTTGTGAACGTTCTGCCCCCAGAAAGTTCACAAGAGAGTTTCTTGGATGGTAGTCCTTTTAAAACCCTACTTAAAGTCAGACATCTGCTCTTAGTCACCACCTTTTGAAATAGTTGCTTTAACATTATTCCCAATAATAGGGTATAACAACTACTCCTTTGTCACCAAGAAAGGAACTAACACCCAAGAATTTCCAATGCCAAAAGGAAGCACAACAAACCTTTTAAAAGGAACGGAATGGCCTCCAATACATTCAACGGCAAGGAATCCATCTTTAAACTTCGAAAGGTTTTTCTGATCAAATTCAGTAACGTATTTCTCAAATCATGATTGGCTCATAAAACTCAGCTGGGTATTTGAGTTCCATAAGGCTTGAGTTTGCTTCTCACCAATCACACAATCAACAATACATCTCCGCCCCACAATGTCGGCAACATATTTTTGTTGCTTTGAATCAAAATGACTGACACATGAGCACTGTCCATGACACCGAATAACTTCTTTATCAGATATCTGAGGCGCACAACATGAACCTTTCTAATTTTTCAAGTGCCTCCTTTGTCACTTTTTCTCACAATATTTGACACTTCTACATCAAGTACAAATGCTAATTTTTCCATCTTTCGTGGATGCAGCTTTGTCACAGCCTTTGCCTTTATCGATTTTTCTTTCTCTGAGCTAACTTAAGGTCTCGACTCAGCAACCTTTTCCTGGTTTGATGGAGAGGGAGGTGAAACGTGACTATCAGCACCACATTTCCATGTGTAAGGACAAAGTTCAGCAGGCTTACTTTTCTGACAAGCATCATACCTTTTCCTCTTTCAAAATAGTCTTACTACCTCCACCTGCAGCAACATTCGTCTGTTCCTTCTCTTTCCCCTTCTTTAAATTCTTCACCTCATTTTTCAACCCATTCAATTTTTCTCTGATAGCCTTTATTTGACGCAACAGCTCTTAAATATTATGGCAAGCAGCAGAAACTTCATTAACTTTCTTTTTCTCTTCCAGCCAAGTCATTACATCCTTTTTTTACACTTCCGTTCATTTTCATCTGAAGAAGCAACTCTCATTTCTGAAATAAGAGGCAAAAGGAGGTTGTTTTACACTTGTCTAGATATCAGTGGATGTGAGCAAATACACAGTATTTCGGTATCCAGTCTTGACTGAATGTAACATAGCGGCAACAACCAATTTTCCTTGTACTCAAAATCGTCGTCAGTTTCGGACCATTTTGTCAACCTATGGTTCAGAGAACGCAAAACAAAATGCCTGGTTACCTTTTTCTCACCCGTACACAAGCCATTTAATTCTTAAAACAACTCCATGGCCAACTTTTATTGACATGCGCTACGAATACATTCGAGTATACCTTGAAACGAAATAGAATTTTGAGTATCTTACGTAGCTCGGACATTGTTGCTATTCTCCTCCGGATTCCAAATGTAACATCTACATAAGAGAAACCCTTACGTAGTAAGGGTTTCTCTTTCTCAAACTAACATCACCCACTCTCCATCACCATCAATCACGCTTTGGCTTTGAAAAATCTCTTGTTGGGCTCCGAGCAACTGGAAGTCCCTCTAACATCTCAAGAATTTCAAATGTTGCTCTGGGAATATATTTCCTCCGTCAACTCCCTTGATTTCGTAGATTGCGGTTCTGATGCTTTTCCACTTCTTCCTCTCTTTCATCCTCGACAACAGGGGCCTATTTTTAACACCTTTAACGGTTTCCTCGTCTTCTAATGGTGGCAAAGCTAAATAATTGCCACGTTTTGCTTGCAAACTTTCAAACAACAAGGGAATCAAGCAAGTGAATAGGGCTAGCTTCTGCGAAACAGCTCCTATCTCATTAAAAATATTTGCTTTGGTTTATCTGCATTAATTTATCTGATGAAACCTTAAAAACTACAATAATCTCTTTCAATACATCCTTCCCACATTTTCTAAAAATAAGCCTGCTTCATCCTGGATAACTTTCATCGCAACCACACCTCCATCAGGCAACCGATTAGCCGCCTCTGTATAATGCGAACAAGACATTAAAATCCAAAATAATACTGGACCAAAATTACAGAATATATGACGCGTGCACTCATCGACAGACCAGTCACGATCAGGCCAGACTTGGCGATGTGGGTAAAAAGTAGACCACAAATTGGGTACGCTGTGGTGCGACAACGACGACAGTATAGTTAATCATATACCAAGTTACTCCAGTAGAATGTAAACAGACTGTCTTAGGGTAGATACATGAAACAGACGGTAAACTCTCAGGAACGAAGATTCATGTCCGATAAGCGCCATAACGTCATGGAATCTCCCTTAAACGTACCAATTTTTCCCTTAACGTTCTTTTTAACATGGCTCCTTTGTTGATATGTTCTTAAATTGGTAGGCCTGCAAATGTTGTTTTGATTTTAAAAAAAAGAATCAGGGTCACTGTCGATGCTCGCAACGTAAACAGAGTGATTCAATCCCCTAATCTGCCAATTCCCAAGCAAGAGGACATCAAAGTGAAGCTCGCCCACAAGAACTTCTTCTCGAAACTCGACTTCAAGTCAGTTTTCTGGCAGCTCGAGGTGGAGCCATAGTCTGAACATCTCACCGTCTTCCAATGTTTTGATAAGCTTTACCGACACACAGCCTTGACCATGACACTCAAACCTTCGCAAGGAGGGCTCAACGCAACCCTGGCATCACTATTCGCACACATTCCAGATGCACACCTAATACACAATCATCTGGTGATTGCTACCAACACCATTGTGTAACACATCAAAGCGCTAGAGGCAGTCATGGAAGCCATATCCGATGCTGGACATACACTGAACCCCGCAAAATGCAAATTCTGTCAACATGAAATACGCTTCTGGGGATCTGATCTTCGGAAGCTTTGGCGTCCATCTTGATCCGCAGAAAGTCGATGATCTACAATACCTCACCCCACCAACAAACAGAACCGAACTCGTCAGTTTCCTCTGCATGATGTAATCCAACTCAGAATTCATTCCCCATTTCGCCAAAAAGTCTGCTGTTCTTCCAGACCTCACCAAAACCACAGCAGCATTTAACTGGCTCAAGGAACACAAGCACTGCTTCAAAACACTAAATTCAGAATTCAAGAAAGAAGTAACACTTCACTACTTCGATAACCAAAAGAGCACTTTCATCACCGATACCCACAAAACCGGACTCGGAACAATCCTTGCCCAAGGTACAGACCTCAACACTGCTAGAGTTGTCGCCATGGCATCAAGACGAACCGCAGCTGCTGAACAACACTACCCACAAATTGACCTTTAGACAACAGGTGTGGACTATGGATTAACCAGGTTTGAAAACTACCTGGTAGGTTCACCAAATTTTTCTGTTGTAGTGACTGACCACAAACCACTAGTCTCAATCTTCAATGGTCGACGAAAAGGCTCGATCCGAACAGAGCGAATAATGGTACGTAACTAGGATATCAACTTCAAGGTCCAATATCAAAAAGGAGACCGTAACCAAGCAAACTATCTATCACGAAATGCCAAATCCTTTGAGAACGCCAAACTAGAAGAACAGTAGAGCTCACGTGAAGTCAACAAGCTCCTTTATGTTCTTCACACCAAACCATTGACGGACCACATCGGCTTGGCCTAGATCGCCATTGAGACCAAAAAAAACCCATCCTGCAACAGTTATTTAATATCATCCGCGATTCCCAATCATGGATACCCAACAACGCACCTGAAAAGTTCAAGCGATTCTCGTAAGTCCTCCCACAGTTCACCTTCACTGGAAATGGAATCATCTTCAAAGCTGACGCATCGTCCTTCCTGCGACCCTCCAAGAATGCAAGCAGCATGGAAAGACAACTTCGTTCACACTTCTTTTTTCACTATATGAGCACCAAGATCTCTGAAGACGTCAACTCGTGTCTCATGTGCAACACCTTCACAAACAAGAAAACATCCGAACCACTAGAACACCAGAAAGTCCAAAACTATACTGGGGCACAGTAGCTGTCAACCTCTTCAGGCCCATGCCTATGAAAAACCACGTTGTCGTCGTCCAAGACCTTCCATCAAAGTTCCCGGCTGCAAAACTTGTCTCCAGCAGTATTGCAAACAAACTATTACCACCCTTAGCTGACATATATGACAACTTTGGAAACCCCCGACAAATCTCAGACAATGGACCTCCCTTCAACTCACAAGCCATGGGCAGATTCACCAGCCCGAGAGGTATCCAGACGCAGAAAATTCCACCACTGCAACCCTCGTGCAACCCGGCAGAAACACCCATGCGTCCGTTTGACAAAGCTATGAAGATCGCTCATGCATCACAAGACAGCGAACAAACAGGAACTACCGTAGCACGCCTCACTCCACAAAGGGTACACTACTATCAGCCATTCTCTTCTGTGGTGGGGAAGGCGGTGTTTTCCCACGAAGATCGGTCAACGAGGGGCAGGTTGCAGAAGCCAGGTGTCGAGAGGCGCAAGACAAAGAAAACGCCAAAATGCCCTTAACGAGAGCAAATACAAGGTAGCACACAAATTTGCGGTGGGCGACCACGTTTTGCTTCGCAACTACCAAAAGTCCAGAAAATACGTTACGACCTTTTTTTCCACACAAATTTATGGTCATCGACATTTCGGAAAACGGCAAATGCATCACAATGAAAGACATCAACAACGATCTCATGCTCAAGCGCACCCCGATGACCTGAAAGGATTCCCAACTCAAGCAGATGAAGGACAGCAATTCTTGGATCAACAGGCCCCGCAGAAAGAGAAATTCTAAGGGACTACATGAAGAGACTATCTTTTCTAGTCAAAAAATACGAGAATGGTGTTGATTACACGAACTCGTGAAGTTTTGCTCCCAACTCACAGCAACGTCCGGCTCCCAACCGGGAGCCTTACCCACGCTATTTTATGATGACTTTGTAAACTAATGTATATAGACTTCGTGACCACGGGTACATTCATGGACTCTTTAAACATTGCGTTGGGGTTAATATATATCCTTATTCTTACTGCTTTTATTATATTTTTAGTTAGAGTGGTGTTATTAATACATTAGACTGAAAAACATATACCAGAAGAATTTATTAAAGATCGATTAACCAAATTCAAAATTTGGGGCCTAGAATAGGTCTGGGGGTGGGATACAAGTTGTGAAGTAATAAGTCTAGAAACAATAAATGAAAGGGGAGCAACTATTTGAGGCCAAATAGTAAATAACAACTGACATAATTCAAGATAATTCACAGCTACTGAACTTCAAAATATAATTGTGGCATAAGGTGTTCTCCCAATGTGACAGAATAAACTATGGGCCTGGTATTGCAAATACTAATTATATGTGTGTAAATACTTTCTACTACTGAGATAAATTTACATCCGATAAAATGTAAACATATCAAGCTATTTAGTATTAAACTCAAAATATGGCTAAAAGTTAATTAATCATTAAGTAAAACCAGTTAACACTGACAACTCTTGTAAATTTATCACATTGCCTTTGTTTGCCTTTGTTCACCCATTTCAGTTGACAAGATGATGTGATACTCATAACGCAGAAAATACATAAAATTGAATGCATATCGTCAATAAAGGTAATCATATTTACTTATAGGTACCAATTAAGTACCAATACTAAATATATAAGGCAACACAATTTAGCAGTGTTTTGTAATAGGCCTTACCATGTTCTGTATTTGTCAAAAACAGTACCATCCCTCAGCTGTATCTTTTCCTGTTTTAGTCTTAAACAAGTATCCCTGTATTGTCTCCAGTTTTAACAAACCAAATAGGCATTGAAATTTAAATGATCACGAAAAAAAATTTCTTACCATCAGAAATTTAGGAACTCAGCACAATTTTCATGACTTTGTCCTGGGTATGACGTTAAACTGCACCCGGCAGCAGGACCCTAGTTCGGGAGTTCTGGGGTTTTGAGGAGAATGTCACTACCTCTTAACTGCTGTTGTGCTGGGTCACCTTTGGGCAAGGTGTAGCACCCAAATGCCTCCCTCACTGGGTTACGTTGTCCCAAGAGACCACCGGCCTAGGAGTTTCGCTTTCGCTGCCTTGCGAATAGGTATTGGGTTACCAAAGGCTAGGTGCACCGCCGAGAACTGTGCTGCCGTCAGGCCTTGCCAGCCGGGTTTAAGAACAGGCAAATCACAAAAATGAATCTCGACACTGATTCTCCGAACATGGCTAGGGCGTACCCCGTAAGCGACGCACAGTGTCGGCCCCCGGGCGCTGTGAATAGGGAGCAAGGGGTACCGCAAAGGCCCCGATTGCGGCTAAAGAAGCTAGGGAAGACGAAGCGAATGCGAGTGGGAACATGGAACGTTGGTAGTATGACAGGAAAAGGCCGTGAACTGGTTGACGTCATGAAAAGGCGGAAGATGGATATATTGTGTGTCCAAGAGACTAAATGGAAGGGTGACAGATCAAGGGAAATAGGAGAGGGGTTCAAGCTGATCTACTATGGTGTTGACAAGAGGAGGAATGGTGTAGGAGTAATTGTAAGTGAGGACATTAAAGCCGATGTGGTGGAGGTGAAAAGAGTAAGTGGAAGAGCTATGAGTGTTAAGATTGCCACAGAGGAAGGAATGCTCAACGTGGTAAGCGCATATGCTCCCCAGGTAGGATGCTCAGACTATGAGAAGGAGGCTTTCTGGACAGAATTTGAGGAGACTGTGAGAGGTATAACAGCTACAGAAAGGATCATTATCGGAGCAGATCTCAATGGGCATGTGGGCAGGAACGGAACAGGCTTCAGAAGGCACCACGGGGGGCAAGGATACGGAAGTCGGAACACCGAAGGAAGGAGGATATTGGAATCCGCTGAGTCGCTGGACCTTTTCTTTGCAAACACTGGGTTTGAGAAAAGAGAAGAGCACAGAATTACATATTGCAGTGGAGGGAACAGCAGCCAGATCGACTATCTCGCAGTCAGATGTAGGGACAGAAAGGAGGTTTGCGACTGCAAGGTGATACCTGGAGAGCCTGTAGTAGGCCAGCACCGCCTTGTAGTCATGGACCTGAAGATACGCAGGAAGAGGAAGAAGCAAGTGAGGAGACCAGGCAGGTTGAAGGTTTGGAAGTTGAGGGAAGCAGCAACTGCGGAAGAATTCAAAACTGCGGTGCTTCAGAGGAAAGGTCAGGGAGGAGCGAACAGCGGGGAAGAAGAATGGAGGAAGATGAAGTCCATCCTGGTGCAGGAGGCTACTAGGGTATGTGGAAGGAAGAAATGCACGAAGCCGACAGTTCGGGATACGTGGTGGTGGACAGATTCGGTGCAGGAGGCAATTGAAAAGAAGAAGGAGGCTTATAAAGCAATGAGAAGATCCCAAACGGCGGCCTCTGTAGAGACATACAAAGTGTGCAAAAGGGAAGCCAAGAGGGTTGTGGCGCGAGCGAAAGCAGAGAGCTGCAAGGACTGGTATGCAGAACTGGAGACAGTAGAAGGGCAGAAGAAGGTGTTCCGAATTGCAAAAGCACGCGAAAGAGCAAAGGGCGACACAGGGGATGTTACCCTGATTAAGGACAAGGATGGAAACATGCTCTCGGAAGATTCCGCGATCAAAGGGAGGTGGCAGGAATACTTCCAGGAGTTACTGAACACGGAAAATGACAGGGAAGAATTGGAAGAAGTGGCTGTAGTGGAAGGTCCAGAACCCCAGATCACAGCAGAGGAAGTAAGAAGGGCATTGAGTAGGATGAAGGAGGGAAAAGCTGTGGGCCCAAGCGAAGTGTCAGCTGAGATGTTCAAGGCATTGGGCGAGGAAGGGATACAGTGGCTTACAGAGCTCTTCAACATGCTTCTCACAGAAGATGCCATACCTGAGGACTGGTGTCAAAGTTGGCTGATCCCGATATACAAGCAGAAAGGGGACATCCTGGAATGCAACAACTACAGAGGAATAAAGCTGCTTGAACACGCAATGAAAGTATATGAGAGAGTTATTGATAATAGGCTGAGAAGTAAGGTAGTTATTGATGAAATGCAGTTCGGGTTCATGCCAGGGAAAGGAACGACAGATGCCATATACATCATGAGGCAGAAGCTGGAGAAGGCACTTGAAGGGAACGAGGCCACCTACCTCTGCTTTGTCGACCTGGAGAAGGCCTACGATAGAGTACCGAGAGAGGTGATTAGCTGGTGTTTGCGAAAGAGAGGCGTGACAGAGAAGATGGTTCGCGTGGTCAAAAGCCTGTACCACAACTGTACAACATCCGTACAGTACGCGGGCGAAAACACGCAGCCTTTCCAGATAGGCGTAGGGCTCCACCAAGGATCAGCCCTGAGTCCTTTCCTGTTTGCCCTGGTCATGGATACTGTGAGTACGACGGCAAGATGCGGCATTCCGGAGGAGCTTTTGTATGCGGATGATCTGGTGGTAACAGCCAAGAGCAAGGAAGAGCTGGAGCGAAGGGTACAGTTGTGGCAGAGAGAGCTGGAGAGCAAGGGACTGCGAGTTAACAGTAAGAAGACAGAGGTCATGGTGTCCAGAAAGGAAAGAGAAGATGTGAGCATCAGAGATACCAAAAACGAGGAAATAAGCCAAGTGAGCCAATTTTGTTATCTAGGCTCAGTGCTGTCAGAACAGGGTGGGTGCCGGGAGGATGTAAGCGGAAGGATTAATAAAGCATGGAAGAAGTGGAGGGAAGTCAGTGGGGTTGTCTGTGACAAACAGATGCCCCTGAAGTTGAAAATCAAGATCTATACAGCAGTCATACGACCTGTGTTGCTGTATGGTTTGGAGACGGCTGCACTGAGAAAGGCGGAAGAAAAGGCCCTGGAGGTAGCAGAGATGAAAATGTTGAGGTGGATAGCTGGTATCTCGCTCCTTGAGCACCGGACAAACGCAGACATCCGAAGGTTTGTCGGAGTGGCAAACATCTCCAACAAGGCAAGGGAAGCAAGGTTGAGGTGGTATGGACATGTGATGAGGAGGGATCAGGAGAGTGCCATTAAACAAGTGTGGCAAGCACCAGTTCAAGGAAGAAGGAGCAGAGGCAGGCAGAGGCTCAGATTGGGAGATGTGATCAAGGAAGACATGAGGAAAGTAGGAGCGAAGCCAGAGGACTGCATAGACTGCCAAAAGTGGCAGAGACAGTGTCGAGCGGCCGACCCGTCCTAGTGATGGAACAAGACCGCAAGGAAAAGAAGAAAGAAGAAGCACAATTTTCATGACTGAAAAATTCACATTCTGTGATATCAAATTTTGACAGCCAAACACAATGTAAAACTCATATTTTAACCCTTTTAAGTAATAAAGAATGAAAAACATCTTGTAAGATGCAACAACATTTTAAAGGATAAATTCCACCTATAAGTAAATAAAAGTAGCAGAATAAGTGGGCAGCATTAGTAATATGGGCAGCACAGTTCAAGTGAAAGGTAATGGCTGATCTTTAGACTTAAATCTGTCAGTATTGAAGATCAGCAAATGGGTTCAATGCATCTTGACAGAAAACCTGTTAGCATAAAAACCCATCACATTTATAAGGCATACCAACAGTAGAATCATATAAAAACTCAGTGTACTTAGAGGATCTTGTCCTGGTGGGAAAGGGAATAGAAACTTGCCCTGCCAGCTCAGCAAAGTAATACAGAAAAATACTATTGGTAAACATTAATGGAGGCAATGTCTCTGCAGCAAAAAAAGTGGCCAAGTTAAGTAAAGGGGTAATTTGGAGATGAATTTATGAGGTCTGATTATGAATAGTGTTAAAGACATCAACATAATAAAAAAATGCACTAGCCTAAAGCTTATAGTAGTATATTATGAAAACACTAGTCCATGTATATCAAAAGATATAGACCTACTAGTGATGAAAAGATCATGGAATGCTAATAAAGAAATCATTAGTTTATGAGCCATACTCTCTAGTCATGGCAAAGGTGAAGCCCTACCATAGCCAAAGCCAATAGTATTACCAGCACAAAAAGTAAACTTAAATAATTGTCCAAATACCTTAAGTGATATTATGACAAAAGAAACAGCAACAAAAGGGGAAAATATTGATGGAGTTTATACAAAAATATAGCACATTACCTTTATAAATAATATAATATTAAAATTTTTTGAAAAGACATGTATTTTGTGGTAATTCATTTTTGCAGCTTGTCAGATTTTGCACATATTTCAGCAGAAAAGTTATGTGATCACAGCAAAAGTCTGCAAAAAATTGTTTTAACAAAATATCATACCAACTGTCATGTTACATTTTTTGAGAAAAAAAGCAATGTAGTAGGTTCAAACAACATTTGAAGAAGTTAAAGTAGTTATGAATAAAAGCATCAAAAAAATTTTTTTCTTAGTTTCTTGGATCACAAATCTCTTAGTCTTACTTTGTGTAACCCTAATTCCAAAACAAAATATAAAAATAAACTACTACTTTTCAAACATTTCCAATGATGAAATGCCACCAATATGGAAACAATTCCAAAAAAGTTTCAAACAATAGAGAGGAGAAACTAATTTTTTGGTTTCTATTAAAAAATTACACAAACAGGATGAGTCAATGTAACATTATAATTCACAGTTCTTTTTTGTATAATCTTTTAAAAAGATAGTTGACATTTAGAGTATTTACACAAAAAAGTTATAGCTGCAGCCAGTCTCAAGTATAAACTAATCATAGTTACAATATTCTGCTCAAATATTTAATATACTATCAACTAGCATTTAAAATTTGTACAGAATATTCTTATTTAACTCAAACTGCATACAATTTCATGTCATTGTAGCACACATGAACATAACTATAAAAAAGTGTTATTGGATATGAAGGAAATGAAGAGATATTTTATTGTCCTGAAGTTACTTTTAATTATGTGGGCAAATTCAAACAACTTACAGGCTGGTTATCCATTTGAAGAAGAACTCTCTGTGACAGAATAAAAAACTGGGCTGTTATTTTTTGAAAGGTATGTCATTTGTTTTCACTAGTACTAAAATGACCTGTAGCTATCCAAGTTTAACTTAGACAATGAAAAAAATGCTATTTTCATAAAAAACTAGCAGTTGACAGCATGATGACACCTTATTTGGCTTAATGGTTAGTGCAACTGCATTGTAACCAAGAGTTCCGGGTTCGATTCCCCGAGCTGTCGAGGAGAATTTGGAACTTTGAAAAGAAAATAAAGCCATTGGTTGGCGTCAGGAAGGGCATCCGGCCAAGAAATTCCTCACTGCAAAATCAAAGTCCCTCTGAAGGGCACCGTCTGAGCCCCAATTGCTNAAAAACTGGGCTGTTATTTTTTGAAAGGTATGTCATTTGTTTTCACTAGTACTAAAATGACCTGTAGCTATCCAAGTTTAACTTAGACAATGAAAAAAATGCTATTTTCATAAAAAACTAGCAGTTGACAGCATGATGACACCTTATTTGGCTTAATGGTTAGTGCAACTGCATTGTAACCAAGAGTTCCGGGTTCGATTCCCCGAGCTGTCGAGGAGAATTTGGAACTTTGAAAAGAAAATAAAGCCATTGGTTGGCGTCAGGAAGGGCATCCGGCCAAGAAATTCCTCACTGCAAAATCAAAGTCCCTCTGAAGGGCACCGTCTGAGCCCCAATTGCTGGGGGAAAATGACGTTAAAACTAAAAAAAAATAATGGGCCAGTGTAAACAATTACACATGAAACTCTCTGTCTAAATATTATCATAACTGATTTTACCAAGTTACATACCACACCAATAGGCAAAAATATATCTCCTATTATATACAGCCTTTTCAACTTCACTCTCAATAGCTGATTGCACAATGCAAGTCTTTCATTACAGTTTTAATGAAAACTCTCAGTAATTGTGAAATCAAGCTGTTACAAAAACAACAACACTTGATAGTTGTTTTCAGCTTGGAATTTATGATAATAATTTATTTCAAAGTTTCATTTCCTGAAGAGAATTCAAAAAGTGATTGCAGTATGTTTCAACTTTTTCTAATCCAACAAATCTGACCAACTGCAAAAACTATATGAAAGTTTTACCAATTTAGATCCACAATTTACAAATACTGACAATAATGTCTAAAAAACCATGGAGGCAAATGTATGTGGGTGGGTGGTGAAACCATTTTGATGAATTAGGTTTTAGTTTTTAGCTAGGTTTTATATTTTCATTCATGAAACAATTTGGTGGGGCTTATGATTCTCATGAAAATGGACCCAGACTGTTTTTTCCCTCTATTTTGGACAAAAATAAGTAAAATAGACAAAATTCATATCTTTCTTGTACATTTGAGTACATCAATGTCTCAAAATTCAACTAGATTAAAGTAACCTGTAAAACATATATTATTAGCATTTTTCAAAGAATTGCACACAAGAAATCAATTGGAGCAGAAAACATTGGCAAAAATTGACCAAAAAGGTCTGACATAACTTTTTCCTGGAATCACCCCAAGTACTTTTCAATGTAAAGACTGAAAACCTTAGTAAATAATCATTTTGATCTGAATCTGATTGAGCAAATCAATTATGAGCCAGGCATGGTTTGAATTTCAAATTAATCAGTCAAAAGAGCTGAGAATTCAAAGTGGTAAAATTTCAGACACTGTGTTTTTTTTTGGTTTTTTTTAGTTTTAACGTCATTTTTCCCCAGCAATTGGAGCTCAGACGGTGCCCTTCAGAGGGACTTTGTGTGTTAACCTATCTAACTTCCCCTTCTGCCTAGGAAAAATATAGGTTGCAAAATGCCTTTTGTATGAAAAAGAATGATAAAACCTAGCATCTGTCATGACTTTCGTGTGTCAGGTAGTCCATGCCATCAGAAATAGAGCCCATAATTCACCTGGTCCTGTTAATTATTTGGCTATTGTTGATATAAAATAATGTCAAGAAATAGTGTTGATCTTCCTTAAAAAATCATTCTGGTTTATGCCCCCCTGCCAATGTGAGCCTGCCTCATCACTGAATGACTCTGAAGCTAAGAAAACAAAGCAAGGCTCTTCAGCTTTGAAAACAAATTCTACTTTATCAGACCTTAAACACACCAAAGAAGGATTCTGCTAGGAGATTCCATGTTTTGCAAAAGTAACCTGATGGCATTGATATTGTGCTTTGTCTGCCATTTCTTAAAGCTTTGATATTAAAGTAGGCCTATGTATTGACAAAGGCACAAGTACACATTGACAAATAACTGAAATCAGTTCTTGTGAACTTCCCAACGAACAACTCAATGCCTTGTTGGGAGTTCATTCATTTATGGAGAATGACTACCTTTCAAAGTTTTCAGAAATGGGGAAAAATATGCTGGAACACAATGGTGAAATCTGTTAATTTTATTGATTAGTTTTCATTGGTGGTGGTGGTGGTTTAAATATCAGTGATATTACAATCAAACCTGTTGAGACAAAAGCTAAAAATTGGAACCCATTAATAAAGTCACCGTCCATATTATGAATGATCTCAAGTATAAAGAAGAGAAAGTTGCAGAGCTCTGCTTGCAACAACTATGCTACAAAACTTTTGTTCTTAAAAAGAAACTGTGTAGCTTATATCTTCATGTATGGGTAAGGAACTGTTTAGTAGACAAGTCATACCTTTCCGGTTGACATTGCTAAATTTTAGTTGAAGATTGAGAAAAGCACTAAGCAGTCAAACTTGACAACTTGCCATTTGATGATGGTGATATTAATATAGAGGATTTTAATTGAGAACTAAGGAATGCAAAATTATTACATTTATGCAGAAAATGCCCTTTGTACTTGTTCTATGACATTAGTATGTTCTAATTACTTGAATTCTTTTCAGTACTTTTTGAAAAAGTAGGGCAACATTAACAAATCACTTTAATCAATTTTAAGTGATTTTTGGCCTCCATTTCCCTGTTGTAACAACAAATGTCATAAGTCTTGTGCCTGCAAGTTCCCCTATTTGATCCATATAATTTGTTCGTTCCCTACAATTAAAATTAATTCTCAATCCATCTATTACTTCAAGGATCATAGAATTCACAAATAGTCGGGTACATTGTAATTTAGTGAATTAAACCATGTTTGGCCATTGTGGACCCCTTTGATTTCAAAATATGAGAGACTGCTCACATGTTGTTTCTTGCTGTTTCATCCATTGTAGATTAGGATGAGGGCAACATGTTTAATAGAATATATTATTGGTTTTAGGGAACAAGTAATGGCTCTTTTTGGTCAAACACTCCAGTATAAAAAAGTATAGAGTGATAAGTTAGGTCAATTTGTAGTTAATTTCTGCCATTTAAATAACCAAATTTGATGCATAAACTTTGAGATCATACATAGTAAGCTTTTAAAAGTAGATTTGAAACAAAATGATTGGGGTCTTTCCATGGACAAATATTCCAGATCAATGCAGAAAACAATGATTTCAGGTCATTTTTGCTGTAATTCTCTGAAAAAAACTAATGATACACATATAAATGGGGCACTCTGTTTCAATTGCATTTGGGTGTGTGTGGTGTACTATGTGTAAGAAAAAAAATCTGTGGTTATGTAAATTTTAGGTATGCTTGTTCTAAATGGAAGTGAATAAGGGAGGGTTGGGCCATTCACATGAGAATCATCAATCACAACAAATGGATTTATAAATGGGAATATAAAATGTTCCTAAAAACATATTCAAACTTTATTCATCAAAATGTTTACTCCTCCTCACTTTACACACCAGCCTGATAATGATATCTAATTATGCTGTCAATTGGCTTTTTTCAAAATAAAGTTTAAATGAATTATGAATTATTATAAAAGTTTTCATACTTAGTCTCTTCCTGCCTTCTCTTTGTCAATAGCTTGCTTTAAAGGTACAAAAAATGATCATTATTCCTCTTTAAGCCTAATTGTATATAAATCTCTAATAAATTTCATATTTAACAACCATAATTTTTTATAGCATAAATTACTCATCAGTGTTTTCTTTAACTTTTCTAACACCACCAAGCTTCATTGCTCCTGGTTTCTTTTGTTTACTAAGACCTTCTTTTCTTGCCTGTTTCCTTTCCTCGCGAATTCGTAACAATTCTGCTCGTCTAGCTTCCTTTGAAGATTGTTTTTGGTTTTCTTTTTCTACAACACAAGAATGATCAGTTTTGGGGCTAGTTTCTTCCACTGTTTCTGACTCAGCAGTGGTATTCCAGTCTTCCTCCCAAGCATTGGTACCAGTATCCCAATCACCCATGGTTTCACTTTTAATATTTTCATTTATGTTAAAAGAAAAATTTGCATTTGTTGTATTAAAGTCTTTTTCCTCCCTTTTGCTAGCCACCTGAGAAATTAAAGTGCTTGGTGTTCTATCTTCATTTGGCATATTTTTCTCTTGACTTTGTGATTGATTGTCATTGAACTCCCATCCATCATTTCCCCAATCTCCATAATCACTATGGTCACTATCTTGGTCATTTGGGGGATGATTGTGATTTTCTATTGACTTTTTTCCAGCAAATGACAAATCTTTCTTTGTGTTTGTCACTACATCTTCTCTAACATCTTCCCAATTTTCATCACTCCAGCCACCATCACTCTGATAATCTGACCCTGACTGTTCTTTATCTGATGCCTTGGATGCTAATGGACTAACTGTATCCTCTTTCTTCTGTGAACTACTGCTTATTCCAATATCTGATCTTGTTGGCAAATTCTGTTTACTACTATCAGTCACCTGTGGGCTACCTCCTTGTGTATAGAATTTTGAAGTCAGTGATGACACTGCCCATCCTGTCCATGTAGATCCTGCTTCATCACTTTTTGATGGGTCATTTTCAGTTTTATTAAGGAAACTTTCTGGGTCATTTGATGCAGCTTCCAGTTTAGATGTAAATGACTTAATGACCTTAAAAGTATTGGTTCTAACACTTTTTTCTTCATCAATTAATAGTGGTGACAATGCAGGTAACAGTCTTGTGGCTAAATCATGAATGGTATAATAATCCTGTGTGGCTGCCATGGCTAGAACTGCTGCTGACCTTGCTGGTGGAAAAGGGTCTCTTGTTGCTCTTACAAAAGCAGGCACAAGAACTTTAGATCTTGTAGCTTTTGGGATATAATTAGCTATTTTACCAAGGCATATTGTAGTGTTGGTTCTTATACCTGGTTGTTCATCCATTTGGAGCTTAGCAAAATACCTTAATAGATGATTATTCATGGTTTTCTCAGACAACTTGGGTGCAAGAAACACTGTACATTTAATTGTCTGTTCCCTCATAGCAGGTAACGTATCACCAAATCCAGTAGCTATGTTTGGAAATATTTTATCATTAACCACTCCTGGCTGAAGATGTGAAATAAAGTTATCCATCTGTTGCAAGAGCTGTATCCTTGTAGCTCTATCATTTGACGAAAATAGCTTGATTACACATGGTACTATCTTCCTTTGATATTCTTCGTCTTCAAGTAGTTTTCCAACTTTAAAAAGTGGGCTAAGTACAGTAGATCCAGCAGCACCATACTCAAATGCATTTAATAATTGTGGTAATATTTTGTGCACACAGAAATGTTCAGGAAAGCTATCTAAGCTTTTATTAATACTCTGAAAAAATTCCTTTTGCTCTTTTATGTCTTTAATCTGTATCTCTTGCAAAAAGAGGTTCGCACGGATAAAATCATTGCTTAAATACTGTCCCGGTTTTGAAGTATTACATAAAAACTGTTTTGGGTTGGCTCTGGATTTGGGGTTCGCGCTGACAAGTTCACAGTAATGTGGCACTAAAACTTTTGGTATTTTGCCAAGCGTCTTTAAATCACCAGGCCGCTTTAGCGGGCCATTGAATATTTCCCAAATCAAACAACCCAAACCCCAGGCATCAGTTGACCATTGTGGCAGATTGCTGTTTCTTGCAGCACCCTCTGGTGGGTCATACTTGGCTAAGGCTGTTAATCTTGCTATTGGGTCTGCAGCATTCGGATGAACATAGTCCACCCCTCCAACTTTCCATTCACCACCTTGATCAACAAAAATGGAAAAGATGTTAACATTCCCATGAATTAGATTGCTGTCATTCACTAAGAAGCTTAAAGTAGATGTAATCTGGTGAATACCCCATGACGTCAAATTACTGTGTACAGTTTCCGCACTTTGACTTAATACAACAGATAATGGTTGAACAAGTTCAGTGACCATGTAAACTAAAGCATCCGTTTCGTAGCCATCAATAAACTTCAGTACGTTTGGGTGTCGAAGAGTCCTTAGTCTCTTAGAACCCGATTTTGCAACATGAAGTTCGTCTGGAGGCGAAGTCTTACCATCACAAATAAATATGCTTACATACTCTCCTGTGGTACGATTTTTGCCCTTGTGTAAGGTCCAAACGGAATTTCCTTCAATACCATGGATCGGCTCACCAATTTCGTATGGAAAATCCTTTCCAGCACCTTGCCCAACCTTGCCAATTAGATTCCATAGTCCTTGCATTTCTATTTATGCATTTATTAACTACAAATGCAATATTCAATCTACTCATTTAATCAGCTTGAAGTGAACATTATTTTGCCTCTTCGGGCAATTTTGTGTTGTGACAATTATTCTGCGTGGCAAATAGAAACCTCGTTTAACATTGATTCAGAAAGAGGCTATTGCATATCCATGGAGACACAACTAAGAAAGAGAAGATTTACACTGAAATCCGATCTACCATTCGGTAACTTCCAAAATTTAATTACCAGTAAGTATATATTTTTTTATTTTGTTTGGAACAAAACGCACATTGTAAACTTTAAAACCAAGCTAATACTAATTGCCATCTGCGCACAGCGGTGTGAGGTGAAATGCAAAGGGAAAACAAGCTCCAACCATAAAAAAGCGAATTCTCACTTTTATAGTTAAGATAGGACATTGTTGTCACGTTTAGCCTAACCTAACTTGTGTTATGTTTAAATCAACAGACCAAATCCTGCACTATCTCTTGGAACAAATGGCGCAAGAATACGAAAAATTCAAGGTTCATAATAAGAGGAAGATCAGATGATTATGGTGAGACTCAGGACAGGCCACTGCACACTCAGGTGTCAAATGTACACCTGAATATAAACTAGAGACACTCCTGTGCATATTCTCCAGGAGTATCCAAACTACCAGAACTTATGAGAGAAAACTTGGCCTTCTGACACAAAAGTACAGAAGATGGTTAGTCCTCTGGAGTGTACAGCATTTTATGTCTGACCTACTTGTATCCATGTTGTTGTGCAATTGCAGAGGGATACGAATATTCACTTTCACTGTTTTGAAATAACAACGTATAAGTTCAACTAGTTATAATGGTACACAAAAAGCTGTGCACTACATTGACTTGGGTATGCAAACAACAAGGGAAAGGAATAGGGTACTTTGGATAAAGTTTTTAAAATTGTCACCAGAAGATACCAAGCTGGCAATCAAGTGACTAAAACCACAGCTAGAGAGATGATTTACTTCATTTTTAATTGTACATAAATCTACATCTACAAGGGTCCACCATGGAAATAAGTTGCCTAGATATTTTTTAATATCTTTACGGTGTTAACCTTATTCATTGTCATAGCTTATGTCATGGTAGTTTTTAGTTTGTTAGTAATTTATTATAATTTACAATAGCTAGTATTGTATAATTCTTTACATGACAGTATTTATTACTTGCTTATGTTATTGCTGACATTTTTTTGGTAATATTTGGGTAATATTTTTTGCATTTTTACATACATTCATTATTATGCTGTTTTCCATGTTTTGATTTGTAAAAGTGATAATGAATAAAAGAATTCTAAATCTAATTCGACATGTTATGATTTGCAAAAAGCAAAAAATGACTATATGTAACAGCTGCCTTCTGCAGGGCTCATTGGATGACAGTGCACATTATATGTAACGTTTTTTGGTTTCAGATAAGTGCATAAAATGATCAATAAGTACCACATGTTCATTTTATCTTTAGGTCTAAGCATATATGCATACCATAGCAAGTCAAGTACAGCAAGGTGGCCAAAATGCCCCTGCCATTGCACTACAACTGAGTTCACTAAACAAGACTAAGTCATGTTTTATTATCTCAGAACAAAAGTTGTTTGCCTTTTTACATTTTTGAAGCAGTATCTTTACACATACAAATGCTTTTGGACTCATTTTATAATAATGTGATAAGTGACTTCTTAATACTTACTCACTCATACTTACTCATTAATTGTATTTCTTTATGTTTTATGAGCCTAACAACAAAAAACCTTGTGGGACTTTTGTTTATGTTAACATTATGTTATCAAGTACCTTTGCTAGCTTTACTTGCATGGACAAATAAAATGACTTACTATTTATAAGCTAAAATAACCCTGTTTTAAATAGCTGAACAGGAAACTATTTCCCCTTTGTGGAAACTATTGGGAATATTTACCACATCCAGACATCATACAGCTATATGATGACAAGATTAAAAAGTCCCAATAGACTGAAACAAGTAAAAGAAAGTGTTGTGACCAATCATTTCCTTACATTTATATCAAGGTTTGAAATCATGAATCCAGCCCTGGATGGACATTCAGTTCGACGGATTATTGCTGAAGATCCTGAGTGGTAAGATGCCTTTTTGTTGTAAGCAATCCATTTTACTATATTTTCAAACTCATGAAAATGTCAGCAAGGGGGATGTCAGACAAATATTAAGGCATTAACAGAAATTTTTTCCAAGAATTGATAATAGTAGATATATATTTACCTTAATAGCATGATATAAGAGACAATGATTGTTGTGTCATGTTTTACATAGAAAGGTAGATTGGTCATCTCTTGCAAAAGTGATTATTATGGGATGATTAGAGTAAATATTTTGATGAAATATACAATGAATTGTTGTTACACAACAAGCAAATTCCATGCTGACTGGGCATTGGAGAAGATAAAAAACAATAACAATGCCTTTGTGTGACAGGGTCACTAGACCTACATTTTTAGTTTAATTCAATAGTTTTTAACTTTTTTTTAGGTTTGGCATGTTTTAGAATGTTGTCCGTGGTTTTATAATTCATTTGGAACAGATGTTCACAGTTCTTTTAGGTTAAGGGCAGGGTATTTGGTTTTTGATGTTAACTTATATTTAGCTACACGCAATATTTAGCTGCATGCAATATTTAGCTGCACACAAATATTCAACCATAAATAGGAGGCCTGTTTAGCTGAGTGTCAGTGTGCTGAAGTCTGTAAAGCACTGTGTTAGGTTGGTTAGAGGAGACTCCAGACCTGTTTCGCAGGCAAAGGTATGTTAGAACTTTATTAGTTTACTAGTAGTCCTGTCTTGTGTACCTTAGTTATTTTCTATGTCATGGAACTAGAATAATATTTTAGATTTACAACTTAAATCTCATAACCATTTTAGCTGATCTAGCTTTGCTCAATTTTGTATATAGTTGCTAATGTTTGTTGTTTAAATCTAGGCAATTTCCATTCGGTGTTTCATATCATTTGGTTTAGTTTCAATTCATTTCAAGTACAGTAACCTACATATCTGGTTTACCTTGCTTGGATCTTGCTGCAAAATCATCAGTATTAGTTCGGTAGCCTAGACTAGTAGACATTTCTTTAGTTTATATCAGTCATTTATTTAGCATTATTGCTTATTAGTGTCAGAGTACTTAGCCATAATAATTGTTGCAGTCATAAACTGTTCAATCATTTATAATACAAGTCAACCTCATATGTTGAATTATCTCGGTTTCCTTTTGTGCCATAAATGCAGTTGTTGTGCTTGAATAATATTTCCATTGTAATTTTCCACAAGTTTTTAGACGTTTTGAGCATAAGAACATGGAAATTGTAGAAGAACGCAACTTCTGTCGGAAATTCCCTCCTGCATCGTATCTGTCAATTATATTAGTTCTATAGGAACGTTCCATATTTTGTATTGGCCCCAAGAGGGAAAACTTCCGTCTGTTTTGAGTGGTAATTACCCTCCTTTATATTTTCATTGCCTCGCCCTTTCACCAAAGATTAAAGATTCAAACGATTTCTAAGTTCACCTTCATCGTAACGCCAAGAACCTTCATCGTAATGCCAAGAACCTTCATCGTAACGTCAAGAACCTTTATTGTAACGTCAGCCAACACTGGTCATCATTTTCTCCTCAATTATCTGCATTTCTTCAAAATGGATTTTTAAATATAGTCAACTACAGTGACTTGCATTTTCTTCACTGTCAGCCAACGTTCTACTTCGTTTTCAATGTAATTATATCACTGCCTACATATCTCATCGAATCATCGTCTCCAACTTTTCCACGAATGTACGCACGGAAATTACATACATGTTTGCGAACTATATCAGAAACTTAAAGACATTGTGACTGTTGTTTTTTCATCTTCTCGAATGCCCAGTCAGGACGGAATTTGCTTGTTATGTAATAACAATTCATTGTATATATATTTATCAAATTTTTACTTGTGAGTTTTACTTGTCAAACTCCGCAAAGGGAAATCACTTTTGCAAGAGACGATTAACACTTAAGGTTAACATAAATTGAAGGTGAGTTTTTTTGCTTAATGATTTCTTTTATTTGCTGGAGTAAGATTTGTTACAAGTGTGTCGTTAAAATATTAGCGATATTTTGCAAAAGTGAATACTCGATATTTGTTGTCTCCGAAACCAGTTACAAAACTGCATTGGATTTGATCTCGCCTTTCGTGCAGTAAACTAAAGTTTGATCCCGTTTAGTGTGAAAAGTTGAAATAGAAATTCAAATTAACATTCGCGTTGTATACAATTTACGATCTGAATATTTTATATGTGCATTTTCATTGGATAATTTGTGAGCATCATAGACATCACTCAACAATCCTGTTTACAAAGTTTTTAAACTATTATCAATATTATTAACAATGGCAACGTTTAAAGTGACAACAGCTCCATTAATAAAAAGCAGAGGAGGTTACAAAGCACAAATTACCTCAACAATAAATAACCTCCAAAGTAAGGCCGACAATGGGGAACTAATAACAGAAGTTTATGATACTCTTAAGGGAACAATTATGAAATGGTCTGATAAAATTAACGAAATTAACACAGAAATAGGTAAACTGTGTGAGGAATCTAATATAACAATAGAAGACCCTGAGAGACTGCAGGATATGAATAACGAGACGGACTACTATTTCACCAATCTCACCGCCCTTACCAAAATAGCATCCAAATGTATTCCCAATATAAGCCAAACTAGTGTCAATGAAAAACCTAATATCAGTGTAGACAGTTTAGCCTCGGCATTGTCAAAACTTCAGGCCAACCCAGTAAAGCCAAAACTTACCTGCAATACTTTTAGTGGTGCAGAGGTGGATAAACTGGAATTTAAAAACTTTTTAGTTCAATTCCAGAATTGTGTTGACGCCGGAGGCAATTTACCTAAGTCCGCTAAGCTGACTTACCTTCGAAGCTATTTGACTGGTTATGCTTATAAAGTCATAGCTCACTTGTCCATAACTGATGACAATTACGACATAGCTCTGTCCTTATTAAAGGCTGAATTTCTTGATGAAGACTATATTGTCGACGAACACTTTAAACAATTAGTAACTTCATCCCCTAGTTATGACAGTAAATTTGACAAAGTAAGGCAATACCTTAATGAAACCAGAGCCTCAATCTATGAACTAAAAACTTATGGCGTAGACCTTATGACCGAGGATAGTGCTGGTCATAAATTTGTAAGTCATATTATATTTCAAAAGCTTCCTTCTATCATTAAAAGAGAATTAGTCCACAAAATAAACAATAATTTCCCTACACTACAACAGATTTTCGACAACTTCAGTGACATAATCAAAACACTAAATAGCACATACCATAAAAAACCAAACAGTAACTCTTCCAACCTTCCAGCCTACGATAAGCAGTTTATATCTCCAAAAACTCTTTCTTCAAAATCAAATTCCTCTACATGGAAGCCAAATAAATTTGACATTGACAAAACCAAACCCAAAAGTCTGGAAAACTTTAATACTTCATCAAGTCATTCAATTATTAGAAAGTGCAAATTCTGTCACTCCAAGGACCATTCCATGTTTTTATGTGATAAATACCCAACCCATGAAACAAGACTAACTAGATGCAATGAGTTAAACATGTGTACTTTGTGTTCTAGTGTTAGACATGCTAAGGACCAATGCATTGGTCGGGAGAACAAGATTAGGCACGGATGCACTATTTGCAAGTCTAATGGACATATTAGTGCATTATGTGAAAAGTTCAGACCCATGTCAAGGCCTGGAGAAAACACTTCCTCGGGTCAATTTATGTGTCTTAATGCAGGTGTTTGTGAGCAGGAATATCTGCTACCTGTTATGGACATTATTGTATATAAAGGTGATAAACCTATCAGTGTCAGATGTCTTGTTGACTCGGGAAGTCAGTGTTCGTACTTCTCGTCATCTGTCCTGAAGCAAGTGGGTACTGTTGCAACTCCAAAAGACTACGACATCAAGACCTTTCTAGGCTCACAACATAGGGAGTTAGGCTTGACTGCATTAGACATTCAACTCACTCCCAGTATTAGAGCTGTGACGCCTGTACTTATAGACAATAAATTTGACATTAGCTTCAAGGTCAACAACCTAAGTTCTGCCATAGCCAACATTAAGAAAGCTGAAATTATGCTTGCTGCAGACTTAGATACCAATTCAGATACTATAAAGGTAGAAGGTCTAATTGGAATAGATATGTTGCAAGATATTGATGAATTCGTGCTTGTCAACTGTATTAGGGGTAAAGCCTGGAAGATTGAAACTGGTCTTATCCCATTCGGTAACATATCTTACTTTCTGTACCCTCACCAAAGGAAGCCGATATGTTCCTATACAACCAATTCTAATAGCAATTATGATCGAGTCATCTCTGAGTATGGAGAGTGTAAACAAACATATGTCAACTTTGTCCTGTCTCCAAAGCAAACATATGCAGACCCTTTCTGTCACATTTATCCAGAGAGCGAGGTTGAGAGAAACATTGAAAATCTTTTTAAAGTCGAATCACTAGGGATTTGTGAAGAAGTCAGCAATTATGACACTGTTAAGATTGAGGAGTTTCAGAGGTCAATTACATGTAGAGATAACGCCTATTATGTCAAGCTACCTTGGCATGAAGAGAAAATCAAATCGGTTCCATCCAATCACAATGTAGCATTAGCTGTTTTAGACAGGGTTGTTAAGAAACTAGAGAAACAGGACTTACTTAAAGCCTATCTTGATGTATTTAAACAGCAAGAAAAGGAAGGAATCATTGAGAAAATCCATGTTCCTCCTGAAAAATTCAAAGAGTACGTCTGGATACCTCACAGACCAATCATCAAAACACAGAAGCAAGTAACTACAAAGATCAGACCTGTCTTCAATTGTTCATTGAAAACAAATAACACCTTATCTCTAAATGAGGCAGCATATCCTGGAATTAATCTTATGCATGAAATGTTGATGCTACTGTTGCATTTCCGAAGCAACAACTACGTCATGTTGGCAGACATCAGAAAAGCCTTTTTGATGATTAAGCTAGCCGATGAAACCGATAAAAATCGGTTCTGTTTTTTCATGAAAGAAAACAGCCAACTGGTTTGCTACAGATATAATACCATTATATTCGGCTTCAATGCAAGTCCTTTTATACTCAACTTTGTTATCAAGCACCATGCAAATACTTTTCCTGAAGATCATTGTACCCAAATGTTGATGAACAACTTCTACGTGGACAACCTTATTAAAACTTCAAACGACTTGTCTCAATTAAAAGATCTGTGCCAAACTTCTGTAATTAGAATGAAAGAAGGTGGATTCGAACTAAGATCCTGGAATTCCAACAGTTCTGAGCTAAACAAACTCTTCTCAGACTATCATTTAGCAGTTGAACATGGCAGCCATGAAGAGAAAGTCTTAGGCTACATGTACAACACTGAACAAGACACAATGAATGTTGCACCATACAACATAAAAACCAATGTAACGACAAAGAGAGGAATTTTATCACAGTCTTCAAAGCTATTTGATCCTCTGGGTTTGTATCTGCCTATTACAATCAAGGCCAAGATTTTGCTGAGAGAATTGTGGGTATTGAAACAAAGGTGGGATGAACCAATACCTCAAAATCTACAGAAGGAATGGGAACAAATTGCCGCAGAATTCAGTCTTCTCAAGGATATTTCTTTCTTCAGACAGTCTATCAATGAATCTAGTCCAGCAGAATTGTATGTGTTTTGTGATGCCTCCAAGTTAGCTTATGGTTTTAGTGTGTACTGTGTGCAGGACAACAAGAGCCACCTTGTATTTGCAAAGGCTAAGGTAGCACCAATGAAACAGAAAAGCTTACCCACGCTGGAATTACTTTCAGTATATTTGGCAATGAAATGTATCAACACAATCTTACGAGCATTCCCCAATGTAACATTCAATAGTTTGCATTTTGTCGTTGATGCCCAAGTAGTTCTCACCTGGTTATTATCAGAAAGCATTAAAACAAAGAATCAGTTTGCCCGTAATAGAATCAAAGACATTCATACCATGACCAAAGATCTGGCTCCAAACCTTATCGACAACATTAATTTCAAGTATATTCCTTCAGAATATAACCCAGCCGACATGCTGACAAGAGGTATAACCATCAGCAAGTTTAAAGAAAAACTAGCAGAGTGGACAACAGGTCCCGTTTGGCTCAGCCAACCTGATGCCGTATGGCCTGCACATGACCTCAATTGTTTGAGTGCTCAGCATAAGGAGTATGTGCAGCCATCTTTAACCCTTCACACAATGACAGAGAAAAGAGAACCTCTTATTTCCATAAACAGGTTTTCAAGCTTGAGTAAAGTTGTGAAAATTATGACTTTTGTATTTAAATTCATCAATATTAAAACTAAAATGTCAACAGCAGATCCACAAAAAACTGCCATTCTTTACCTTATTCGCTGTATGCAGAGGGACAGCTTCCAACATGAACTCTCATACCTTAAAAACTCACAAAGTCAAAGAGTTACCAACCTTACCAAGACTCTAGATCTTTTTATAGATGATGACGGTGTTATCAGATCTAGAGGGCGTATCTCCAAAAGTAATTATGAATATGAAGTTATCAACCCTATTTTATTAGGTAAACATCATCACCTAACCAACCTCATTGTGCGTGACTGTCACTTACGATGCAAGCATCTTGGAATACAGTCAACTCTAAATAAAGTCCGTCTTTCTGGCTTTTGGATACCTAAAGCCCGACAGACTGTGAAAACCATACTGTCAAGATGTGTAACATGTCAAAAATTCAATAATCTGGCATACAAGTATCCCAAAGTCACAAACCTCCCAAAGCATAGAGTAAACTTAATTAGACCATTCATACACACAGGGGTTGACTACACCGGACATGTCTTTGTCAAAAATGAACAGGATGAAAGCATCAAGATGTATTTACTCATCTTCACATGCCTTAGTATAAGGGCAATACATATTGAACTGGTACCTGATATGAGTACCTGTAGTTTCGTTCAAGCCTTCATCAGATTCACAAATCTCTATAATATACCTACACATATCTACAGTGACAATGCCAGGAGTTTCATAGCAGGGTGTAATCTAATAGAAAACTGTTACTCTAGTGACGAATTCAATGAACATTTCTATCTACACAACATCAAACATATACGAATTCCACTGTATTCTGCCTGGGTCGGAAGTACCTGGGAACGACTAATAGGAGTAGTGAAGTCTTGTATCTATAAGGCCATAGGAAAGAGACTGATATCCTACTTTGACTTTCTAACACTTATATCAGATGTGACCAAGGCCATAAATTTGAGACCCCTCACATATCGCTGCTCGGATGATGATCTTGAAGTCATAACGCCTAATTCTTTTCTTCAACCACATGCCACTTCAAATATCATGCTGCGCCAAGAACACCAATACATCTGGCAGGAGGTTCCTCCTTCACAATCTGAAGTGATCAAGTCTATGGAAAGAAGAGACAGCCTGTTTGCCAAATTCAAGGAGCTTTGGGAACAATCCTATTTGTTAAGCCTAAGAGAATCATGTAAGGATCTTCATGAGATAGAGTTTGTTAATAGGATTAAGTTAAATGATGTAGTGCTGATTAGACACCCTAGTAAACCACGGCCATTCTGGTCGCTTGGACGTGTTGTAGAGATTATACCAAGTGATGATAATAAGATCAGATCTGTTAAAGTCAAGAGAAGTGATGGTACTATAAATACTCACTCTATCAAGCTCTTATATCCATTGGAACTATCACTTACTCATAACCATCAACCTCTTACTAAATCTCCTGAGAATGAAACACCAGTTACAAATGCAAAAATTGGCATGTCTAAATCTAATGGTAGTGTGCCCCAAGATAAGGTTAATTCAGATCAGTCAGTAGGTGATGAAAAACGTCAGTTATCATTGACAGGGTCTGCTGGATCTACACTTCAAGAACCTTTCATCGTTGCAAATCAGCGACCTAAAAGGACTACAGCTGGAAAGAAGGCTGATAATGTTTATGTATATTATTGAACATTTTCTCTTTATGGAAACAATTATACATATATCTTCGAAACCATTGGAAGCCATTGTTATTACTATTAAAGTGTATTGGACTTGTAATTCTTTAATGCATTAAAATGCATTTCTTAGTCTTCGGGAGGATGTCGGAAATTCCCTCCTGCATCGTATCTGTCAATTATATTAGTTCTATAGGAACGTTCCATATTTTGTATTGGCCCCAAGAGGGAAAACTTCCGTCTGTTTTGAGTGATAATTACCCTCCTTTATATTTTCATTGCCTCGCCCTTTCACCGAAGATTAAAGATTCAAACGATTTCTAAGTTCACCTTCATCGTAACGTCAAGAGCCTTCATCGTAATGCCAAGAACCTTCATCGTAACGCCAAGAACCTTCATCGTAATGCCAAGAACCTTCATCGTAACGTCAAGAACCTTTATTGTAACGTCAGCCAACACTGGTCATCATTTTCTCCTCAATTATCTGCATTTCTTCAAAATAGATTTTTAAATATAGTCAACTACAGTGACTTGCATTTTCTTCACTGTCAGCCAACGTTCTACTTCGTTTTCAATGTAATTATATCACTGCCTACATATCTCATCGAATCATCGTCTCCAACTTTTCCACGAATGTACGCACGGAAATTACATACATGTTTGCGAACTATATCAGAAACTTAAAGACATTGTGACTGTTGTTTTTTCATCTTCTCGAATGCCCAGTCAGGACGGAATTTGCTTGTTATGTAATAACAATTCATTGTATATATATTTATCNACGAATGTACGCACGGAAATTACATACATGTTTGCGAACTATATCAGAAACTTAAAGACATTGTGACTGTTGTTTTTTCATCTTCTCGAATGCCCAGTCAGGACGGAATTTGCTTGTTATGTAATAACAATTCATTGTATATATATTTATCAAATTTTTACTTGTGAGTTTTACTTGTCAAACTCCGCAAAGGGAAATCACTTTTGCAAGAGACGATTAACACTTAAGGTTAACATAAATTGAAGGTGAGTTTTTTTTGCTTAATGATTTCTTTTATTTGCTGGAGTAAGATTTGTTACAAGTGTGTCGTTAAAATATTAGCGATACTTCACTTTCATCACATAATTTCATTCCTGTTCTTAATTAGTTAGAATATTCATTGAGTTACACCACTTTGTTCTATTTTTAATTGTAACCACAGTTATCCCACAACTTGTTGTGTTAGTATTGTTTCCTATAATCTCATGGTTGTGTCAGATCTTTGTAGTCATATTGGGATAAGTATTTTCCAAATTATTTTACTATTACACATTTTATATATACTGTTCAGTTTTTTAATATTTTCTATGGTTTATCATTATTGTATTAGTGCATAAATGTTGTTTGCACGGAAGTTGTTGGTAATTAGTGCCACGTTTTATATCACTTTTATGTTTATCTTTGTATTGTGTTGTATCCGCTGGTCCGTAGATTATACATCAGGTTTTAAGGCGTTTGATGAACTTCTTGTCATTGTGCACGTGGCGGGCAGAGTTGAAGGACAGCGATACTTGTTATAATTTTTAGCTGACGAATTTAGATCGGTTGTTATATTTTATTATAGTTGACGAGTTTAGATCGAGTGTTACTTTTTATTACAAGCTATCTCGGCATTGTTTATTAGTTAAAATGTCTGTCAAAGTAACGTCTGACATGATTAGGCCGTTTAACGGTGAAGGTGATGTGGTAGCATGGCTGAAAAAGGTTCAGTTGGTGGCAAAGTTGCAGAAAATTACCGACTTAGCATCATTTCTCCCTTTGTATTTGGAAGGAGACGCACTTGCCCTTTATTTGGAGATGGATGCCTCAGATCAATTAGATATTAATGAAATAGAGAATCGGTTGAAAGTTGCCTTTTCAGATGACACGTTTACTGCATACGCCAAACTTACAAACTACAAATGGTCCGGTGAGAATGTCGATGTTTATGCCAACGAAATAAGGAGGATGGCAGGATTAGCTGGGTTCTATGGAGATGGACTGGAAAATGTTGTAAGATTAGCCTTTATAAATGGATTTCCAGATACGATTAGTTTATCGATGCAACAATTGCCTAATGTAAAAACTATGTCGATAAGCGAATTAATAGATAGAGCAAGAGTTTTTACTTCGAAATTGTCATCATTGCCATCAGCAGCGACTGCCCATGCTCACAGAGACAGTTATCAACATCCGATTAAAAGCAGTGGGAAGCCAAATTCGCAGATGAAAAGTAATGATAGTTACTTTAAGTCGAAATTTGTCGAAAATAGAGGATCTTTTAGAGGGCAGTGTTACCGGTGTGGGGGATCTCATATGGCGAGACATTGTGTGGAGATTAAGGGAATTATCTGCTATCGTTGTGGTGAGCCAGGTCACATCTCCAGTCAATGTCAACAGGGAAACGGCAACGGGGGGTCTGTTGCGCCAACAGTCCCCCCCTCACGCAATTGACGGCGCAAGACATAGAATTACCCATTATTACAGTAACAGTTAATGATTGTACTAGACGAGCTTTGGTAGATACTGGTTGTACAACCACCATTGTCCATCGTAGTATAGCAGAGGGGTATATCGACACTCCAAGTTATGTGACTGCATTTAATGGCAGTATTGTTCAGTGTAGGAGAAGGAGTGGTTTAGAGATAACAGTGGAAAATGCTTTGATTGCAGTTGATGCGATAGTAGTTGAAACAATAGTGAAAGGAGTTGACATTGTGATGGGTCTTGATGCAATTGCACAACTGGGAGGCGTTACTTTGGGTAACGGGGTGATTAAATTCGGTCATGTTAATTGTGTTGTTTCTTATTGTGCGGAAACTGCCTCTGACTTGCCTAAAGCTGATGATTACTGTGTTATTGAGGATACTGACTTTCATGCTAAATTTGATGGTAAGCATTGGACTGTTGAATGGTTCTGGAAGAACCAAAATCCACCAAAATTGAAAAATAGAATTGGCCTGTACAATAGAGGGTTGGAAGGGAATAAAAAGCAAGAATTCGAGAAAGCTGTAGATCAATGGATAGAGGAAGGCATTTTGATTCCCTGGAATGGTGCAGTAGAAAATGGTATTTTACCTTTGATGGCAGTTGAACAACCTACGAAACGTAAAGTTCGACCTGTATTGGACTACCGGGAATTGAATAAAGGGGTTGAATGCCACACTGGTGACGATGTTATCGATGTATGCTGTGAGACTCTTCGTAAATGGAGACAAATGGATGGTATAACTTTGGTTGATTTGCAATCAGCCTACTTGCAAATTCGAGTTGATGAAAAGCTGTGGCCGTACCAACTCGTAGAGTACAAAGATAGGATCTATTGCCTCACAAGACTGGGTTTCGGATTGAATTGTGCCCCTCGAATCATGTCAAAAATATTAAAAACTGTCCTGAAGAAAAATGACCAGATTTACAGAGCCACCAATTCTTATATTGATGATATATTGGTGGATGAGAAATTAGTGTCTGCAGAAAAATTGATTCAACACCTGGAGAAATTTGGACTAGTGAGCAAGGAACCGGAGTCATTGGAAGGTGGTGCTGCTCTTGGTTTACGGTTGAAGTTAGTTAATGGCGATCTGATGTTTTACAGAGGCAATCAATTGCCAGTGCTGCAAGACAGTTTAACCCGTAGAGAATTATTCTCAATATGTGGAAAATTGACTGGGCACTACCCAGTTGGTGGATGGTTGCGTGTGGCTTGTAGTTATATTAAGAGACAAGCTCAGGGGTCTCGATGGGAGGACTTTGTTGGTGAAGAAGTCGTGAAAATGTTAAAAGACACTCTGGAACGAGTGAATGAAGACGACCCAGTGACAGGAATTTGGCATGTGCAAAAGAGTCACAAAGGTGTTGTTTGGTGCGATGCGAGCTCTTTAGCTTTGGGAGTACTGCTAGAAATAAATGGTATAACTGTTGAAGATGCTGCTTGGCTCAGAAAGAAGGATGATTTCAATCACATCAATGTAGCTGAGCTGGAAGCAGTGTTGAAAGGTGTTAATCTAGCTTTGAAATGGGGTCTCACTGATGTAGAACTTAAAAGCGATTCAGCTACAGTTGTAGGATGGTTAAAAACTGTTATTGATAAAACTAAGAGAGTGAGAACAAAAGGAGCATCGGAAATGGTAATAAAGCGTCGTTTGGGTATATTAGGAAACCTGCTAGAGGAATTTGATATTACTCTTCATGCTACCTTTGTTCCAACCCAGAAGAATAAAGCTGATGTTTTAACGAGGGTACGTAAGGAGTGGCTGGCACTTGAAAAGACTGCAGAAAACAGTCCCAGTCGATGTTGTAGTAGTTTCGATCTTACTGCCATGCATAACAGACATCACATGGGTGTAGATAGAACGCTATATCTAGCCAGAAAAGTGGACCCAACTGTAACTAAAAAAGAAGTACAGACGGTAGTGAAGTGTTGTGAGAGATGTCAGTCGATAGATCCTGCGCCTGTGACGCACACAAAAGGTGAAATTGAGATTGATAAAAATTGGTCTAGATTGGCAATTGACATAACTCATTATAGGCAAATTCCTTACTTGTCGATGATCGATTGTGGTCCATCGCGTTTTGCAATATGGAAGAAAATCAGAGGCGAAACAGCAGTTGAAATTGCCTGTGTTTTGAATGAAGTTTTTTTGGAGAGAGGACCGGTCGATGAGGTATTGATGGACAATAGTGCAACGTTTCATTCTTCGTGCTTAAAGGACATGTTTGATAAATGGAAGATAAACTGTTACTTTAGAGTCGCATACAGAGCTGGTGGTAATGGTGTTGTTGAACGGAATCATCGGACAATTAAAGCTATCGCAGAAAGAAGTGACATTATCCCACAAGAAGCTGTTTTTTGGTATAACATTACACCAAGATCACGCGATCGACAAACAATACCACAAATGGAGTTATTCAATTATGAATGGCGGTCCCCATTAGTTGAATCTACTGTCAATTTCCCAGTAGAACAAGCAAGGGTGGAGGTTGGGGATGAAGTGTGGGTTAAGCCTCCAAATGCTCGTTGCACCACGGAATGGCGTAGAGGCCATATAACAAAAGTAAATTCAGGAAATAATGTTTCTGTTGATGGTGTACCACGACATATATTGGACGTCAGGCCCATCCCGCAGCCAGCAAGTGACGGGTCCGATCGATCTCCTGAGAACCCAATGGAAAAGCCTGATGGCAATTGTAGACATCAGACGGGGAATTACGATGGTGGCTGTGAACATAACATGGTGGAGCAAGAACAATTGACTCTAAGGCCACAGCGGAATAGGCGACCTCCGTCGTGGATTGTCGACTATGACATGGATTATTAACCTGGTTAAATTTGTTTTTTTTTAGTTTTATTCGCGTTTACTCTTGTTAGGTTTTATTTGTGATCCTGAGATCAGGGGGGCGTGTTGTTTGCACGGAAGTTGTTGGTAATTAGTGCCACGTTTTATATCACTTTTATGTTTATCTTTGTATTGTGTTGTATCCGCTGGTCCGTAGATTATACATCAGGTTTTAAGGCGTTTGATGAACTTCTTGTCATTGTGCACGTGGCGGGCAGAGTTGAAGGACAGCGATACTTGTTATAATTTTTAGCTGACGAATTTAGATCGGTTGTTATATTTTATTATAGTTGACGAGTTTAGATCGAGTGTTACTTTTTATTACATAAATTGCTAGGTTAATTAATCCTGCTGTATTAATGTAGTCAACTTATGCTGTATTTTTATCCTGTATTATTTACAGATAAGACATTAGTGCTCCCATTTATTTTCTCTTTCAAGTGTGTGAGATTAATAAATTTGCCAAAAAAGAATCCCTGAATCCTTACTCGTTCTCATGCACTGCCACCCTGCATATCCTGTTACATTTGGTTTTCGTATATAGTTCAAAGCATAAATACAATTTCCATTCACAGGTTTGTGGAAAAGTTGGAGACATTGATCCAATGAGATAGAAAATAGGGCTATATGTAGGCAGTGAGATAATAACATTGAAACCAAAATAGAACATTGGCTGCTGATGAAGAACATTCAAATCACAATGCTATACCTGTAGTCAACTACACGTAAAGATCCATTTTGGAAAACTTAAGATAATAAGAAAAAAAAGACAACCAGTGCTCCCTGATGTTACAGTAAAAGTTCTTGTTGAAAAAAGTGAACCTAGAAATCATTTGTATCTTTTTTACTGTGAAAGGGCAATCCAATGAAAATATATGAGGGCAATTATTACTCAAAACTTATGGAAGTTTTCCCTCTTGGGATCAATAAAAAATTTGAAAGCTACCTGAAGAGCTAGTATATAATTAATAGATACTGTGCAGGAGGGCAATTCCAACAATAAATGGTAAATACAACAAATGCATAACATTCCCACACTTGGGATAGGTTTAATGTTCATCATCATCATCATCATCATATTCAGTTTAACGTCCGTTTTACATGCTAGCATGTGTTGGACGAAGTTTTAACGTCATTTTCCCCCAGCAATTGGGGCTCAGACGGTGCCCTTCAGAGGGACTTTTGATTTGGCAGTGAGGATTTTCTTGGCCGGATGCCCTTCCTGACGCCAACCAATGGCTTTTTCTTTTGCAAAGTTCCAAATTCTCCTCGACAGCTCGGGGAATCGAACCCGGAACTCATGGTTACTGTGCAGTTGCACTAACCATTAAGCGACGGCTCCTCTAACGTCATTTTCCTCCAGCAATTGGAGCTCAGACGGTGCCCTTCAGAGGGACTTTGATTTGGCAGTGAGGAATTTCTTGGCCGGATGCCTTTCCTGACGCCAACCAATGGCTTTTTTTTTCTTGGTAAAGTTCCAAATTCTCCTCGACAGCTCGGGGAATCGAACCCGGAACTCTTGGTTACTGTGCAGTTGCACTAACCATTAAGCCACGGCTCCTCTATATTCATCTTGTAGTAAAATCCTTCAGGTAGTTTGGCTTCTTGACAGCTTGACCAGAGGTGGTTTTCTGAATTGGATTAGTAGTGGGTAATTCAGTGGCAATTTCACCAGCTGTAGAAATGGTTGTGCTACAAGCATAATTTGGAAAAATATCTTGAGCAGATTCAGTAGGTTTGGGGAATAATGATGTTACAATTGCTGTTGGAATCAAAAGAAGTGCCATTTGTTTTTGACAGATGTTTATGATTGTATCTTAATCATGTTCCACTATCAGCTGTTAAAAAAAAGAAACATGGTTGTTGTGCATTTGAAATGATCTGACCTTGCCTGGACTATGAAGTATTTGCAGTCAATACTACTCAAGATTAAATAAGATTCTAACAAGCAACATATAACAGAATTTAACAAAATAATTCAACAGGGAGGTCAGTGTTTTACCTAGAGGATGGAGAAAACAGAAAACCACAAGGTTTACAGCTAAAACATATTTAGATGCAGGGCAGATTTCAGAAAGACAACTGTAGCTGACCTCAAAAGCCACTGGTTTTGCCAAGAGTGACAAGCAGTGTAGTTACCTTGTGTTGTTTTGCCCCTGAGAACAACTGCAGATATATGGCCAATACACTGACTAGACATGTCAAAAGTGTACATCACTTAACCAGTTTCATCTCAGAGATTCCTAACAGCCAACACTGCCAATAATGTAAGCTTAGTTACAAACCTAAGCCCTGATGCATTTGTGTATTTATGTTCTTGCCTAGAAAAATATAAAAAACATCAATCACATGTTACTACAAATGTGTCACTAATAATGACACATTGTGATAATTATATCCTGGTCTTTACACATTTTTTACCTCACCAACCAATGATATGTTGTTATCAGTGGAAAGGTCTTGGCATATCCTTATCCTAAAGACTTTAAATCTCTAAAAACAAACCCTGTGGTTGTTATAAGAAAGTTCATTCTACCCAGATGGGAAAATGACATGAAGGGGAAAACAAATAAACAGCTCTAAGTTAATTAGCTTTTGCTCAAAATTAATGAAATGCTCTCACATGTATTAAGAGGTCTGTAATTTGTGCACAGTTGTTAATATGTTAAACTGTAATTTGAGCAATTTTTTAGAACATCTTCATTCACTTAAGTAACCTTACATTGTTGTACTGTTGAAGTATGTGTTACCTTTTGTTATTTGTCAGTCACGGCCCAAGAGAATCATCTTGTTTTAAACGTTTTGAGGTACAATTGTTTTTTTTATCTGTGATATAATTGATTCAAAATGTGTTTAAATCAACAGTTTAAATGTTGTATTTTGACATTGTTAAAAATAGCCTCTCTTCCAGTTGTTTTTTAGACAATTTTGAATTGCATGATTCATGAGAAGCTCTGATTGAAAAAGAAATAAGCCATAACCAAAATAAAATTTGAGAAATTGCCAGTTGTGGCACATTACCTTTCTGTAGCTGTGTCATCAAATAAAGCATTGGTATTACTGTCATGTAAAGAGTGATCTGGCCACTATACATAAACAAGCTGGGTTTTTTTCTGTAAACTTTTATGGAAAGCCCTGGACTAGTCAAATATTTTATTTTTGTTTGGTTTTGTTAATTATTCTATTATAAATAATTATGTGGGGTTTTTTTTGAAAAATGCTGGCCCCTTTATTTGTTTTTGTAAATAATTTAGCAAATATTTAAATATGTCTAAAGAGAAAGGGTTGTATTGAAAATATAGCCCTGAAAATTGCATGTAATGTTAATTTATTTAGGCTGTGAGCTGAAAGAAGGAAACCAAGAAAGAAATGAAATGATATAATTGACATGAATATCAAGCAGTGACAACATACAAAAGGCAGTCAAAGCAGGACTTTGTGGGAAGAAAAACTTTAAGCTGACAGACCCAGCACCAGTGTGAGATTAATTGCAGATGAAAAGCTTGAATATGGCAAAGAAAAAGAAGACTTTAACACATGGAAGTTCCAAAATATGAGGCAATATTTATTGCTGCTTGGAATATACACTTTATACTTGATGCCTTAATATGTAGTAGGTCTACCAAGTCATTGAAACAGAATTCACAAGGGTACAGTATAACCTCCTGATCTTGGAAAGGAAAGCATTTTACACACTGGCAGCATCTTTAAAGCTTGGAACAATTTCCTAAATAGTGTTTTCTTTGTTTCCTGTTGTAGGTTAAGCTATTGTACTTCATATAATAGGCTGCAAGTATGACAGTCATTTTATGATCACACAATGCTGTAATTTACTTTTGATTTCTGGTGTATTGTTTTTTGTATAACTATCACATAAATTTTTCAACAGTTGCTTCAATATTAATTATTTGCTTATTTACTTTACACAGGAATTTAGCAACAGTACCACTTCTTACAGAATTATGCTTAAATCACATTGTTCAAAACTTCCCAAGTAAGTTGCAATTTTTGTAGATTTCTATAACCAGATTTTTTACCATATTCTGGGCTTGATGTTTGTTGTCTTTTGGACAAGGAAATAATTGACAGGTTTTGTGTAGATAGTAATTATACTTTTTCTTCATAAATTGAATTTTACCACAACCTTAAATCTTCAGTGGCAAAACTGTAAGGAAGAATAAGGAGATCGAAAAGCCAAAGTTATAATAAAGGTTTTATAATTTTTAGAATCTTCAGTGTGGTTGTTTGGTGTTTGATGGTTTTGCTATTTGCTGTCTCTTTGTTACTTTCCCATTAATTATAAGCAGCAACAATCCAGCACATTTTTATGTTTGAAATCATTATTATATTGCTTTATTTTAAAAGGTATTTGAAAAATTTTATAAGAATTGTAACCAAAATTTCGATGTGAAAGGACTAGCATGTAATAGCGGAAACTCTACTTACTGCTTTAAATCAACAAACCAGATAATTCAGGCCGACCTGTGTTTTCTGCGTGCTATTGCCTCTTGAAAATGACTGGTTAATTCATCCAGTCTATGTACTAATGAACTCGTTTATTCTTCGGTGTCAGTCATAAAAAAGGTACCAGTAACGCTATTTTTATCTCCTCTTTTCATTCAACTCCAACAATTCTTTCTTTTTTACCAGACCAAGGATATTCTAATCCCAAAAGTTTTAGTACCAGTCATGGACCCTATCAGAATTGGAGACCAACATCATCGCCCCCCTAATCATACAATGGGCTATGATTGTTCTCTTTATTTCATTATAATTCTACAAGTAGCCCCTTATACAAGGAAATATTGTGAGATTTTATGAAATATACGGCAGACAGAAAGTTTGAGCATTACATAGATAATTAGCGGTCAGAAAAACAATAGTTTTATTTCGTAAACTTCATCATATTTCATTAAGATAATAGCTGACTAAATACCACATGTACCTGTAGAGAAGATCCTTTTGTTTTGACATAAAAAACATAAAAAAACTAAATAAATACTTTTGGTTTCACATATATCCCATTCACCTTTTAAAGAAGTAATTTGTGTGATAAAGTTTAGAAAATATATGTTTTGTATCTTTGACCTCTGAGTTCCAATGGATGACTTGGCCAACCTGGTATACATGTTTATTTCGATAAAGCGTTAAAATGATGCCTTTTAATACCCAAATTTGTAATGATTAGCAAGGACAAATATTGACATTTAACGTAGAAGAACTGAGGGAGGGAGGGACATTAATCCATAATCCAATAGTTTTCCTTAAAAATGTTGGAGCCAGTCTGGATGCCAAAAAAATCCTGATGGCACCCTGCTCCATCAAAAATGCAACTGAATATGTAGGAGAAACACAACCATCTGTCCATTTTACTTGGAACATCTGTGACCGTTAGTTTTCTTTTCCGAATCTGAACCTGATAAAAAGATTGATTTATACAATTCTTCGCACTCCCATGCACCAATTTCTTCAAATCTTACTTCCAGTTAGTACGCCTATGCTACTTTTAATCGATAGTGTCGAATATCCTTAGGGAAACTGAAGACATTTGTGTGGCCGTTTGTAAATTGGGTTTAGTTGACCATATTCTGCTGAGCAAAACCCAATTAATCTTTAAGATGCCTTTTTAGTTCTCTCTTATCATAAAGTCATCGAGTTCTGAGACGTACTTGTAACTTTGGAGGTTCTAACCTTGCTGCTTCTCCTCAATCGTTGTTTCTTCAACAAGGTTAGCTTGTCTTATTTTTTTTTATTTGTATTATCATTGGGACTATTCTAATGAGCCTCCCTCCTTGGTAAAAATCAGTTTGTTACATCTCGTGTGACAAGGTTCTCTTAACATCTTCATTCTCATGCTGTTGTCTCACGTTGTAATAAATCATTATATGAATGTAATTTCTTTCCTCAAACACCTGGTTTTTGGAAATCTTTGGATTCTGAATGCTTTCCTCTATCATATCACTTGCATGTTTTCAAGTCAAAGATCAACTATTATCTCTTGACACAGCTAGTTTTTCTGCCTTTTTTCACAGTTACATACAGTATGTGCCTTTATCTAAACCATAAAATCCCTGAAACCTTAATATTAAGAGGTTAAAATGGATACTTGATCAACTATCCACTTAAAACCAGTACGTTTGCCTATAAACAAAAGCAATTACCCCCTTACCTGATACAAGTTAGATAGTCTCACATTTTCCAAACAATACATCCTGCCCAGTGGTTAATCAAATCCTCTATTAAACCAGTGTTATACCGTCAAAAGTCGAAGGGAATACTTTCTCGCGCTTTATTTGGTTGCTTTATGCCTTATTTGTCTTAACTACAGTTTGACTCTCACCTTTATTATAGTGGCTTCCTTTCCTTCGCGCCTTTTAGTCTTATACCTGCTGTTTCCATTGGTTATGTTTATTATTTATTATGCTTCATCTCATTTCCACGAATGTTTTTAATGTTATTTAAACTTCATTACCTGGCTTACTTATGTCTTGTCACCGTAGTATTTTTGTCTTGCGTTATGTTGCAATGTACTTGATAAACAGCATGTTATCGAAACGTCCTCTTTTACTTCTTATAGCAACTGTACCAGATGTGATAGTTCTTATTTTCTTCCTTTTTATATTTTCTTTAGTGTCATCGTCATAATGGTTTCTTATTCTTATTAAAAGTCGTTCGAAATGTGTGGTTTGTGATGCCTTATGAATAATAACAGCCTTCGTCAAACCCCATAAAACTGAACCTAATAATCCGTTTTACTTTCTGCAGAGAATCCAGTCTTACAAGATCTGTTACCAACTCACCAAGGAAAAGTTTTACAAGCCTTACCAGTGGATGTTCCACTGAAGTAAGTTTATTGTTAAATGACGTGTCACTGTGTTATTTGATATGTTAGCGACTTGTGATTAAGTATTGAATGTTATATACAAGAGAAAAGTATGTTTGCACTAAGCTGGGCTGGAAACAGCTATCATTGCTACATGTGCTACCACCTGAGCTATTAACACCACGTTTCTAAAGATATCATGTTGCAATGATATCTTTCACTTTAAATGACGCACTGAAGTGAAAGAAATGGTGGCAAGGAGATAAGACCGTAATATTGTTAGAAAATATGAGAGAAAGAGTAAGAGAGAGAGAGAGAGAGAGAGAGAGAGAGAGAGAGAGAGAGAGAGAGAGAGAGAGAGAGAGAGAGAGAGAGAGTGAGAGAGAGAGGGGCGGGGGGCGGGGGGGG
>RDPX01000006.1:1229543-1241533 GCA_003991215.1 Morbakka virulenta | reverse complement strand
CACACACACACACACACACACACACACACACACACACACACACACACACACACACACACACACACACACACACACACACACACATATATGTGTGTGTGTGTGTGTGTGTGTGTGTAATTTTGTGTATTCGTATCAAAAAGTGCTCAGTGCATATAGGAGAGAAATACATAAGGTAAAACAGGAAAAATAGAACTGTGATTGCAACTAATAGTTCTTATTTTTCGTGTTTTATCTTATATATTGCTCTGCTATATGCATTGCTGCTGACCATTGATTCCTCTCCTTGTATATACTTGCTGTCAGATCTGTATGAATGCCTTAGTGTCTCACCTAATATGTTCGTTTCAGAAAGGTAGATGATAGATATGTGTTTAAAATAGAAAGTTAAATATATTTTACCGAATGTTTTATTCTTGAATTAAAGGATATATAGACATTTTGTGTTAAGCTAACCAATGCCTTATTATTCTAGTATAACTTCAGGATTAATTGAAGATGATGTGTACTGGGAAAGATGTTGCAAGCAAAGATGGCATGTTTGTGATGTGAGTAAATATGGTAACCAATGGAAGAGAATGTACTTTGAAAGGTATCTTGAAGGTAGGAAGCTTTTTGTTAACTTTGAACCAATACAATGAAATAGAATACAGTACAATACAATACAATACAATATACTACTATATTCTAAGGGTATAGTTTTGCGTTTCACAGGCACCCGTATTATGATTACCAACACCAACAGCATTGTATTGCAATTTTCATTTGTCGCGAAGTTACCATTATGACCACTGTAATGAACGTTCAGCTACTGTCATCATTACTTTCACGATGGTCACACCATCACCATTATCTTCGTAAGTATAATGACTAATATTACTACCCTGGTCAACATCATGATTGCAATGATAATCATTAGCAACGTAAAACTACCATCACCACCTATAGTATCACCACTCCACCATTGTAATAATTATTGTTGTCAAACACCTTTATCACTACAATCATCATTATCCTCACCGTCATCATGATTTTCAAGAACTTTATCGTCAGCATCACCATCAAAACTATTATCACCTCTGTCTTTTAACAAAATAATCATCACCCCCACTATCATTACTATTACCACCGTTGCCATCCTTACCATCATTGACATAATAATTAACCAACATTGCCAATATCACCTTTGTCACCACCATCTTTGTCATGACCACCATAACATAAAATACCATTATCATCGCTTTTTCTTTGCCACCTTAATAGCCATAATCGTCATTAGCAATACCTCTATCTTCACCGTAATCATAAAGCCCACTGCACCACTACCTATACTTCCCTCCTTTAAACAGATACATTTTTCAATTTAATAATGAGTGTTTTGTCACTTTTTCCCACACGTCAGTTAACATTTTCGTAAATTTATACAAAATATTTTTTTTCATTTTAGAACTTATTGAGAAATTTGTTCCTGGTACAACGGACCAAGCCATTGTAAGTTTTACTACTCAATTAGTTACCAATGTATACTAAATGTCATAGTAAAGGATTAAATTCCGGTTTCTATCATCTATAATTTGACAGTGAAGTTATGGATGTAAATTTTGGGTTAAAACATTTAAGGTACTTAGTACTGTCTGCAATGCCATAATTAAGTGTTTCGATGAATCGAATGCCAGTTAGTTGTTCCTGCTGTGAATAAAGATATCGAGTTACCTCTTCGAGGTCTGTAATTAAATATTTCTTTGATAAAGTACGTCTCTTCATATATGTATGTATATATATATATATATATATATATATATATATATATAGCGTCAACAACGCCCCAAACGATTGAAGTATTGACCCTAAGGGGCAGAGAGAAAAATGAAAGAACAAGAAAAGAAATTTGAATGAATTATTTTAGTATGAAAGTACGAAAGTCAAAAATGAGATGGTTTGGGAATCTTCTAAGAATGGGTGATCAGAGCAGAGTAAAAGATCCATTGTGGATGGAAGTAACGAAGTAATATGGCATACTGGAGGAAGAAAATAAAGAAGCCCTACCTGGCACTATACGCGGACAGGAGGGATGACAAAAAAGATTACAAAGAAGAAAGTAATGTCGAAATTGCTTTTAAGATTTCAGTTTTTGACCACTTGATAGACTTTTTTATGGTTAAGAACCTTTCAAGGCATATTATCACTAAGTCTATGGAACTATGAAGAAATTTGAAAAAAACCCTCCCCCCCAAAAAAAACCTGCACAAAAACAAGGAATTGATTGATGTATCGATGTATTGGAAAGCTCTCTAAACCCAAAGAGTTCCACAGTCTTGCAGTCCTTGTATTTTCATGCCAGTTAAAATTATTACAGTTATTAATAATAAATGGTTGGGTCTCAAAACAATTTACTCAATATCTTTAAAACAACCACACAATTGACCACATTAAAAATAAACATGGTTAAGCAAGGTATCATTGTGTTTTTTCTATTATTTTTATGTAGTTAATGGATGCACTTAAACTTTCTGCAAGCTTCGTTAGAGGATTAAATATCAAGCAATTGCTGCCTCCAGTAAAAGAGCCTCGGATTAAAGATGAGGATGATTTATCAGACGGGTAAGTTGCCAGGTAAAAAGATACTGTAAATCGGTCTTTCTTTTCTGCAAAAAAGACATCTACTTATTTTAAGTAGTAGATTGAAAGTTAGTTTTGTAATGAAAAAAGAAAAGAGTAATCTTTGTGAAAACTTGTACTTTCAAATAGTTTCGTTCAGAAATAATATTGGCTAACTGTGCTTTTTTTTTGTCAAAGAAACTCCTTTTCATTAAATTGAAATTTAGAGATTTTAAGGAGGTATTTTTGCAAATGGAAAAGGAAAACAGCATTTGCTGTTCAAGATACGGAACATCATATATATATATAAGTTTCTTAATGGGTGCACATTAGTTAAAAAGAGAAGGAATTAAAAGTAATGGAAAATGCTACTTCAGATATTCCACACACCGATGGAAATGTTTTTTAGATAGTTGATATTTTACTTTTCATGTAAGTATGTTTTTCGCCATATATGCGGAAGTTATTTAGTAAATTTTTTTCGGACCATGCCGTCTCCTTTTGTCTAAGTAACAACAAGGAACTACGAAAGAGGGACATGAATAAGTTTAAATTGTGTCTTGGTAAGCATGTGATTATAACGATAAATTAACAAAAATAATGGTCCATTCATAGAAATATTCCTTTCTTTATTCTGACTGTTTCTTTCAAATTATAATAAAACCGAAAGAGAAGGAAAGTACGTATACCCATATATTCTTAAAAGGAGGATGTAGGTATATGATAATTTTTGAAACGTACAAATACACCAAAATAAGGGAAATCAACAATAGAAATTAAAAACAATCAGTAGCTAATGGTAAGTACAATCAATTGAAAACGATAATCAGATGAGGCAATAAGAAAAGAAAGGTAATGAGAACAAGGATAATAAGGCCTTTACAGGCTGTAACGCGTTTAAATGACTATGTCGAATTTAACCATTGTCATTTCAACCGCACTTTATAGCATACGGAACACCCCCTCCCCCCCCCCACAACCACCAGAAATGGAAAGTCCACGTATCTTCCTTGTACTGACATGTACCAATATTACCCGATAGATTATTTTGTCCCTTAGAAATAACAAAGTTCTTCTGAAACTCACAGACGTTTTTAGAAAAATTGCGAATAGTTTATATCTTAGGATGCGATTGATCCGACTTATTTGTACTTTGTTGTTGTTTTTCATTGAATTGTAGAAAAAGCATTTTTTTCGTTGCAATTTGAGAGAAAACGTGTGCACCAAACTTGGTTCGAACCCAAATCAGTCCTTACATATCTTTTACTTACCTGTAATCACGATTTCTCTCCTTTAATATCATTTATTTTTTAAGTGAAAATCAGTTGTATGGTATTTAAAAAAAAATTGCTGCCTTGTTTTTTCACGTTATTTTTTGACGGTAGATGTAACATTTTCTTCAATGCATGGAGTGGCTGATCAGACAATTCAACAGGAGAGCAGAAGACATTCGAGGGTTACTGTATTGTGTATACGGATTTTTAAGACACCTCCATAGACACAATGATGGGTCACCAACAGTTAACAAGCTGTTCTCAAAAAGTTTGTTAAAGTCTGTTGTCGTATAGCCTCATGATTCCAAGGGTCTGTAAAAAGTTCTGCTTGAGTACGTATACGCAATAGCTTTAAATCGGCGTAGTCTAGATCTTTTCTTTTTTTTCCAGCAGTTCCTATTAGATATGTACATCGCGACTTATCCCCTGTGTCAGTTAATTTAGGGTTTGACTACAAATTGCAAATAGTAGCTTTTGTGTTTGATATGAAATTTGGTTGAAGTGACAAGGACTACATTTCTGTTCCATTTTGTAATCCCACCTAAGTCCCCCAAAGTATGCAGTAATCCCCTCTTATTTCGATAAATGATTTTCATCCCTCCTTTTCCAATGAACTCAGCGAACTCTGTAGGTCCAGATTATGACTCTATGTTACCAGAACTCAAATAACAAGAGTAAACACTTTTTTGCTAAGGCATTTTGAAACAAAAAGTGAAGTGATTCTTCGAGTTTGTAAGAGAAAGGAGGTGAAATAATGCTGACCAGATCATCCCAACAAAAACAAGTTCCTCCAGCAACAAAAACAAGCCTCTCCGACAACAAAAACAATTGCAAATAATACAAGGTATACAATGTTGCATGCTATTCACGCCACTAAGAAACCTTTTTGTGTCATGTTATGTCAGTTTCTTTAAATATACTCNGAGTTTGACTATAAAATGCAAATAGTAACGTTTGTGGTTGTTATGAAATTTGGTTGAAGTGACAAGGACTACATTTCTGTTCCATTTTGTAATCCCACCTAAGTCCCCCAAAGTATGCAGTAATCCCCTCTTATTTCGATAAATGATTTTCATCCCTCCTTTTCCAATGAACTCAGCGAACTCTGTAGGTCCAGATTATGACTCTATGTTACCAGAACTCAAATAACAAGAGTAAACACTTTTTTGCTAAGGCATTTTGAAACAAAAAGTGAAGTGATTCTTCGAGTTTGTAAGAGAAAGGAGGTGAAATAATGCTGACCAGATCATCCCAACAAAAACAAGTTCCTCCAGCAACAAAAACAAGCCTCTCCGACAACAAAAACAATTGCAAATAATACAAGGTATACAATGTTGCATGCTATTCACGCCACTAAGAAACCTTTTTGTGTAATGTTATGTCAGTTTCTTTAAATATACTCTGTATCTGAAGCAGCTAACTTGTGGGCTTAGATGGCAAAGCCATTTCAGGGCTTTGCTTCTATTCCCATCTAAATAAATATATATAATTTTAAAAGTGCATTTTTCTTTTTTAGTGAAAGTGATGCAGGAGACTCATCAAGCATTGACTTTTTGGATTTCGGGATTGTGGTTAAGGCTTTGCATAATCTTGAGGAGCTACATGTGTCATATGGGTAAGTTATAAGTTGAGTCGTTGATGTTGTATGTGTATTTGTACTTACTTAAAGTCGTGAGCTATCTTTGACGATCTCCAGTGTTCCATTCAAGAGCTTTCCACTCGGGTTGATTCTGGACTACTTCGTGTACCTCTGTAAATGCTGACTTTTGTCTGGTATTGACAACACCACCAAGGGCTAGGCTTCTGTTGACAGGCCTGATCCATGAAAGGTGAAATTTTGGTGGATCATCCAGCCCTGAGATCGGCAAGCAGCCACTGCTGGAAGTATTTCCAGTCTAAACCAAGCCTAAGGGAAAGAATATGTGTATGTATGTATGTATGTATGTGTGTATGTATGTATGTATGAATGAATGTATGTATGCTTGTATGTATGTATGTATGTATGTATGAATGTATTTATGTATGTCTGTATATATATATATATATATACACACACACACACACTTTGAAGATTGTTAAGAAAACATGAAACTAGTAGTAACTGCTAAATTTGTCTAGTTATTTTGTATACTATACTCGATTTATATATATATATATATATATACATTTTTTATTTACTTCTCACTTAACTGAGTGATAAGATATGTTTATTTGCTTCTTATTTAACTAACCAGCACATGGTTATTACTTATTTTTGTGGCCTTAAGTTAGGTTCTATTTTATTTTTGCCGTATATTACTTTGCTATATGTTTTTTATTTGGCATTTATATATTTGTATTTGTATTATGTTTTAAGCATACTTAGAATACATTAATTGAAGTCGTTTGTTTTTCTTCCAAATATATATATCTTCACGTGGGAAAATAGTAACAGTCTTTTGTTCATTATGGTTGCCATTTTTCCCTTTGCATTTCAACTTCGATATTTTTTAACCTCATAAAGAGTTCGAGATTGCGGAATGAACTTTGAATGGGGACTTTTCGAGTTCACTACACATTCCTGTCTCTCCTTGGCCAAGGTAAAGTCAACACTTTACGTTTAAGTGTTTTATTTAAATGCATCAAACATAGTGGTACAATATTGTAGGGATTAATCAAAAGTAGGGATATTTACAATTTTAAGTCATAAGCTATTTTTGAAAAGTGCTTTTACCACCTCAATTTGAAACTGTTTATTTCTTTTGCACTCCTAACTTCCCGTGATAAATTATTCCACAGAGTAGGGCCTATGTACCTGAAGGAACGAGTATCCAGTCTTGCATTTGCACTTTCGTACACCTAGCAGTAATACAGGACATGTTATTTTTTTAATACTTAGTCAAAAATGTATCAACTACAGGGTAAATGATGTTTTGGCAAACATTCTTCTTGAAACATTCAACATAACCCCCCACCCACCAACCCGCCAAACATAACAAAGCAGTAAAGCATAAAATGTCCATTCGTTGCAATGCAGAATATAAGGAGACTTGCAAACATATATCTAAACTTACAGGCCATGTTATATAAATTGTAAAACGGTTTGCGAAGCCCGTATTGCTGCAATTTGTAAAATCCTAAAAATAGGTCGTTACCACTTGTGAAGAGGCTGTGCCAATACTAAGTAACAAATTTGCTTGAGGAGATTGTATTTGTATGTAGACAAAAGAGGTTGGAAAAATCGGAATGTAACTATAACATGAAGTTTAAGACATTGTTTTATTTAGAGTTATATGCGGGTGGTATTTATAGTTGATAACGTCTACATCACTTTATGCAATTTTAAGTTGTCCTGTCATGGAAAACAAAAAAATAAATTGTCCAGAAAAAGGTTGAACAACGTACATTATTCGCACAAATAGCTTTTCTTATTGCCGCACTATCTGTTCACCGGCCTAGTTATGGATTTATCTATATGCCCATATATCTACCCATCTATCTATCTATCTATCTATCTTTCCATCTTTCCATCTATCTATCTATCTATCTATCTATCTATCCATCCATCCATCTATCCATCTATCCATCTATCTATCTATCTATCTATCTGTCAATATATATATATATATATATATATATATATATATATATATATACCCTTTACAGATGTAGTTAAAAAGTTAAATAGTTTTGACTTGAAAGTGCTTTGTCCCAGGGTGGCAAGATATGCAGCAGTTAAAGATGCATAGTTACGGGGAACTTAAATGAAACTTTGGGTAATAGCTACAAACGTTCTTACTTTTTGATGTCTTCTCAAATATATATTTATATACAGTATATACTCAATCTGCAGACAGTACTGTTTCGCCCTTTGTGGGCTCATCAGTGCAGCACAGAGCTTCTGAGACATAACTCTCTGACAGTGTTGCCGGAGCAAACACAGGTTAAAGAGTTATTGTGGGATCCTGCCAGAGTGCTGAAACCACGCATGNGTCCCAGGGTGGCAAGATATGCAGCAGTTAAAGATGCATAGTTACGGGGAACTTAAATGAAACTTTGGGTAATAGCTACAAACGTTCTTACTTTTTGATGTCTTCTCAAATATATATTTATATACAGTATATACTCAATCTGCAGACAGTACTGTTTCGCCCTTTGTGGGCTCATCAGTGCAGCACAGAGCTTCTGAGACATAACTCTCTGACAGTGTTGCCGGAGCAAACACAGGTTAAAGAGTTATTGTGGGATCCTGCCAGAGTGCTGAAACCACGCATGCGCAGTGAGCATTGCATTACGCTAACAACAGGTTCCCATCTCAGATACAGTATATATATAGATATGTAGATGTATATTTTTATTTATGTACATGTTTATATGTAGATATATTCCTTACACCACTTATATCTATTTTTCTGGTAATATATCAAACAACGCAAGTTTAATTTTATATGCTGTCAATGACAAACTATTGTTGACTCAGAAAGATCTTACTGTGCGAGGTGACTATATTTCGTAAAACTTAAGTGTCAGGAAGAGAAACAATTAACTTCATTTTAAAAGATGCAGTGTGTTAATCCGTCCAGTTTTTAATTGTATAACTGACTTCTAGTTCTATTTATCACACGAAAACGATGGTTAATAAAATTTTTCCTTTTGTTGTAGGCTGTAAAAGCATGTAAAACATTAAAGGTTTTTCATCTTCATCAAAGTAAAGTCGATGACGACAAATGTCGTGTCATTATCGGTCATCTTTTGGACCACCCAACACTAGAAACCTTAGGTAATAAATTCCAACATCTTGGTATTGTTACTGCTATATCATGTTTTGTCGTCCTGTACTGAAAGGTACCAAATGACAGGACGTCTTTCATTATCGTTGTAAATTAGGTTTACACGGAATTCAGTCCAATGAAATTAAATCTTGCCAGCCATATTACAAGCAATAACATATGGGACAGAAACTTGGTAATTCGGTGAAAAACAATAAGGAAAACTGGCAGTAGCACAAAGAAGCTTGGAAAGATCATCGGAGAATATAGAAAAGATGGAGAAGTGGAAAAATGAAAAAATAGGAAAATAAACAAGAGTAAAGACACATTGGGAGAGATACAAAAGTCGAAATAGGAATAGACAGGCCACATAGCTACAATGGGTGAATTGGGAATGGAAACGAAAGAATAGATAGGAATAGAAGGGATACGAAAAAGAAATAAGGTAGACCGAAGATAGGATGGAGGAACGGTTTTGAAGAACAAAGAGGAATAAACTGGATAAGAGCAGCAAGCAACAAAAATGAATGGTGGAGGTTTATTTGTCCCTAGTGGTATGGACAGCTTGTGATGATGTAATTCACGCGAATCATAAAGACAAAACAATTAACGCGGGTGTAATTAACAAGTCTATCTAATCAATAAAAGCTAAAGAGACTTAAAGCAAATAAGTGAAACAAAATTTAGCAGATAAAGACTACTTATCTAAGGAAAGTAGAGAATGACAGGAAAAACAGCAATGAACAGAAGTTTATCATTAGCGACTGGAAGATTTATAGTCAACATTAACCATTAGTATTATATTTTGAATTAATTTTCAAATGTAATTAGCATCAATGTTATTAACGCACCAGTGTTCTAATTGCGGTAATTAAATACAACGTTAACTTCCTGCAGTAAGGTTTATGGATCAGACCCTGAAAAGTTACTCTTTGAACTGGTATTGGGACCAGTGGATCCAGGTTTCATTTTATCCTCTTTACCAGCTGAGCTAAAAATTTACGTACCAAACCCAATCATTTATGGAACAAATTGTTTTGGAAGTATAATAATGGGAAAAAAGTTTCTTAATTAAATGACGTCCCCAACTTTCTACCACTAAACTTTGAATAATATAAGACGTCTTAAAGTACAGTAAGAAAGTAAAATTCCTAGTATCCCATGGCAATTTCATGACGTGCATCAAGCACATTCCTTATTTTATCAATTTTCTTTATTTAAGAAAACAGAAAGCATTGTGTACCGTCTTTTACTTTTGAGGGTATTTTCCTCTGTTTTTTCGTCATAATTTGTATACATCGATGATATCTCTATTAATTGAAGTCTATATTAGAAGCCACTTTGTAGAACTTTAACTTTTATGAAAACGCACACACTAGGAAATGACTTATGCGGGACCTATTGCAGATAACTTTTTGAAGTGGTCTACTTCACCAATTTAGGCCAGGATATGAGGGTCAGTGGTAAGATGGCCCGCAACAGGGGAAAAAGTTTAGGTTTGTTAGGGATATTTTGATCTTCACGTCAGTTATATACATACCAAATTTGAGGTGGTGATAAAATAGTAAGTGAAGGCATTAGAATGAAAATGTGTACAGCATAATTAGCCTTCGCTAAGCAGAGAAAAGCATTCATTTATCTAAGAAACGCATGTGTTCAACCCAAATGTAACATCGTTGGTGTCTTTATTGTAGTTGTTTCATTGTTTCGATCCCATTCCTGGCATAAGATAGCGGGTTTTTGAGGCTTCTGCCTTGCCAGGAAATCGAACTTAATATCTCTTTGGTGGTATGGAGCAGTCGTACTTCAAAAACCACCACGAACTTGGAGCGGTGTGATATCAGCATTATTAATTTATGGGTAGAGAACTGTTTGTAGTATTTTATTGTTGTTGTTAAAGTAAAATAAATTGAAAAAAACAAGGTTTTTGTAAAATCAGGACACAGTTTTTTGGCTGGTCAGAACTGCGACTAATAAGATGCCCTTCAGCTTCAGTGTACGGGTGAACACATTGTTTGAGCCAACAAGACCAAGTACCGTGATTCACTACGACTACCTAATATTTTGCTTCTCGTTAGTAGCTGGTACTTTCCTTATATTTGTTATACTCATCTATTACTATATTTTATAAAATTCCTTATAACACCCCCACTATTTATTTACCTTGATCACAGATCTTTCACAGAACAAAATAGGAGATAGCGGCGCCCGTGCTATTGGAAAGCTTCTCAACGGCCATTGCTGTTTGAAAGAATTAAATTTATGTAATAATGACATTCGCTCGCAAGGGGCTGCCGCCATTGGACATGCAGTTGGCAAAAACAACACGCTAAAGGTGCTTAACTTAAGATTGAACAGGTAAGTGTGAAAGCCTCAAGGTAGCAGGAAACCTAGCTTCGATCAATTGATAGTATAGATAAGTTTTCAAAAGCTAATTGTTCAAGACTTTGATCACGACCCTTCACAAAGTTTCTGTTGTTTAATCTTCTCCCGATCTTGATCACAAAAATTTGGTTACAAAAACTTGTCTTGATAAAAAACTCAAAATGCTGGACAGCAGCAACCTTGAATTTTGTATAACTTAGATTATGGATATTACTGGCAAATAAATGGAGGAAGAAACATTGGTCGCTAAAAAAAATGAAACAGAGCTAGTTTCCAAGAAGATGAATGATTCACCTTCAGTGGCAAAAACACGAGGAGGTTTTTTAGCTGCATAGTCTAATCTTCGATGAAAACAAACAGTATGCAGTCGTCTTGGGCAGCAACACCCAAGAGACTTACAGAAATGACCGATATCGTACCTTCTTTTTTTTGTAAGTAGTCGTTGACCAATTTCATTTCGGCAAGGAAAACGATCCGTGTTGACTACTGGGATTAAATGCTTTAAAAATCGTGAAAAACCTTGTTCAATTTTGCGCTGGCAGCTAAATACATCACACTTGTTACAAGGAACGATGAACAAAAATAATGAACAGTGTTGCGCAGTGATCAGCTTTGTTCATGAACAATTAAGACCATGGTCTTTACCAAAGGAATTGAAAACTTTCCTCAGACAACTGGTGAAATGTGACCCGGTATTTGGAGTTCCTGGTGACGCCTGCTCAGGTTAAAGTAGAAGGTATTAGACCACATAGTTACTATGGTAACCACATTGATAATGGATATTAATAATATTCGTCGAACAATTGAAAAAATATAATGGACGTAACGATGCACCTATTTTTTATTGTTCAATTATTTCTATTTTTAAGACTCACAAAACTTATACCTATTTGGTTTAAGATGTCGCAATGAGAGAGAGAGAGAGAGAGAGAGAGAGAGAGAGAGAGAGAGAGAGAGAGAGAAAGAGAGAGAGATAGAGAGAGAGAGA
>RDPX01000006.1:1194329-1229531 GCA_003991215.1 Morbakka virulenta | reverse complement strand
AATGGTTGTTATTATTATAATAAATAATAAAATTATTTAAAAAATATTATATACATAGATAATGAGTGGTTATTGTTGTGATAATTATAGATTGATTGATAGTAGTAGGATAGAGAGGAGTAGTAAAAGAAAAAAGAAAAAAGGAAGAGAGGGAGAGAGAGAAAGAGAGAGAGAGAGAGAGAGAGAGAGAGAGAGGTGCAACATACACACACACAAATAGTTTGAGTGATGATATGGGAGGGTAGACAATTACAACTATTGTTTACATTTCTTTTGAATTTTTTACAAGTTTTCCGATTATTTGTTTAATTTTTTTAAATAAGGCTCGGGGATGATGGAGGGCAGGTGATCTGCAAAGCTCTGATGAAAAATAAGACACTGGAAGATTTACATCTCGGGAGTAATGACCTGGGAGAGCCATTTTCTGCAGTATTAGCACAGGTATGTTTGCTGTCGCATTTGCGTTATTACATTGTCATACCTTTTGGTAAGAATGTCAGTCTGTATGGTGGTACTCAGTGGCAAAATAACCATTCGGCGGTATGGCTTAAGTGAAACTTAAACAAACGTCATGGTGATATTATTTGAGTGCACCTTTTAAGTAAGTCCCTTTGCCTACAATCTGATAGTTGACACTGTGATCTTTTTTATCATATTATTTTTCTGACGATGGACTTTAAGCTTTTTGTCGAGGGTCAATAAGCTCACTCTGGCGAAGAAACAATTTGGGTGCACTACATTCAGAGCAGTGGCAGAGTTTAACCAAAAAACCTCTACCATGGTGAAACGGTACATTTTCTACTTGATCTCTTCTAGAATATTAATTAATTATTATATTTTTATCGAGAGCACGTTTAGAATTTGTTTTTTGGTGAAGATAGTAGATTGTGTTGGTTTCAAGGTTCTTCCTTGCATTTCATTGCGTATCTTTCTTTCGCTTTAATTCGATTACTTTTTATCTTAAGGTTTTGATACACAACAAGACTTTGAAAAAGCTAAACCTATCTTGTAACAGAATTGGTCAAGTAAGTATGCATTGATCTCTGTTTTCATTTATCTTGTATTTAATTAGACTGTAATTGATTTCTAAGGTGGTGGACTAATTCGAAGATGAAAGAGGCCAATCTTCAAGGGCATAAGCAACTATTAAAGACAGATTATTTATGTAAACAATGCTTTTGAGTGAAAGAAGAAAAACAAAAAATCCAATGAAAACCCATCCACTGATAATTCCTTTGATAGGTTGTAGGCTTTTCTCCTTCTTGGGTAATTGTTTAAATAAGTGATTTTTCATGTCCAGATGGTATTAGACCAGATACTTATGTCTGTTATAGGAGGTATGAGTAAAACGATCATTTCCAAAATGTAAAGGTGGTGCTAAACGTTTAAGAAAAAATGAACGACAATGACGGCAGGACGTAGGAAAACCTTGATCTAGAGTGAGTAGAGAAATTTTACCGCGTATCTTATTTTGTGTGGTTACCCTGTGTATGGATCAGCCATAGGTGAAGTAGAGCCCAGACTGGGAACTAGACTACTCTACAGCTTTCCAAGGTTGCCTTGGCCTAACTATGTCGGGTTTGGCTGCAGTTTGCAGCGATTTTTTGGCTTCCATAAACTATTCGTGCCTTGTAGTAAGTCGTGCAACACTGAAAGTATTCATTTATCATCATGTAATTTTTTGGGGTCTTACATTTGAAACTCATATATAGAAGTTGGATATTGAGATGTAAAGTATCAATTATATGGCATTGTTTTGTTGTTTGCTTTATGTTGTATGTTTTGCTATTGTTATTTGTTTAATTTGCTTCAGAATAGCCACAACCACCTTATAGAGAAACTGGATCTACGCTGTAGTTTTAGTTTCTGATTAGAAATCAGAAATTTCTAATTAGGATTACTGGGGATTGGTCTCACAGTCTAAAAAGCTTTCTTAGACAGAGTTTAATTAGTCATATGCAAAACTTGAAGCTGGGGGACGGGGGGACAAGCGTTGCCTTAGTAAATAAGCAATACTGGTGCCAAAAATACTAAAAGCTGTATGGACTACCCAGCGTTTAATGTGGCACGTAATTGACAATTGGTGATATTGCTAGTATTTTGAAGGGACATGAAATACTACATACTTGGTTTTCCCCCTAGGTGTTAACTTTGTAAATTATTTGGTTTGCCAACTCTTGAGCAACCACCTTAGATTTGAGCACAAGAAAATACTGTTTTGCAAAGCCCAAAAACCTCCATTTATGTCCTAGATGTTTCGAAGACTTTATGCACGTGCGAGGGAGCATATCTGGACTTTCAATTCTTGCACATTGGAGGGGCATGGCATACCAGTTTTACTTTAAAAATAATAATATTCATTTAAAATGTAAAAATTAATTTTGAAATGTATGGGCACAAGACCTTCCAGGACTAATACTGTGTCGAACAGTATACAGTTTGAAATGCATCAAATGGATTTTATTCTTGGTAAATGTGCAAAGTGCTGAAACTTCCATTTATGTAATAGATGACCTGATACGTCATGTGATAGAAAAACTCACTTTGAAAGCTCAAGACTATACTGATTTTAATCCAAGTGGAAGAAATGTACAACTTCCACTTTTATTTCTACAGAAATTTAACCTGTAAATCAATTAAACCTGTAAATCAATTAAGGTCTAATGGCGTCTATTGATTTGCTTTTCTTAGGATGGTGGAAAGTCCATTCAAGAGGGACTTGAGGAAAACCCGACTTTAACATCGTTAGATTTGAGATTAACTGACGTTGGGCAAGAGAGTGAATACTGTATTAATCAACTGCTGAAAAGGAACAAGGATAAACTGAAGAAAAATGCCAGACTATTATAACTTAGTGTTTTAAAAGTACATTTGTGATACTTTTAAAATTACTGAAATAATCCTGAAAACTTAGACAGTGGGGCACTACAAATGTATATTGTATTGTAAATATTATTGTTCCTTTTTTACCTTAATAGTTTACGGTTTTTAGAGCTCATCTCAAGGAGAACATTAGCTCCGGTACTGTACAGAACTTACTTAAACTCGTATGCTTAATCTACACAGGTATGCACTAATTTGCATCTTTTGTGGCTTAACAGCGAAATTTTGTATCTTTGTAAAAGTTTTATTGATATAAACTCACCTTAAACCATAAAGACCATTCTGTGAGGAAATACATTTTTTTCTTGTTTTTTCCTTTATTTATTTTTTTCCGTAATGTAGAATTTTTGTACAACAGGCATAAAGTGTGTCCTATCATTTATGGTAGATTCGAGCCCCACTCTGTTAATACCCATGGTTCACTACCAGGTAAAGGGCCACTTCGATATGAATAGGAACTAACAATTAAATAAGTAGACAAAAGAGAGAAAAAAGGTTAAAGCCCAAATTTTTTTCCATTGGATTTGAAACAAAAATCACAAGATAGTATAAAAAAATAAATTTGAAATTTTCTGCGCTTTTTACCGCAAGCGAGGTGACGCAACGCAAATGTAATGGGACGGATAGAGATGAAGAGCGTTTATTTTTAGAATGGAGCTAAGTTGCCTTTGAAGCAAAAGTGAATGCATAGGATGGTGAGATGTTTTTTCCTTTTTGCATCAGCAGTCCTTTTTTTCTGACTCCAATCACTGGCTTTTTTGTAGTATCTTAAAGCTTTACATTCTCGGGAAAGTGATTCCGAAACCTGTTGGCTACAGTGCAACGTCATTAAATAGTAAGCCACTGTTTCTACTTAATGGATAGGATATTATGTTGCAAGACTGAGAAAAGAAAGCCTTAAGTTTTGATAGGGAATTTTTCAATTTCAAGTTTAAAATAGCCTACAAATTGTTTTTGCCTGCAAAGCGATAGTGGTAATCTGAATAATCTATAATGAACAGCTAGCCAGTTAGTAATCGTTGATAAAAACGGATTTCTCTGCAGTAACACACTAACATGTTAAAAAAACTAGTGGTGATCAAAAAACCGAAGTGTTGATATTCTGTAATAGCCTAAATGATTATTATGAACATAAAAGCTCAATTCTATTCTGGATACTTGTAACAATCAGAGCTATTGGTGAAATACGTTAAGGCAGTTGAATAAACACCTTAATGGACTTGTCTGTTCTTTTTTCCTAATTTAATCTTAAATCTCTCTGTGACAGGAAGCACACACGGCTTGAACATCTCCCCAGTAGTGTTGTCGATCTGCCGCTGCCAGGGGTGCAGAGTTCCAGCCCCTCCAGCCAGCACCGTTCCGCTCCAGTCCCACCATTCACACACGTTGTTTTTAGGCAGTCTTTTTGCCACTTTTCTTCAGGTGTCCACTCGAGGGCCACAGTACAGTCATCATGTTGAACCTTCCTCAATATATGCTAAATCCAGTTTCATCTTCTTCTCACCTCCTCACTAATCCTCGCTGCCTTTGTCATCTCCAGAACTGTCTTATTCGAGACGTGCTGGTACCATCGTATCTTGAAGATTGGGGTCAATTAGATGAGCCATACTTATGCTTGTTGGCCGATCATGATAGCAACCCAACCCCCCTGCACTTCCTCAACTGTGTCTATCCTGTTACGAGCTTCATTTTTCCTGCTCCTCTCCATCGGTATACACTGATCCTAAGTACCTCAAGGTGGTGTTTCTCCATCTCTCTCGCTATCTGTACTGTAGCTCCTCTTTGCCGCCTTCTTACATTCGAATGTCCAATGGTGAATGTTGTTTTGGGCATTGCAAGAGATCTTGTCGGACGCTAATTCTAGTCGAACCTCTTAAGTACAGATCCCATAAGAGACTATCCAACCTTTAAAACACTATTTCCTTGGCTGTCAAAAATAAGAGCTCTAATTTTCTAAATTGATCAAGGCTAGATGATGAAAAAGTGTTCTCCAAGATAAATACTCTGAGATCTATGAGAGCAGTGTAAGCCTTGCAGGAGGCGTTAATTAAACTTTCTAACTTCCTCCTGATCTTCGTCCTTAAAAGTTGTTTTGTTGTGCAGGGCATCCTCATCACTACCCACAGGGAACACTGAATGCACTGTTGCATAGCTGGATCGAAAATGCACAGTTGCTGTATGGTGTCACATGATGCAACACAGTAACTCTCTAGCATCGATTTTCTCGACGTGCAATTGCATAAGACGTTTCCTGCAGTTTACTTTGAAGCTTGCGACAGCTGTTTGGTCCAGTGACTGAATTTTCGGATGTTGTATTCGTTGGGAGAAATTTAACAATTGTACTACAAAATGTAATACCATGATTTTATGTAGAACAGTTATCCACGAACAATACTGCATGCCTTTTCTTTGCACACATCTGCCCTTCAAAACTTAGAAAAGTGTAGAAGGAGCACTGGTCATTTACGCATTGGACGAGCTCTCATAATTAACAATGAATTTTGACAGTTCTTTAAGCATCCAGGTTTATTTCACCGAAATATGGGAGGATAATTCCAGCATTGAATGAAATGAACGTTTCTAAGGAAATGTATCACCGCAATTCAAATTGGAACTACAAAAATCGGCTATCACTTCACAACTCTACTGCTGGAGTGTTTGTGGTCTGTGCGACCTCGGTCACTTCGCAAGATATTATCCCACAACAATAACTGAGCAGAAATGTAAATGTTGTCTTTGAAATCCAGTATTTCAGTTGGTTTTGAAGTTTTGAACACGATAGTAAGCTATTCAGACTGTTTATTGAAAAAATATTGTTTTGAAATTGTAAAAGTCTGGTAGTGTTTTTTAAAAACGTAAGACCCTTTTTACTGCACCACGTTTTTGGATTGTTTTAGCAATGCTGTTTCAAAAAATATAATGCCATACTATAAACCTTTCGCCCCACCAATAAATATGTTACCTCACCAACCACTGAAAAAATCAATTAATATTCTAATTTGTTTGTGTATATACTGTATTTCTAGTTCTGTGGCTTTACGCTCAAAGCACAACCTTCTCACAAAGTCAATCTCAACAGAGAGGCATTTTAGAATAGGCAAGAATAGGAGACTCGGTGGATGCAAAAATTCAGTACCTGAAAATAAAAGTAGAAACTACCTTTTCCTTTAAAATATTTTTTTTAACTATAGCAGCATTTTAATTTAGATTGTATCTATATAAATCAAAATTGGTTGAATCAAATGGAATCGTTACAAGCAAAATTTCTGGATTACACAGTATTCGTTTGACAGAATAGAACTTACCAGATTAATTGACGTGCTTGCATTCAGAAAATTGTTAAAACTTCAAACCGTTGAAGAGCAGTTTTCTCTTACTGAACAATCAGCTGTGCCAGAACTAATTGATTCGTTTATTTTTAAAAAAAACAATAATTCAGAATAGCCACTCGGTAATAACATGCTGCTTTTATTATTTTAATTATCGAGTATGAACTTGCAATGGCATGTTACACTTGGCCTGTTGCGATTTAGCTGTGCAAAAGCCTGCTCAGGCTGCGACGCTCGTGTTGATCTCTGTTGCCACCCTTGAAGTAATCCCAATATGATATCTTCTGCAGATGGCAGTTGAATTGCTGGAAATTTGTTTGGATCTCGGGGTGTCTCTTAATAACAAGGTTATGTTCAGTTAGGTTTGAGGGTGCACAATCAATCAGTTTTAGTTATTTATTTCTTAATAATTGTGAAATTGTGCCACCTTAACCAATGTTTTCTAAGAACATGTATCGATTTCATTAACAAGGCCCTCAACGCCTATCAAAAATAGATAGGCATAGTTTCATATTGAAGTTAAGTTGTTTTAGCAACTCCTGTTTTAGGGGCAGATATGGCAGGTTTTATGAGTATACAGTATGAGCCTTTCTCATTAACTCTCCACAGCAATGTATTCCACACGTTAAAAACATATGTTTACTTTCCCATGTGAATTTCACATGAAGAAAGCTGCCCTTTACTTAAGCTGTAAAGGTAAATCACTCCTCTTCTTGTTATTTTACCTAGCTTCACCATCAATTTAAAAAGGTGTTGAATAAGTTACAGAATATTTTTTCACATAAAAACAACATTAACGTTTATTATTAAACGCCTTTTTGCAGTCGATCTAAGTAAGCTTTCTCCTTTTGCAGTTCCTTATTATTGCCTGGTCGATGAGAAACTGGTTTCTTGTGCCCCTTGACAGTTTCCTGCAGCCTTTTAATTCTTCTAACACCAGTTTTTATGGATCCAGATGATGACACATTTTTTCTGATAAAATGCCTGTGAGAAGTTTCCACATCAATGCCAAACACGTTACAGGCAAATAATTTGTAACCCCTTTTCCTTGGGATTTGTTTTTCATAATAAACACGGTAAGGCCTTCTGTGAGAGAACTGCGTATTGCTTTGCATTAAAGCATCCGTCAAATAAAGCTGATATGTATTGACTATCCTATACTCTAGGGCGGGTTGTTTATAGTTTTTTACCTTCTTTGTTTGCTTTTCTAACAATTCTATTTCTATAGAGATCGTCTTGCCTCCTATTATTTTTATTCACTTCTCATTCAACGTAACTGGCCCTTTCAATTTTGTTGTCATGTTTTACATCCTTTTTCTATATTTCCGTCATAGAATAGATTTCTGCCTCAGCATTGAATACTTGGCAGTTCTTCAAGTTATACACTCCAATTTAGTTAAGGGTTCTTTATTATTATTTTAACAAATTGTGTTTTGTTGGAACTTCCCGTTTCTGTTCCCATAATTATTTGTTTTTTGCCCTTGTTGGCAATTATTCTTTGTTTTATCTCTCCATGACAGCTTGCATGTTCTTTTACCTGTTTTATTTTCCAGATAGCCTTTCCTTCAACTCTTTTTTTCTTCCTGGTATGACTTTTCATACTTTGTAATTTACGGAGTTTTTACCGGAGCTCACTTAATTGGTTTTCAGACCTTTTTTCATACCAGGCATCTTCTTTTCTCCATGTTTATTCTTTCTTTAGACCAAGTATTTTCCTAACAACGCAACCCGCAACTTTCAAAATCGTATTACTTTGGAGAAGGTTGCTATTCTCTGTGTAAGTTAAAACTCTGTAAACCTTTGTAGTTGCCCCTCTAAGTTTTCTTCCGTTGAGGAAGCTTAAATGTACTGAGTTTACTACCATAGCGTTTAATAGCTGCTCTTGCAACAGTCTCACGATTCTGATTTTGTCTTGTCTTTCATCCTATATTCTCCAGTTTTAGCTACTTTCATTTCAGTTTAGACTAAACGTCTGAAATAAAGTTTCTGTCCTTGACATTCTTCATTCTGACTTTGCTCGCTTTGTGCTTTTTCATATTTGGATTTAATTTCGACACTTCCCTAAACTACACTTTCTAATTCCTTCTAATTCAATTGGAGTCCTAGTCCTAGTCTCTCTCCAGTTAAATCAAGCAATTCATTTGCTTTGCAGATGGTATGCGTTCTCTTCTTGTAACTTTTAAGTTGGTTAGCTTTGTCCACCTTGTTGTCAAATTCATTGGTTTGAGGGAATTTTGCTTGACGGCGACCTGGGAAGCTTCCCTTTATTCTGCCCATAACCCGTCCGAATAAGGGACTTTCACGTGAAGTACCAGTCCCATTAACGTCGTCGTTGTTTTTATACTTGCTTGCACTCACAGTCAATATTCTAAGTAATTAGATTGTGTAAGGTTTTCCTTTTATGGTATTTTTTGTCGACACTATTACTCGGGGAGTTACCAACTAAGACAAAAGAGCACTCCCTACCAATAAAGGTAGAATAGCCCCCGCCGTATTCCAACCCTCTACGTTATCATCTCATAAAGGTAGTTGTGGCAAAGGGTAATCTCATTCCCCAATGTAGGAACTCTACAATCGGATAGATTGAATTATTGTTATTATTATTATTATTATTATTATTACTATATTGGTGTCGCACACTAAATTATGATCGTAAATCGCTAGTGGAGTGTCTTGAGAGATTCTCTTTGCATTAATATTCTGCTCCTCGGGGAACGCCATATCGCATATCAATCTCTTTCTCTCTTCTTTCATATCAAGGATCAAATCCTGTCGACCAAAGCCACATCTCACCTTTACCCTGTCATTTTCAAGAGTAGTTTTTCTGTCCTAGCGCTGTTCATACCAAACAACATCTTGTCCAATTAAATTGTACTCCTTTACCCATGCCATCGCTAGAACCATCAACTCTCAGTTGTGTCTGGGTAAGTATTTACTATTAGCTTGCTTCTGACATCCAGCTACTTGGTGCTCACCGATTTCCCTATATTTGAAACATACTCAACATCTCCCGCCCTCTACTGTCAACTCCAGAAAAAGAACCCCAATTATAATTAATGTGCATGGGCATTCATTTTCAGTTTGAAACGTAAGTGCTGCAATGAAGATGCAGAATAGGATGGCAGATGGAAAGCCACCTTGTTTAACTTCTGTGAGAACTTCAACGCAATGTGACGTTCCAATATCTGTAGGGTAAAAGGGGGTTTTAACCTACGCCTTTTGCCCCACACTGCGATAAAATGTTTCAACAGCACGTCGTTTTGGTGTTCTCAGTAACAAACGTGATTCAAAGTCACCTTTTAGAAACTTTTTTACGACACTGTCTCAAAAGATATGTCAGTCTTCTGCAGACCTTGGATGCTTAGGAGAAGTTACTCCTGACTAGAAGGTACCTAATAACAACACGAAACATACTTACGAGCGAAAAGTACATTGCAAGTGTGGGGGGTTAGAAATTGCAAACAAGGTTCATATGGGTCTCTCATTGACGGCATACCAAGTAAACAATGCGGATGTACTGGAGTGTTCAGAACTCCATCTGTGAAATTCCAGACCAGAGGGGACAGAAGTCAGAAAGGATGGACAGAAAGCACAAAAGGAGCTTGGACAGCAAGACATACGTCCGCATCCCTAAGTCCCTCTCTTAGAAATAATTCCTCTTTAATGGCCGAGAAGCAGTGTCCAAGCAGATGATACAAGTTAATCAAGTAGACAAGGATCCAGAACACAAGGTCTGACTAAGGAGGCTGAAAGCCTTAATTTGATTTAAGCCAAAAGAGGAGGATATTATGACTATGATGAGAAGGATACTGAAAAAAATGCACTACCTTCAAATGTACATTTTATTATCCTCCATCGTAATCATAATCAGTATTAAAGGCATTATAATATATTGTAAACATTAGTGAAATGTAAAATGTGATATGTAATAAGAAGTGCAGTGGCGGCGCACTTAATAGGGCTAGTGGAGCTAAGCACCACCAAGAATTTCAGGGTTATAGTTTTGAAGAAATGTTTAAAAATAAAAATCAAACACCAAAAATTTTAATGGTTTCGTGAAAAGCAAACAAAAATGGAAGTCCCTTGCTGTGAAAAAGCAATTCTACCATCGCAACTCATCAATGTCTGGGTTGTCACGTGCATACTTATTTATTTTTGGCAGGATATTAATCGGAGATATTTCCTGTCTGTTGCTGGATGTTTTTTTTCTCCTGCCGTGACTAATTTTAGCGATAATTACGACATGAGAAAAATAGCTTGCATATGTGAACGCAATAAATGCTCAGGGTGCTTTCAAAGAACACCCACATTGTGTAATGGGCAACAGACAACAGTCAATGTTGTTGAAATTGAGTAATTTGTTATGTCAGGTAACAAGTAACAGGCAACAGAGAATTTGGGAGCGGGCCATTCTGGTCAGCCATGAAAAACTCAGTTTTTATTTGGTCATTATTAAATTTTTGTCTTCCAAAGTAAGAGTCTTTTCTGAAAAAGATTCGAAATTGAGAATCAAAATATTTATATGAACAAATAAAAGTAACCTTGCCCAGAAAAATCCTGCAAGTAAAGCCCGAAAGTGAAGAGGCCAGGGCAAACATCAGCAAGGAACAACCCATACATATACATATTTATATATATAAAATATAAGTAAACAAACAAACGAAAATAATAGAGTTCTTCTGCTGCCATTTTCAGTGCTCGACGGAAATCCAGAGCGAACATACAAGGTAAAAGAGAAAACTCAAAACTTATGTGAAGAACTTAAAGTTTCGTGTCTTACACTCGAATGACTATTCCTAAATTTTGCACACATGGTATGGCATTGACCTAAATTACTAGGAAACCCGAAATACTGCATCTATTTTTTCTGAAAATAGCGGAAAATAATCGCAAAAATAACATTTAATAGCGGATTCAAAATTGTCAACTTCTTAAGGAATATGCAAGTTAAAAGGCTCGTTTATATTTTTATTCAAGAGACTATTATTATTATTATTATTATTATTATTATTATTATTATTATTATTACTATTATTATTCAAGGCCAACGCAGCCACTCAGGCAAAAGTCGTTTGAATAACGAATAACAAGGGCGTTCACGTACACGTGGGCCATCACTTTTAATTGAAATAAAGAGCATTTACTTGCTTGATCGTTTCCTCTTTCATTCTGCGTCTGTTTGAGGAGAGCACGGAAGTGAATGTGGAAAATGAACGCTCAACTGCTTAGTTGTTCGATTGGAGGGCGAGTGTTGTGACCGTGTGCTTTGAGAGGTTGGACAGTCTATCTTTCATGCCTCTCCAGAACTGGATGACGTCTTTCTTGCAGACTTGGTCGTCCCAGAGAACAGCCTTGTTTACCTCAATTTCTGCTTTGATTGTTTCAATGCCAATGCTGTCAACATTTAGACCAGTCTGAGCCAATGTCTCCACGTTTGACACCAGACACTGTGCTTTCATTGGATTTGGAACACCAACAGCGCGTAAAAACGGTAGTGCTGGGTGCTTGCTAACCTCTGCGTACAAAGCAAGTTTGCTAGCTGCGGGAGCAAAGCCAGCTTTAAAGCGCTCTTCTTCGACTGTGTACGTATCAGCCTGCACGTAGGTAAGTTAAGAAGTCGCTCGCTGTATCGTAGGTTTCGGATGAGAAAAGATCCGATTTCTCCAGAGTGAACAAAGTGTGTCTAAACTTGTCTGTTTGAGCAACGATGAATTTGACATCCGTTCGAACTTGAGGATCAATGAGCAATTCCCGAAGCGACGTCAACACCCTAGTCGTTGAAACTATCAATTCTCTTTCAACAAACTCTTTACCGAGACACACGTGCTTCGCGTGGTATATGCAGGCATTCAACCAGGTTCCCCATGTGGTCACCACTGGTTCAGAACATAGCGCGGGATTCTTTACTTCCTTCCCCAGCAGGAACTTCAACTTACACAACAGCTTCTTCAACAGTGATACGTGGCTGTCTACATTTGGGAAACTATTGCGAAAGGCTTCACCAACGAGATGAATAATATGGCCCAAACAAGTGATGTGCTGAGCATTTCGATACAGTGTTAAAAGGACGTCACGGTTGGCCTTCAACATATCGGCTGCGCTATCAGAGGCAAAAACAAGCACCTGCTCAAAGCCTATGCCAAAGTCACTCAAGCATTTGATACCGGCACGCGAGACTGTAGAGTTGTAAACCTTTTCCAGAAAAATGGTGTCGATGAGACAGAACTTATCCGTCTTTGTTGCATCTAACGATTTTACTAAAACATTCAGAACATACCTTTGCTCAACATCTGTAGTCTCATCGATGCACACAGCAACTGGCTTACTCCTTAGTAGCTCCCGAAGCTCTTTCTGACGATCCTCGTACACTTTTTGAGCATACTCCTCGCGGAGCGTATTAGCCTTCGGGATAGCCTTGCCATTCCGAATGTGGTTTACGAAGAAGGAACTTAGGGGCTCACAGCCCACTTTTTCTAAAGCGATATTTGCTGCAGTAAACGCCTTGACAAGATCAGTTACAACTTCCTGACGTACAAGAGTTGCTTCATTGCATTTCTTCATGCAGGTTCCCATCGTGATCTACATTGGGAAAGAACAAGTAAAGATGTGTCAAGATTTAAGCTCTTTATACATACGTGTATCAATTTAAGTAACTTACAAGCAAGCAGGTTTGTTAACAATTAGTAACTGAACGTGCATTTTGTGAAGTTAACATTATAGTCTTTCAATAGAGTTATAAATTTGCCTTTACTATTATATTATAATCACAAGGATCTAAATGTACTTACGAGTATACGTTACGGTTCGTAAGAAGTGTTTGTTCCCATTGGAGTAAGCCGTTATGTTTATGCTGTAGAGTATATGTACTATAGCTAAAAAATCACTCCATGTACATGGTGTATTTCATGCGTATACTCTCTGACTCTCTGCTTTACACTTATTTCCCCCCGATTTTTTGCCGTTTCTTCCATGTCCAGATATTTGACTGTACGAAGTAATACGAAAGAGGCTTCAAAATTCACACAGTATTAGAATACGTGTAGGTGGTAATCGAGTTTTTGAAAGGGCACCACATGCTTGCATTAATATAGGGTAGCCTAAATGTCTTCCATTTTTATGCATGGGGTAATGTGGGTGATCAACTTGGTGTTACAGCCTTTGAGATCAGAAACTTCAAAGCTTATCTTCAAAACTGGTTTGGTCAAAGGGTAAAATGTGCTTGGTGGCACGTGCCAAACGGAAATACTGAAGCATTTCTGTGTAAGGAGACAGCTTGCACGTAAAGCTTTTTTTGCAGTCTGTCCTTTTAAAAAATGTTCCGCTCATTTGATATCTGAAAATGTGAATTGGGTTGATTTCATAACGTGGTACATAAGGAGCTGGATTTAAGGTTGGTGCTTGCGAAATAGCAGATTTTAGCAAGAAAAGCAAAATATCATTTTATGGCGGAAAAAAGAGGAAATAGCAATTTATAGCTGATTGCAAAAATTTTGGTTTTTCCTGTACAATTGCTTACCCTTCTTTTTCCCACTTGTCTTGACCTTATTTCTTGATCGACTTGGAATTGAAGAGCGTTATTCTCAATCTCCTCTTTTTGTTAACAAACTATAATTGTTAAAGCGTATTGTTAGCAGAAGTGTTAACTGCAAACACCTTTTTTGGCAGAGGTTCATGAAAACTAGCTCTTCCTAATTAATTCAAGGAAACAATGCTGCTCTAAATTGGCTGCAAACAAATACTGCAACAATTTTCGGTTTGTGACAAACATAACTTTTAGAGAAGTTGTGGGGGGTAAATAAGGTGTGTACGCGGGGTGTAAAAGTATTCAGTGGCTTCGATGTTTCTAAATATTGCCTGTTGATTTCACTCCGCATTTCACGCTTCAGGTTTTTAATGTAATCAAATGTTCTTCCTCTCGCAGTGGCAAATTTTCTATCTTTGAAACTGATGACACCTTCCTGTTTTAGTCTCACAACAACAACTGGCCTCAATTTCATTCAACAATCAATAACAGGCGTTCATTGTTATGACACCTTACATTACAACACATCTTATTTGCATTTACCCTATTATTTTTGTAATATTTTAAAGGCGTTTTGGCCAGTTAGAGAAGATGGATGCGCTTGAAAAAGTTTGACGAAATATTGATAACAGCAGCCCCCCTGCTAGCGATATTATTCATCAAATATTTGGAAAGACAAGTTTTTCGTCGGTTGTTTCAGGTCCGTTTGGTTCGTCTTTACCTTTTAAAATTACGATGTTGGACTGCTTTTGTCAGTGGAGGACAACAAAAGAGTTGTTAGAAATATAGGCCACAACAGCACCATACTACCAGAAACTACTAAATACCGCAAGGAAATATCACTTCAGTCCTGCTGAAATGATTTGCAAATGGGTACCACCAAATCACATTTTCTTTCAAATAGCTAACTTGTTTTTGGCGTTTTCGTACCTTGTTCCAAACAGTATTAAAGGACTCTTTCTCCTCCGTTTCGTTCTTGGTGCTGCTGGACTATTCTTCACAATTTGGGGAGCACTTATTTTGTGTTCATTTGACACATTTGTCTGGAACTTGGTGTTTACAATCGTAAATATTGGTCATGTAATCTATCTTCTGATTAAAATGAGACCTGTGAAGTTTGATTCAAGCAATGAGATTGCATATACAAAACTATTTTGTCCATTGGGTGTACAACGATATCAATACATACCATTTGCAAAAGAAGCGGAAGTTTTTAACCTGGAGCCTGGGGAATTATATGCTATAGAGAATAATTCGCTGGGCAATGGACTCACTTTGATTTTGGACGGGAGGTAAGATAAAAACGTTTTTGTTTTTTAAAAAAATTAATTTACGACAGAGATTACGTTTCCGATAGTCGTTTTCGATTTATTTGTTATATATTTATGTATATTTTATATATCAAGTTTCTTGTGGTTGTTACCGATATTTTGGTTGCTTTGGGACATTATAGCAATGATAAAGTCAGTGGGTTCGATTGAAGTCCCAAGAAGAAGGCTCTTCGGTTACTTTCATTTTATGCATGAAATGCCCCGAGCTGCGAGTTGACTGTACTTCCTTTTCCACTTTTTTATCTTGAAAAAATATGGTTGTGCAAATGGTATTGAAGCACAATAAGAGGAAAAAGACTTCCAAAGCATATGGAAAATACAAAAAACAAACATAAAATACATCACAAAGCAGGAGAAAAGCTGGAGCTGATCAAAGTTATTAGCTAAAATTGTCAGGGATCACGCTCAACTTCGTCAAGAATCACACCAAAATAACGCAATTGTATACGAAACTAAGGATGTTAAATTAATATAATTACTTCATTCAAATATAGGGGTTGGGAGGAGCCTTTGTGCATACACATTTAGCGAGAAGAAAATACTGATGTTTGCAAAACGCGCCATAGAAATATTTAGTTACCCAGGCTAGTTTGGTACTTGTAGTTATTGTCATATACCTACGTGTTCAAATGAAATTGTAAAACTGCTTTTATTTTCTCCAAATTTTTCAATACGTTCAGTTTATAATCACACCCACTTCGAAGTTATGCACTGATTCTTGTTTTTGATAGTGCCTGTAAGAAACGTCTTCTCCAAATGGTGTTTAGTCGATTTTGAGGTCTTGGTGTGTGCATGTAAATCACGGTCGTGAATTCCTTTTTTGATTAACGAGTTTAGGGCCAGATTTCAAAGACTGTATTAGTTTAGAATCCACAGACTGTTCTTCAAGCAAAACCTTCACACTGAGCTCTGAGGCGTCTTTGTCTTACGTCGTCCAAAGCACGTGGGGTCTTTTCGGATCATTACTGTTGCTGTTGTGGAAAAAGTAAGGTTCCACAGGATAAATTTATAGTCCTGTACAATATACCATATCCAATAAACTATTTAGTTCCTTGTAACCTTCTGGTTTTACAACAATTTTCCTTTTAATTTATAGTTTCATATACTGAATCATCCTGAGAAATACTGATAATGTTACCAGATGTGATTTTTACTAATTTCCTGGGGAATTCCAGAACGAGAATGGTGCACAGAGTGCATGCAGTTTGCCCTATCCTCTGAAATTAAGTCTGGGCTCTCACCACATGATTCTCCCAGCACGTACTAGTTGATTGCAGCACGTTTCAGGTACTGATTTATGCTCTTCATTAGGTACCATGTTTCACGTAAACGCGTTGAATAAACACTTTACACCAGGAAATAAACGTCCACACTGAAGATATGGAACGTGTTCGAGGGACCTTGCAAAAGCAGTTAGAAAAAAATTTGTACCATCCCACTTCCACTATTGTTAATACACATTTAGTGCCATTTACAAAATGTATTCATGAAATGTGCACTAATATCAGGCATGGCGGTTTTTTTTACCATTTAAAATTTTTAAATTTTACCATTTACCTGTACCTTTGATATAAATTTGACCTTGAATTTTATTATTTACCGATACTTTTGGAACAACATTGATCTTTTTACCATTTACCTGTTCTTTGGGGGAAAATTAGACCTTTAATTTTTGCCATCCACCAATACCTTTGTAGTAAATTTTACCTTAAATTTTACCATTTTCCTGTATCTTTGAAAAAAATTTGACCTTAAATTTTACCATTCAGTAATACCTTTGATATAAATTTTACCTAAATTTTACCATTTACCAATACTTTTGGAATAAAATTGACCTTTTTACCATTTACCTGTTCCTTTGAAAATAATTTACCGTTAAATTTTACTATTTCTCTGTACCTTTGAAAAAAAATTGACCTTAAATATTACCATTTACCAATACCTTTGAAATAAATTTACCCTTAAATTTTACCATTCACTAATACCTTATGCCAGATTTGGCGCTCTTTTCGCATCCACACTATCGGCACTACTACATACTATTACTATTCTCTAATACAACGCAATATGTATCCCAATTCAATTTTATGTTGTCAAACGCAAACAAATTACTGTTACCTCAAACTGCGGCTGCAGTATAGTGTTTTTTAGCATTTTTAGTAAAAAAATGCTAAAAAACGGTCTTTCGCGTGACATGCCGGGTCACTTACCACTGCACTACCGAGGACTTGTGCGATTAAGGAGATTACTTTATAGTCAATAGAGTTTCTTTATTTCAATAGTTCAAGTTACTCATGCTTTCCTCAATTCTCAATTAAATTGTCACCAAGTCTGTAAGTTCACCTCCACTACTTTGGCAAAACAATTAAGTTTACGTCACTGTGACCCCCCCCCCTCCCTCAGTCATTGTATAACTTTGGTCTTTGAGATGCAACACAGACGGATTCATGCCAGACATGGACCGTGCATGAGGTACCAGTGCGTATTTGTGTTTATTAGCCAAACAACACTCAAAATTTCATATTGGTTTGATGGGCACCGGTGCAAATCAAAAGACGATTGCGCAACCTATTTTTTGGTCAGCGTTCCTGTCATTGTTAACTTACTGCGTGTGAGGTTGCGGCGAGCGCCTGTTGATTTTTTATATCTTCTTCAACCTTGCTTTGCGAGACGAGCAAAGACAGTAATGTTCTTTCGATCAATATGGTAAAAGAAATAACGTAACCCCTGCTTGGTTAAGGGAATGTATTACTGGCAAATAGGAAACGACAATTTCGAATAGGCAATTGTGTGGCTTTTGTTGACACTCGCCATACAAAGCGTTGTTTGTGCAAAATAACGAAGAAGGTAAAATGAGATAATATGGAGAACCGCCTCCTGCTACCGTCCATAAATAATCACGTGACAATTAGTATTTGCATTAAGTTAGGGCCTACCCTTTTCATTCGGTTACAGTCCTTCGCAATAAACTAAAGTTCTATCGAATATAGTAACTAATATTATTGTAACCGAATGAATCAAATATGGATACCAAGAGTTGAATACTTTGATAGCACTGGAGACGTAAATGCCTTTGTGGAGACAGTCTCATTGCATTCGTCGCTGAAGGGATATGATGGAGAGAAAGCTGTACAAAATTTGGCCAGCAAACTCGAGGTTCCTTGCTTTTAACGTGTATTTACGGTTATCTCCAAAAGACAAGAAAGATGCAGACAAAATAAAATCAGAGTTATTAAAAGAATTGCAAAGTGCAAACGTCGACAGAGAAGCTGCAGTCATAGAGTTGAACAATAGGAGACGCAAGTCAGATGAATCCCCACAAACATTTGCACACAAGATAACCACTTTGGTTGAGCTCGGCTGTCCTACTTTCGATGGCAGTACTCGAAATACAATTGCCAAAGATTATTTTCTGAAAGGATTACACCCAAAAATTCAAATTGCCTTCAAGTCACCGACGAACTTTGCTGAGCCCAATATCCTTAACTGTCAAGAGAGACGATGAGATTACAATTGGCCGGTATTGATTCATTCCTTGCAAACAAAGCTCAGGAATGCATAAGTCGAAAGTGTAAATGTAATCGCAGAAAAAGTGATGAAAAGTTGAAAGGCGCTTCGATTGACAGTCACGAGAGCACCGACGGGGGTACACAATAATGTGGATCAGCAAACTTTGTCAGCATCAAATGGCGTGACTAACAACGAAGAGGGAAACGAAATAACCTTCCCAAAGAAATCTAATCAAGCAAGGGCTACAAATCAACAAAATGTTTCGAGAGGAAAGGTGCAATTTTGCTAAAGAATTTTCCGCTGTTCGTTTATGTACTTGCCAATATTTTCTAGAAACCATATTCTTTGTCTTCCTCTAGCTCTTTTGCCCTCTATTTTACCTAAGAAAATTGTATTTTCTAAGCTTGACTTTCGTATCACGTGTCCTAAGGATCTAAACTGCGTTGCTTTAATAAAACTAATTAAACGTCGGGTTGAGTGTGCCATTCTTAAAACTTCCTCATTACCTTTCCTCTCAGTCCATGGAATTTTTAACATTCGACGGAAGAACCACATTTCAGCAGCTTCAATCCGTTTCTTCATAGTTTCATTTATAACCCAACATTCACTGCCGTATGTCAACACTGGTATTATATAGCTATTAATAATTTTTTTTTCTTAGTTCAATTGTTAGACTTCTATTTGTGAGTATGTTTCGAAGTCTTCCGAAAACATCTTTTGCCATGCCAATTCTTCGCTTTATATCTTCATCACATCTACCATCAGATGTGATTATACTACCCAAGTAGTTGAATTTTTTCACCTGCTCAATTGGTTTGTTATTCATCTTTAAGGAGCATACCTTTCCTGCTAAATCTTTAGAAACAACAATGCATTTCGTCTTCCTGTGATTTAAGGTAAGTCCTCTCTGTTCACTTGCTTCAATCAATTTATTAAGTAAGGTTTGGAGATCCTTTTGAGACTTTGCAATAAGTGCTGTATCGTCTGCATATCTTTATGTCTGTTATGTTTTGACCACCAACAACAAACCCTTTCTGTTCTTTTAGCTCTCTCAATATATTCTCACTGTATAAATTGAACAAGTCTGGTGAAAACACACAGCCCTGTCTGACTCCTCTCTTAATTGATATGTATTTAAAAAACTCTCCGTCAATTCTCACACACGCGCCTTGCTCCCAATAAAGGTTTCTTATTAGTCATATATTTTCCATCTACACCCAAACCCTGTAGTATTTCTAACAATACTTCATGTTTTACTTAGTCAAATGCCTTTGCGTAGTCTAAAAAACATATGTAAACATCCTGTTGTACCTTGATAGCTCCTTCAGTCAATCTTCTTAACATGAAAATTGCGTTTCGTGTTCCTGTATCCTTCATAAAACCGCATTGCTGTTTACTAATTTCTGGAAAAGTTTTGGATCGAGCGCGCATCATCATTACTCTGAGAATAATCTTTGTTACATGGCTCATCAAACTGATAGTTCTGTGGAGTTCACATTCTATTGCACATGGTTTCTTTGGAAGAGTTATGAATATTGATTTTGATAGGACCTGGGGTATAATGCCACAGTTATATATTTCATTAATTATGTTTGTCAATTGGTGTATACCTATATCTCCTGCTGCTGTAATTAATTCTGTAACCACCTTATCTGGGCCTGGAGCTTTGCCACGTTTCATTCTTTTTAGTGCCACTTCAACTTCTGATTTAAGGATTGGTGGACTATCAATAGGTTTTCGAATTATAGGTTTTTCTCCCCTACAATCATCAAATAGATCTTTTGTGTATTCACTCAATCTTTCTAAAATCTTTTCTTTCTCAAAAATAATACTACCATCTTTGGCTTTGATACATCCCGAAGAGGAACAGTGTTTATTTCCTACTATTTCGTCAATATGCTTAAAAATTTTGTTGCTATTTCGATCAAAATCTGCTTGTGCCTTGTTACACAGTCCATTCAGCCATTCTTCCTTTGCCACCCTACATCTTTGTTTTATCTCTTTGTCTAAACGTGCATACTCTTGACTGGTTCGATCAAAAACTTTGCGTCTTTCTTCCATCATATCTAAAATGTCGTCCTTCATCCATTTCTGTTTCTTCTTCTTCTTTCTTTTTGGTAGCTTCTCTCTGGCTGTGGTAACCNCACCTTTCATTCTTTTTAGTGCCGCTTCAATTTCTGATTTAAGGATTGGTGGACCATCAATAGATTTTCGAATTATGGGTTTTTCTCCCCTACAATCATCAAATAGATCTTTTGTGTATTCACTTCATCTTTCTAAAACCTTTTCTTTCTCAAAAATGATACTACTACTTTGGCTTTGATACATCCCGAAGAGGAACAGTGTTTATTTCCTACTATTTCGTCAATATGCTTAAAAATTTTGTTGCTATTTCGATCAAAATCTGCTTGTGCCTTGTTACACAGTCCATTCAGCCATTCTTCCTTTGCCACCCTACATCTTTGTTTTATCTCTTTGTCTAAACGTGCATACTCTTGACTGGTTCGATCAAAAACTTTGCGTCTTTCTTCCATCATATCTAAAATGTCGTCCTTCATCCATTTCTGTTTCTTCTTCTTCTTTCTTTTTGGTAGCTTCTCTCTGGCTGTGGTAACCAAGACTTCTTTGAAAGTGCCCCAATTTTGATTTTCTGCATTTTGTAGATCATGGAACCTGTTGCTAACTGCAATTTGATACGACTATTCTAGATCAGAATTAGTTGTAAGAAGATCATATTGAAGTTTCTCAATTGAGTATGACTTTGTTATGCGCTTGTATTTTAATTTTAATATACAAGTAACTGGAATATGGTCGCTTCCACAGTCTGCACCTGGATATACTTTGCATTGTTTTACTGCATTCCGAAACCTCTGGTTGATCATAATAAAATCTATTTGATTTTTAACACTGTTTCCAGGACCACGCCATGTCCATAACCGTCTTGGATGCTGCTGAAATATTGTGTTGGCTATCACTAAATTATTTTTAATTAGCCCATGTCCTCTCTTATTCTGGTCGCCAAGTCCATAGGAGCCTGCAGTTCTCTCATCTGGCTGATTACCTACTTTGGCGTTAAAATCCCCCATAACTATGCTAATCTCTTGAGAGTTGCATAGGTCTTTGGCTTTGTCAAGAGCATCATATGCTTGTATAATGCTAAGGTCAAATGGGTTTCCTTTCAGCTTCATTAGTATGACTCGACTGGAGATTGCATACCACCCCATGACACAAGCTCCAGTGGTCGCGTCGAGGACAAAAGCTACTCCTTCTTCATGTTTATCTTTTCCTGCATATTTAATTCGGTGTCCATTTGAATAGATGTCACTGCTTCCAGTCCATCTAGTTTCACACATTTCTAGTATGTTGATTTTTAAACGCTTCATTTCTAGTTTGACATTTTCTAACTGACCACACTACAACAGTGTCCGTGCATCCATTGCTACTACAATCGTCTCACGTTTGTTGCTGACAGACGCTAGATGACGACCCGAGCTCACCTGTCACACACGAGTATTCGTGCCGGGCGAAGGATTACAGTTATCTATAATACTATTGACGCCGTTATCTGTATTTGATGTAATTGGAACAACCATGATTTTGTTGGGCAAATATATTTGACAGTGGTTTGCCATTGTCGTCTGTCATCGCAGTACCATGTTTTTAATGGTAGTTGCGCTTAGCCTTTGTCCGTGGTTACAGATCTTCTGCCTAACCGCCGTGTTTTCGAGCCGTTGATCTTGTTTTGATTCATCCGTCTCGAAGAAAAATCCACCATCGTGCTGCCGATGGCTTCGCCGTTACCCTGGCAGGGAGGCTAAACAGGTGCTACACCTTGCCTAAAGGTGACCTGAAACTATGCATTGTAGGGTAGGATCGTTCATGCCCTAAGGCGTCCTGGCCCGCATACCCTGCAATTGAATATAACTCCTGGAAAAAAATATTTCAAACGACGAAAAGAATCAGTTAGAGCAGGGGTGGGCAACCTACGGCCAGCGGGCCAGAATCCGGGCCAGAATCCGGCCCACGAGTAGAATTTTCGTAGCCCGCGAGGCCACAAAATTATTTAATTTTTTGTTAGAAAATATAATTGTCTAGCGGTTGCAGATATTGAATGTATTGAATGAAACATATAACTTCGTCAAAGAGATTCAGGAAAAGCTTTTTTACTTGGATAACTGCGAGCCACACTTCGGTACCCACACCAGTGTGGTTTCACTCCACTTTCGCAGCGAGGACGGCAATACTGACAGCGAAGTTAATTTACATAACCTGTATTTTATTTTTTTCTCTTTGTTTCTCTCTATATTTGAAGAAAGGGCGCGAACAAAATTGTTTTGGCAATGTGATATGCATCGCACCGGTGTCGTGTAAACGGGGTCTCAGTCTGTTACATTGATTGGTGGATATTTCTGTATTTCCTTTGTAGAAAGCATAATAGAAAAATCGTCTGCACGGAATTAAACCTCGTTAGAGTTCTATGTTTGATATTCATTTTTAACAGATTTGACATGTCATCTCGCTGACCTTAATATCAAGTTTCAAGGCAAAGATCAGCTATGTAACAGAATGTTTCAGGCTGTTTTCGCCTTTGAAAGAAAACTGAAGTTATATTTGCAACAGCTCAGTACACATCTCATTTTGAACTTTTAAAAATGAGATGTGTACTTTTAAGTGAAAGTTGAAAAATACGCACACTGCATAAAGGTGTTATCAACAGAATTTGAATCCCGATTTCAGGATTTTAAGATGAACGGAAACCAATTTCAGTTATTTGCTGACCCACTCAGAGTAAACATAGACGATTATTCAAGTAAATTTCAACTCGAACGTCTTGACATGCAAAGCAATGCTCATTCAGAAGCCAACCTGCTCCCCTTTTATCAGCTGTATGTAGCAAAGGAAGAGGGTTTGACCAACATAAAAGAATTGGCAACAAGGTGTGTGTGAGCTACTTCGGGAGCACTTACTGCTGCGAACAATTTTTTCCAAAATGAAGCACGTCAAGACAAAGTACAGGGCTCAGCTCTCAGACCCTAATTTGAAAAGCCAATTAAGGATTTCGCATTCTTCTATCAGCTCTGATATCAACAAACTAGTCAACGAAAAACAATACCAGATATCTTACTAGAAATACCGAGACATAAGACTAAAAACTAGCTTTTAGCATTGTAAATATTACTATTCTTCATTAATTTGTGAGTTCTGTATAGTTTGGTTACCATTAACCACAGCAACAAAATGCATTCTAATTGCTTCAAATTTATCGTTGTTATTTATCATTATCACTCTCGCTTTCTTTATTACCTTTTGCCCGCGTGAAGAAAATTTTTTAAGGATCTGGCCTGCTCTCTAGAAAGGTTGCCCTGAGTTAGAGACTTTAATATTCAAGTACGGAGACATTTTCGCTTCTGATCCAAAGAAACCAACACCTGTACGCAATATGACGCTTCGAATAATTACAAATGATGCACAGCCAGTTTACAGGAAACCATATCGCATTACCAAGTACAACAGATGCTTGACAATGGTAATATTGGACCATCCTTGTCACCGTGGAACGCACCAGTTATTCTTGTCAAGAAAAAGGACGATTCTTTGCGTTTCGTTTGTGATTTCAGAGGACTCAATGATATGACAAAGAAGGACACATATCCTTCACCGCCTATTCGCGACGCGATCGACAAAATGTAAGGAGCGAAATTCTGGACAACTTTAGATGCTGCCTCTGCTTATTGGTCGATGCCGTTAACAGAAGAAGACAAAGAAAAAACAGCGTTTTCTGTTCCAAGAGGTAAATTTGAATTTAATGTCATACCATACGGCTGTTGCAATATTGGAGCGTCTTACCAGAGTATGATGGATATCACCTTATCTAGACTTCCTCCCGACCGCATTTTGGCTTATATGGATGACATAGTCATATTTAGCGGAAATTTTCAAGAGCACCTTTACAATCTCGAGCAAGTATTTCAAAGATTACAAGCATCGGGTATATCTTTAAAACTTTCCAAATGCATTTTTGCAAGCGACGAAGTCAATTTTCTCGGTTTTGAGCTTTCGCAAGAAGGAATTAAACCACACGCTTGTCTCACAGAAGCAATAAATAATTTCAAACGTCCAGAGACTGGAAAGGAATTGAGAGGATTTCTCGGGCTTGCAGGTTTTCACAGATCATTTATTCCAAATGTTGCCGAAATTTGCCAACCATTAAATAAGCTTACCAGCGAGACTGTCCCATTTCAAGGGAGTGATTCTTGTGAATCTGTATTCCTCCTTTTAAAACAAAAGCTATCATCTAAGCCAGTTTTATGCTTTCCAACGTTAGGAGAGCCGTTCATTGTGTAGGTCGATGCCAGTAAATATCCAGAAACCTTGATGCAGATCAAAATGCAACCCACCAGTGGCTTAGGAGTTCAGGGCTGAAGGCAGAGACTGAAGGCTTTATCATTGGCGCGCAAGACCAGAGTCTACAAACTCGCAACTATCAGGTATATATTCTTAGAAATGACGCAGATCCAAAATGCAGACTGTGCGATAAACAAACTGAGACGATTGACCACATAGTTGCCGGTTGCCCCATACTGGCCCCAAGTGAATACACCAAGCGGCATGACCGTGTTTCCCAATATCTGCACTGGGGTATATGTAATCATTATGGGATTAAAACCCACCACAACTGGTACGAGCACTATCCAGAACCAGTCGTCGAATAGGAGAATGTCACCATCTTGTGGGATCTCCCTGTGCATACAGTCCCCACTATTCAGGCAAATGGACCTGACATCATCATTAAGGATAAAAAGAACAAACTATGTACACTAATTGATATGAGTGTCCCCTCTGACAATAATATCGCAGTTAAGGAGTTAGACAAGTTAAGCAAATATAAAGACCTGGAAATTGAAATACAAAAGATGTGAAACTTAAAAGCCACGACTGTGCCAGTCATATTCGGGGCACTTGGAATGATCAAGAAGGGAACTGAAAAATACACCTCGAAAGTACCAGGCGAACATAAACTCCAAGAAATTCAGAAAATCGTCCTTACTAACACGGCTCATATTCTCCGTACATTTCTCTCAATTTGAATTTTATCTCCATTAAACTTGGCTCATTCTTTTTAAAACCTTTATCCATCTTAGGTCACCGGGGTGACCCGGTGGGTAATTGTATATATTGCAAATCAAAAAAAGATCTTATATAATAATAAGTAATAACTTGCTGGAAAGGGACATTGACCCCCCCTGCCCAGTGTAGTCCACTTGCCCTGATAATTACACCAGGCACTGACTATTACTGTCAGCAAGTGGGATAGTGTCGTAAGACGTATGACCTCTGATCTTAATTGATTGGTGGGGTACACAAACTAGTTTTGCCTGGTAATTATAAATGGGCTAGATCAAACATTCCCGCTCAAACCGTAGACTTGCCAGTCAGTTGCCGGACCTTAAATAGTTGTGCATGTCTCGAAAGGGCTGACACATCACGCATTTCTGTTCAACAGGCGGGAGTAGCTGGGGAGCATCATATCTAGGTGTCACGAGCGTGGATCTCTCGTTCTGAAGGGCTACGTACCGAGTTCTTACTTTGTTACTTAGTCCTAAGGTCTTGGATGAAGCCTCGCTACGGAGACCGTTTTAAGCAGAATGGGTCACCTAAACTGGGAAACCTAAACAGGTCCCACCTGCAAGGTCATTTGCTGTTTTAATTAACATGAATATTGCACACACATGGGTGTGATGCATACACCCAGCTTACCCTTACCGGGCTGGGAGTCGAACGGGTTTGCTGGGGTTTCTACCTCTGAGCCCCCCGTGGGCTAGTATTGCTCCACCACTCAAAAATAATAATAATAAACAAAGTTCATGTCCAGCATGACAGCCCGTACAGGGAGATGGTATTCACCTGCCGGACGAGAAAACTTAACCCCGGCTACCGACCAGTAGCTTTAGAGGTTAAGCACCTTCCTCAATATGTTGGTAGTTCCAATGATGGTAGATGTTTGGAGTCCACCCAAGACATCAGGGATGCCCAACCCTTTCAAACTGCGCTCCAAGCGCTTCGTCACCACTCCTAAGCTTCAAAATGGCTCCATTTGCTCTTGAACAAACCAGTCCGTCCCATCTTGCCTCTTTTCTCTCCTTTCCACCCCTTCCTACCCATTGGTTCCTCCGTGCGACTGCCATCCTTGGAACTTTCAACATTTTCACTTGCCTCCGGCCTAGAAACTTCCCCAGTTCTAATAAGAACTCTTTCCTGCGGGTCGACAGAGACCCTCCGACTTCCAGATTTCCCTTCAGTCGGTTTTTTCTTCAGAAAACTCATTGAAACAACACGAGAATTCGCAAACAACAACTCAAAAATACTTCCGGACTGTCTATATTCGGTTCACCTCTCAACAAAGAGAGGTTATCCAGGGGCACGAACCTGGACGCATAGACTTTACCCCCATAATAATAATAATAATAATAATAATAATAATAATAATAAAAATAATAATAATAATAATAAAGATAATAATAATAATGATAATGTATGAATGAAAATGCTTGTTAACTACCTTACAAGAATTTTTATTATTATATTTTACTTTACCACGGTACACTCATTCACATTCCTTCATTCACACACATAAACTGCGTCCAGTTGTGGAGTTTCGACGTGGGAGAATGAGGATACCCTTTGCCACAACTACCTCCAGGTCACCCTTGAGCAAGGTGCAGTACCTGTTAGCTCTCTCCGAGATCAAGAAATACCGGGTTGGCATCCGGCGGGGTCTAGTCGGTCTCATGGGTAGAGGGGACTCTTAAGCTTTGCGTGGCAACCTCTCTGGTGATGGTTTCACGATAAAAACACCGGTGGCTGTGCACCTTAAAATGCAACCTCATTTGAGTGCAATGTCAGATCAAATAGTTAAAAACAACGGCGTGATTGGGGCTGGAGCTTCATGTGAAGGCCCCTCCCCCGGCAGGTGTCCCCTGGCACAGTAGCGGGAGCCCGGTCGTCATCCTGCTACTGCACGAATGGGATGGAATAAAGAGTTAAACATTGCTGTTATGGAGTGTTATTTTTTAAGTAAACCAATGGATGAACAAAGAAGACCTATTAAAGGATACAGAAAGCGTGTGCATAACATATGGAAAGAAAGCCAAGAACCTAACGTAACCGAACAAAGATCGTGTGGTCAAGCAAGAATGATTCGATTGAATGGTTGGCTTTCAGACCTTGAAATGGAGGAGATTAAAAGAAGCGTTTTAAGAGATGAAATTGAACCAGAAGAAGGTGGAGTTGATTGAAAGTGAAGAAGTGATTGAGAATCCAGGCGAACGGGTTGAAGTGGACACTGTGATAACAGTTGAGAACTTGGATGATCTGTCAGAAGAGGATAAAGAAACCTTGGACAAACTCAATAAAGTTTTAAGTGATCATTTAGACGAAGAACTTAGTGGGTTCAAACGAGTTGACAGGAAAAAATCGAAAGACCATGTACAGAAGATGAATAGAATTTTGTCTAAAGTTCGAACTAATAACCTCATTGAGACCAATAATTTAATCAAAGCTTGTTCAATTCTCATTGGTCGAGACTTTGGACTGGAGCCTCTTAAAGCAAGAAATGCTAGGAAAGAACCATGGTGGAAACGTAAGGTCGAGAACTCAATCAATGAAATAAGAAGACACATTAGTATTCTTGACATTGCCAGGAAAAATGAATTGAAGAGGACAAGAAAATTGAAGGAATTAGAAAGAAAATATCTTATTAAGAAGAAAGGATTGGGTACTGTAATAGAGGAACTAAAGCAACGCCTCAAGGTCAAGTCTCTGAAAATAAAACGTTACGAGCAGCGAATCGAACAATTCAGAATAAACAAATTGTTTCAAAGTGACCAAAAGAAGGTGTATTCAGAGCTTAATGGCAAAACGTTTAGCAATGAAAAATCGGACGGTGGTGAAAGTAAGGCATTTTGGAGTGGGATTTGGGACAAAGAAGTTACTCACAATGGAAATGCAGAATGGCTTAAAGAATTAAGGGAAGAAGGGAGAAATGAAGTAAAACAAAATGACTTAAAAATCACAGTTGAAATGATTAATAGACAGTGCAAAAAGATGCCTAACTGGAAAAGCCTTGGTCGAGATGGTGTCCAAGGGTATTGGTTTAAGAACTTTACATTACTTCACGAGAGATCAGCAGAGCAAATAAATGATTTGATAATTAATTAACAAAAATGAAATCCCAGAGTGGATGACCACTGGAAAAACTGTTTTGTGCCAGAAAGATTGTGCGAAAGGCATAGAAGTGGACAACTATCGGCCAATTACGTGTCTACCACTAATGTGGAAACTCCTCACAGGTATAGTCTGAAATTCTTTGTACGATTTCCTAGAGATGAATAATAAATTAACCACAGAGCAAAAGGATGTAGACGAAAAAGCAGGGGGAAAAAAGATCATTTGCTTATTAATAAAATGATAATACGTGATTGCAAAAGGAGATATACCAATTTAGGAATGACCTGGATAGACTACAAGAAAGCTTACAATATGATTCCACACTCGTGGATATTGGAAACATTAAAATTGGTAAAGTCTGCGGATAACATTATTGAGTTTCTAGAAAAATCGTTGAAGAACTGGAATGTTAATTTAACTTTTGCTAGTGAGTTTCTCGGCAATTTAAACATGAAAAGAGGAATTTTCCAAGGGGACAGTTTGTCCCCCCTTCTTTTTGTCATATGCATGATACCTTTTAAGTCATACATTGCGAAAGATTAAGGCAAAATACACCCTTGAATCCGGTAAAGATGTGAATCACCTCCTTTTCATGGACGATCTGAAATTGTTAGGAAAGAATGAGGGGAAAATAAACAGTTGAATCTCTACAGTCCAAATATTTAGTAATGATATCAAAATGGAATTTGGTATTAAAAATTGTGGAGTGTTGATCATGCATAGAGGATCAGTTGACAGAAGTAGAAGTAATGGGATATCATTGCCAACAGGAGAAACAATCAAAATAATTGACCAAAGTGGTTATAAATATCTTGGAGTCTTGGAATTTGACGGAATCATACAATGAGACATTATTCAATGTTTCAAACAGGAGTAGTTTAGAAGGCTAAGGATTGTTTGCAAGAGTAAGCTTCATGGAAGGAACAAAATTAGGGCAGTGAATACTTGGGCGGTTTCGCTATTGAGATATGGTGCAGGAATTTAGGATTGGCGAGTAAATGAGTTAGATGAAATGGACAGGAAAACAAGAAAAATGCTGACCATCAATAAAGAATTTCATCCAAAAAGTCACAAAGATCGACTATTTTTTTGTCAAAAGGAATGGGATAATTCAGACTGATAGTTCCTTGAATCCTAAAGACTATAAGAAGAGAGAAAAAGACCAGAATCTGAATTCCTGGAAAGAGAAGAAAACGTATGGACAATTTGTTAGAGACTTGGAGGGAAAGGATGTTGGAAATTCATGGAAATGGCCAAAATCGTGTGATTTGAAAGGGTCTACCGAGGCATTAATATGTAGTGCCCAAGAGCAAGCCAAAAGAACGAATAGCGTCAAGCATTTCATAGATAAGACTAGAGAATCACCTTTTTGCAGGATGTGTGGTGAGAGAAATGAAATTGTTTACCATATAATTAGTGAGTGTACTGTATTGGCAAGAAAAGAATATCTAAAGCGTCACAATAACGTTTGCATATATATACACTTAAAATTATATAAAACGTTTGATCTTGAAGCGGCAACAAAATGGTATGAACACGAACCCCAGGGGAGTGATAGAGAATGACTCATGTAAGATAATGTGGGATTTTGTAATTCAATGTGATAAAACAGCAATTGCAAGAAAACCAGACATCGTTGTAATAGATAAAAGTGAAAAAACAGACAAAAATTATAGATTTTGCAATACCTAGAGATGCGAGGGTGCTAGAAAAAGAACAGGAGAAAATTGATAAGTACAGACCTCTAAGAGATGAGATTGCTCAACTGTGGAAAATGAAGAAGATTGAAATGATCCCTGTGATCGTGGGTGCGTTGGGAACTGTCTCGAAAAACTTTGAAAGCCATATTAAACAAATTGGAATAATGATGAATGTAGAACATGCCCAAAAAACAGCACTGTTAGGTACAGCCCGAATCTTACGGTTGGTCCTAGGGCATTAAAGCTACAGGTGAAAGGGTTGTGATTCCTTAGATTGCAGGTAGTTATCTGGGATCACATCAATAATAACCGAAGCAAATGAGAACTAAAGGTTTGTGAGAAAACATATCAAACATAATGATAATAATAATAATAATAATAATAATAATAAGTAGTAGTAGTAGTAGTAGTAGTAGTAGTAGTAGTAGTAGTAGTAGTAGTAGTAGAAGTATCACTTTTACCAGATAAACAGTGACTTGGTGAAGCCTCACCGTCAGCTGGGGAAGGTGATGTTTTATTCTCAAGAATGATGTTTTTCTTATCTGACTCCTCAAAACCTTTAAATTTAACTTGGATTGGAGGAACTGATCTGAGAAGACATACATCACCCAACTAGGTTTAACCGAATAAGTAAATATCATAAGAAGAAGTGTTTGCAACGGTAATGAAGACCCGAGGTGCAGCACCCATTTTAAATGTCAACAATGCTTTATGAACCTTCAGTGCTTCATGTAAAAAGTAATCAACAAGAGGTTTAAATATTACAGTAGTGCTGTGTTTAAGAAGATACCCTTCAGCTTTGGGTGGGATCGAGATTGTACAATTTGCACGAATAAGGTATTTATGATTTACAGTAATAACACTGGTAAGGCTTCCTAGTTCCTCTAACGTAAATAGCTAACCTGTGTGTTTAAACCGTCATCGTTCGGGTGTGAAATCTAGATTTGAATACTTTCAGTTCTTCTTCTGTATGTAAGGAATTCAATTATATTGTTGCCAATTATTTGTTGAACAATAAATGGTTAACCCATCTTGAATGGTAGTTTTACTCGTCCTTCATACCGTATGCGTTTTGCACCCACTGGTTCCATTTCCAGTTCTTCTTTATAAATCAAGGCCAAGCTTTCTACCGCAAAAGTTTTTAATCTGTTGCGTGAGCAATAACAGACACAGTGAGGATGCTTTCACACCAGTACTCCATGATGCTTGTTTCTGCTTGCCACCAATGCAACAAATCACCAAACACCTCCTCCCAACTGATACTACAACATTTCATACTGATACAGACGAGGTGAGCCATAAACTAACATTGGTTTTTCAATATTTGGTCTTTCTGATCAGCCAAGAAGCAAATATCCGTACACAGGACATTTTACATTTTAACCATGCCGGTACCTTCTTTGACACCTCTAGCCACAGTACTTAACAGCAAGACGCCCGGTACAAACGATGAAGGCAATTTCTTCCACTCTTGAGCTTGATGGCCACTCTCGGAGCAATGCCAACGACGATGACTACATCGCAATACGTTATCAGCTGTACATGGTTTACATCGCTTTCTTCTTCGAGGTCTGCCAGTGGGACTGTTCAAATCAGATGTAGGCTTGTCTCCATTTAACTTTGTCATAATGGTATGGAGTGTACGAATATCATACTTTAGTGTTTGCAGTTCTTGAACTAACAGCTCCATGAACTGATCCAAACCTGAGATTTAAAAACTTGAAACTTTGGTATTTGGTCTCTCAGGACTTGTGGGGATCATCATTTTATTGTGAGCCTTTTCTTCAGTCATGGAGCTGTCAAGTTCAGAAATCGGCTCATAATCTGGAATATTGCGTGACTTGCCTAAGAATGGGTGCGTATGGGTAAGGATAGCATTGTGTCCAAGGCTAGTACGTACTGTATAAAGAAAAGCATTCTGCACAAGCTTGGGGTCACTGATCTTCTTTTTGACCTCTGCAGCAATCGAAATTCTGTCTCAATTCCAGCACTCCGAATAAAAGTGCCAAGGAATCCTCGCCTTCCTTTTGATTGCTTAAATTAAGGTCCTGAAACAGCTCTCATGTTCAGCACTAAAATATCCGGTATAGATCACACAAATGTACCCAATCAAAGGTATTGATTGCTTCCCTTGTTGTATTTACTAATTACAACTAATAACTGAATTGTGTCTATCCTGTATAACAATTTCAAATAAATGATAACTAATCAGCAAATGTTCAAATGCTTAGTTTGCTTGAAAAACGCGTAATAACGTTTTGTAATTTACTGGCGTTGGTAATCCAAACGACTTTAACTGTCTTAAGGTAAGTATTAAAATACCTGCTCACTTTATACAAGTCGTGGCTGCTAAGTTCGTTTTCCACATTAGTACCAGACCAAATCGGGTTTTCGTTCGTCCACGAAACTTCCATCCATAAGTCGTGAAGACCAGGTTCCTTAAGACGAGCCAAAAATCGTAATGTTAAACCCCCTTAAAACAAATAAAATACGGCCAAAAATGTCCACTTTGACTGTGATTTCGTCGGTATTTATTAGCTCTTTGCTAGTAACATAAGCAGGTGCCAAGATATGTGACTTATCCAGGGGCAAGCCTCAACATTCCGAGCCCCCAAAAGGGCAAGGTAATCGCTGGCAGACGTGACTATCTTGACCTGGAGATTTTTCTCATGTGTATGTCAAAGGACCAAAGATCGCAATTTTTGCTATCATGTTGTTTTAAACTATGCCACAAATGTTTATGAGACTCAGACCTAATTAATGCTGTCAATACAGTTTTATTTGATAAATTTCAGTTTATTTTGTTAACCTTATATAAGCATTTGATAGAAAATTTTGAATATGTTGATATGAAGTAATTTCTAAAAATTAATAAAATACGCACCTACCGTTGATATGTCACCCATCACTGGACAGGGCCAGCAGAAAAACGTTTCTTTGCCGTCATTTTCTCCGCCACAAACCCATGAAAAGGACCCATAGACCGACCCAATCGTTCTCGCCGCCTACTTTTTTCTTGGAGTTGGCCTTCCATCCTTCAAGCTCAATCGTTGTTCATGATTCAAGTTGTTATTTATTGCTGCACGTAGTGAAAAAATCTTTGAATTCCCGTCGATACTCGTTACCCACGACTCGATCCATGGCAATAGGTCGGAAATGATTGTTCAAGGCCAACAGTGCTAATGCAATGAGGTTGTGGAATGACTTTGTTGAAGCGAGGCGCTCTTTGTTTTAATGTGATCTGTTACATTGAGAATTACGTCACCACACCGAAGAATACAAACGTGAGGTAATCAAGAAGGTATCCGGTGAATTGCCCCTCGGATATGTTACCCCTCCGACGACTGAGTGTGTAGCGTCTACATATGTAGCAGAAGGCATCAGGCTTGTTTCTGCAATGAGATCTCCTTATAGAAGCCATGTTTTAACTGGAACAAAAGAAGAATGATCCAAATATTAAAAGCTATCTATATATATGGACGTGAAAATGCTTACACATGGTTTACGCAAGTTCACATTTGTACAATTTCATTAATCAAAAAATGCATAAAAACTTGAGCTTGCAGAAAAACACTAATTTCAAATTTGAAATCAGCGCCTAAAACTCCTTCAGTTGAATCTGTTAAAATATTTTATGTAAGTCCAAGTTACTGAAGAATTGTTCCGCTGTGTAATTAGCTGTTTATCTTTCTGCATACATTGTCTTTGTTGAATATAATTGCTGTTGGATTTGAGGATAAGGTTGGCAACATGAAGGGTTAGGTGAGGCCGCGAAGTAATCGTGACCCTTCCTGATTGATTCCAGGTGAATTGCCCCCAGAGAATTGCCCCCTGGAAGATTGGCCCTCGGAAGATTGACCCCCACCGGAAGATTGCCCCCCAGAATCACGTTTACTTCTGTCATCGCTTAATCGAGAACGGTATAATCCGTAGAATAGTATAAATTTGATCAACTTTGAATTTCACGCAGGGTAAGTTGTTATGTTGTGAATGAAAATTATTTTTCATATTATCAATTAAAGGCCCTGATTTAATATACATCACAGACCTCTTAAGTAATCCAACTACAAAATGTGGACCAACATAGTATCCTATTGACCTTATTTAGAATTTCTGTATTTTTTCTTAATTCACATTCCTACCTGGCCCCTGTAATCCAGATCCTAGCCCTCTTCCCAAACGAGATTGCATATAATTGCCCCGTTAGTCACGCATTGGAAATGCAGTACTTTTTCAACCACGAATGTAACTTAGTCAAAATTTCTCTAATTTTTGGCTAAATATCACTCCATGAAAGTTTGAGTGTCAGGAAACCAGAAAACAAAAGAGGAAAGGAACTGAAGGTCCCTTCTTCAGTGACTGTCAAGGTGTCAGAGCATATTTCATCCATAGTAGAGCCTATTATTAAAGGCTTCTGTAAAAGACTTATTTAAAAAATATATATGCTTTATGAAAATCGCCTTATTTATATTATTTCTCTCTGTCAATATAAGAAATCTAATATTTGAAAAACAGGACCGGATAGAGGCGCCATGGCGCCTTTAAATGAGCAGCGCTATATGCGTGAATACAGGATACTTCTTCTAAAGATAGGTTTTTCTAAATAGTTTGATGCAATATACGTGTGATTTCTAATTAAACACATTAAAATATGCGCAAAATGTATAGTTTTGCGAATAGGGGCACATGCCCCCAAACCT
>RDPX01000006.1:1166255-1183611 GCA_003991215.1 Morbakka virulenta | reverse complement strand
AAATATGCTCTGACACCTTGACAGTCACTGAAGAAGGGACCTCCAGTTCCTTTCCTCCTTTGTTTTCTGGTTTCCTGACACTCAAACTTTCATGGAGTGATATTTAGCCAAAAATTAGAGGCGCCAGGCGCCTGTATGCGGCCTTATTTACTGGACATGAAAATGCAAAAATTTTAAATATCCAGATATAGGCGCCGCGCCTTAATGCGAGATTATAGGGTAAGAAGGAACAATTGAATCCTCATTATTCCGCATTATGCCCCCCCCCTACATTTCGACACATACTAATGCGGAATAATGCGGAAACTTTTTTTATAAATCATGGGAATTTGGACTAAGTTACATTCGTGGCTGAAAAAGTACTGCATTTCCAATGCGTGAATAATGGGGCAATTATACACAATCTCATTTGGGAGGAGGGCTAGGATCTGGATTACAGGGGCCAGGTAGGAATGTGAATTAAGAAAAAATACAGAAATTCTAAATAAGGTCAATAGGATATTAAGTTGGTCCACATTTTGTAGTTGGATTACTTAAGAGGTCTGAGATGTTTTTAAATATAATATGAAATAATATGAAAAATGATAATTGTCATTCATAACATGACAACTTACACTGCGTGAAATTCCAAGTTGACCAAATTTATACTATTATACTGATTATTCCGTTTTCGATTCTCTTAGAAAAAGCGATGACAGAAGTAAACGTGATTCTGGGGGGCAATCTTCGGGGGGGGGGCAATTTTCCGAGCGCCAATCTTCCAGGGAGCAATTCACCTGGAATCAATCAGGAAGGGCCACGATTACTTCGCGGCCTCACCTAACCCTTCATGTTGCCAACCTTATCCTCAAATTCAACAGCAAGCATATTCAACAAAGACGATGTATGCAGAAAGATAAACAGCTAATTACACAGCGGAACAATTCTTGAGTAACTTGGACTTACATAAGATATTTTAACAGATTCAACTGAAGGAGTTTTAGGCGCTGATTTCAAATCTGAAATTAGTGTTTTTCTGCAAGCTCAAGTTTTTATGCATTTTTTGATTAATGAAATTGTACAAATGTGAACTTGCGTAAACCATGTGTAAGCAATTTCACGTCCATATATATAGATAGCTTTTAATATTCGGATCATTCTTCTTTTGTTCCAGTTAAAACATGGCTTCTGTAAGGAGACCTCATTGCAGAAACAAGCCTGATGCCTTCTGCTACATATGTAGACGCTACACACTCAGTCGTCGGAGGCGTAACATATCCTCGTTTCACAAGCGTGCGTACAAGGCATACTTTGAAGTTGATCTTGGTGATCAAAACAAGCAAATGCCTGGAGACTGGACCAAAGGAAAAGGCAAATGTCTGGTTTTTGGAGTTCCAATAATTTGGCGTGAACTCACCAATCATGTAACTGACTGTTACTTCTGCATAGTAAACACAATGGGTTTTGGGAAGAAAAACCGACATAACATTACGTATCTAAACATTCCCTCAGCTATTCGGCCTGCCCCACACTCTGAAGAAGTTCCTGTTCTAGTCTCCAAAAGCTTGCCTTAATTGAACGATAAAGACACTGGACATGATACAAGCGAGCAAGACAGTTGTGACAGTGAATTGTCAGAAAAGTGTTCACCATAGGAGGAGTGTTCTTCAGACACTGAACCTTTTCCCGTCCCCAAGCCTCTTTCTCAGGCTGAAGTGAATGATTTAGTGCGGGATTTGGGTATTTCAAAGAAAGCAGCAGAGGTTTTGGTATCAAGATTACAAGGTAGAAATGTTGTTGGTCACTCTGTTAAAAACAGAGTGATCAACAAGACAAGATCACACTTGACCAGGTTTTTGTGACCTTCTTTTCAGAAGACAGACAGTTTGTTTACTGCCAAGACATCCCAGGGCTTTTCAAAGAACTGGGTGTACCTTACTTTAGTCCTGCTGAATGCAGACTCTTTTTAGACGGTTCAAAACTCAATCAAGTGTTTTTTTACATATTGGCAACGTTTATGGAGCAGTACCTGTTGGTCTCTCAGTGCATTTGGGGGAAGACTATGATGATACGAGAATGATCATGGACGTATTAAAGTATCATGAGCACAATTGGATTATTTGTGTAGATTTAAAATGATCAACTTCCTTCGTGGACAACAAAAAGGTTTCACCAAGTTTCCATGTTTCCTCTGTATGTGGGACAGCTGAGCACGAGACAGACATTGGGTCCAGAAGGACTGACCTATTCGAGACACCCTTGAAGCAGACATGCCAAATATCATAAAAGACCCAATTGTAAACAGAGATAAGATCATCTTTCCTCCTCTTCACATCAAATTTGGTTTGATGAAGCAATTTGTGAAGGCACTACCGAAGGTGAATATTTCCAACACATCATCACAGTTTTACTAGCGTTATCATTTGACAAGATCAAAGCAGGCGTGTTTGGTGGCCCATATATTCAAACCCTAATTCGTGATGATCAATTTGTTGCTAGGATGACCGTTTTAGAAAGGACAGCATGGTTGTCGTTTGTGGCAGTCGTTCAGAACTTTTGAAACAATAAGGCGGAGAGCTACAGTGAACTTGTGAACAGAATACTCCTCGGTTTTCGTGATCTCGGGTGCAACATGAACATCAAGCTTCATTTTTTAAACAGCCACCTTGATAGGTTCCCTGGTAACCTGGGGCCTGTGAGTGACGAACAATGAACTATTCCACCAAGACCTAAAGATCATGAAAGAACGCTACCATGAACACTGGGGCAAAAGTGTGATGGCTGGCTACTGCTGGAGCATTGAACAAAATTTCACAGATGAAGTGTACAAACGCAAAACGTACAAATGCAAATTCCTGCCTGAATAAAATACACAAATAAATTGATAAGCTTCCATCAGCTGTGATGATGTGCTCAAGGATGCTAATCTAACTTCTGGATAGAGGCTGATGCTTTCTAAGAAACGCTATCAGAAAATATGGCACAACCAACAATAATGTACTTTACTCTATAATCATATTTTAATGTTCTGTTTCTTTTGCCCTAATAAGCATACATAAATGACTTTCATGCCGTTTTAAGATTCAAGTGAACAAAAGAATTGTGGCTGATATTGCAATTTCCTATAATAACGGGGGAAAAAAATGTCAAATAGCATAAAATTTGCAGCTTGCAGACAAAAACCGACTACAGATTTGAAATCTACACACTCAAATTGACTATGGAAAAGTCATTTTTTAATGCAACAAAAATGAGTCTCCCCCGGTGTTATCGGTTGTCTGTGAGTCAATATACTTCAAAGAGATCACCGTGAAGGGTCCTTTTCGTGATTATGACGCAACAAAGCTTCAAAGCATTGAAAATGCCCTCTTTTTTATAATTTTGTGAAAAATGAAAACGCTCCTTTTGGAAAAGAAATTTTGGGAAAAAAAGGTAATCCGCGATTACCTGGATTACCCCCCAAAGCCGCCCCTGGACTTATCCGTGGAAATTGCAGTAAAAGAGACAATCCTTGATTATAAAATTGAAAATCGTCCAAACTGTTTGTATGTTAATTCCTATCCGTTACTTATACTCAATTTAACTTATCCGTGTTCTGTGAGTATCAATGTAAAGATTTAATTTCACATTCAAGTTGAGTAAACTCAAGTAAAAAAATAAACTATGGTAAAAACAACTTGACTTGCTTTGTAGTATTCGTCATTAATCTCCTTGCAATATTATTCGACGTATTGCAGAACAAAACTTAAAACAACCCCTGCTCTCAGTTTTTTCTAGTTCTAAAAACGGCAAATTGCAATATAGTATAGCCAGTCACAAACGTATTTACAATTATTTAACCCCGTCAAAATCCAAAACTTTATTGTCAAATCACATTAGCTTATTTTCTAATATCTTCATTTTAGTGACTAATTTTCTAATCCACTATTAGGCCAGTCAATGAGACAGTCCCCCGGTAACTAAACAGCAGTGGCCCTTGTGAATTTCGAATTTGTTGAGTGCTAGACTCATTCAAGCTGAAACGTTTGCAAATACTTAAGTTGTGTTGCATAAACAAATGCACGGTCAATAACAAGGTGCTTTCTTAGCTTTCTTGTTTGCAAAGTCATTATTGATGGATACATCACAGTCTGGTGAAATTGACTTGTAATCACTTCAGCATCCGAATAGACTCCATTCTGAGATGTTGAGTGTCTTGCGTAGTATATGGGACGTGCCAAGCAGTGCCACCCTCTGAAGTTTTTCTACACTTCTCATTTCCAGCTTGATCATTTTTGCGTGCCTTTCCAGTCCCCCGATGGCTCCCAATGCACCGATCACTATTGGCACCACATTGGCTGATGTCCGCCACATTTTTCGGATTCTTCCACTAGCTCCTGATACTTCTGCCTCTTCTCTCTCCTTTTCTCGTGCACCCTTACATCTCCCGGCACAGCTACATCGATGATCCAGGTGTGTTCCAGCTCTTTGTCGATCCAGATTATATCTGGTCGACGCGCATCAATAATCTTATCAGTTTGCACATTAAAGTCCCAGTAGCTTGCTTTTCTCGTTTTCTACTACCTTTTCTGCTCTGTGGTCACACCAGTTCTTGCAACGCGGTAATTCAAGGTGACCACAGAGCTCCCAGTGGACTAGACCAGCTGCCCTGTCATGTCTCTGTTTGTACTCTGTCTGGGCNACCAGTTCTTGCAACGCGGTAATTCAAGGTGACCACAGAGCTCCCAGTGGACTAGACCAGCTGCCCTGTCATGTCTCTGTTTGTACTCTGTCTGGGCAATAGCTGAACATTCTGATGTTATGTGGTTGATGGTCTCATCCTTGTCTCCACACTGGCGACAGAGGCTGTTGCTTGTGGTTTTATCGATGTGCCTCTGTTTCCACCGTGTGGGCAGCGCCTGATCTTGTGCTGCCAGGATCATGCCTTCACTTTCCCTTTTCAGGTAGCCAGTTTTCAGCCATTTCCATGTGAGTGGGTTTCCTTCCACCCCCTTTGGAAACTTCCCATGCAGGGGCTTTTCCTTTCACTCTCCCAGCCGAGATTCCTTTAGATCCTGACTGTATTCTGCTTTTGTTTTGCTGGTTCCAAATTCTTTCAAACACGCCTTTACTGGTGATTCCAATCTCTTAACATAGTCAGATAGCCCATATTCTTCCTTCTTTACACATTCCTCGATCGAAATCAACCCTCTTCCTCCTTCACTTCGGGGCACGTACAGTCTTATTATTATTATTATTATTATTATTATTATTATTATTATTATTATTATCATTATTATCCTTAAAATCAACTGTTCTTGTAATTTCGCATTCAATATTTTGAGCGCAAGGTCACACAATCCATCCCAAGTCATAGTATTGCGCATTAAATTCTTTATCACGTTAAGTTTTCTAAAAGAGCGCACAGCTGATGCATTGGTCACAGGTAGAGTACAAATTATTCTGAATGCTGTGCAAACATTGTAGAAAATTTCTTCCAGGTTGAATTTTGTCAATTTATTCAAGGAGCATGTGGATAAAGTTCCCTTTCTCCAAAATTTGCAGAATGCGCGGATTTCGGGTGCAAAACATCTTCCCCAGATAAACATCGCATGCATTATGAATATCATCAGTGGAGGGTTATTGATATCCCCACAGAAAGGCAAAGAGGTCATTTTTGTAGCATACTGCTTCGTAACGAGTCGTTCTTCCTCGGATTACTGAATCTAAAATAGAATAAAAGACTTGGCATTTAAAAGGATTCCCGTTAATGTCTCCCTGGCTTACTTTGGATACTGTGAGCAATTGTCGTTACTTCTTCCTCTTCGCCGCAAACTCAGTGTAAATGCCCATTGCAGTAGGTATACGATCGCTCTCTTGGAAATTTTGTTGCCATTTTTGACGAAGCTCCTTCAAGTTTATTGTATAACAAGACTACGGAAATTTGAGACTTGTACATCTATTGTAAATTTTCTTGCCTGAAGTATTTGGTTTTTTTGGTTAATGGTCACAAGAAATTTTAGTCAGGCTACAGCCAATAAAATACAAGCAAAGAAAGGTATATACATAATGGCACCATTGATAACTGTTGTGGCTTTTGGTGTAAGGTTAAACGGCTGTCAGTCTGGTTCTTGATAAACCATGCATTGAAAGTCCAGAGTTACTTTTCAGCATTTTCCATCGCCAAGGATTGCTAGAGACGAGGTTGTGCAGAGTCGAAATATTACCAAAACGTTACAGCTTCACGACTCTCCATTTTCTGCTTTATTAAAAGTAAGGGAATGATAATAACAATAAATGCTCGAACGTTTGACTGTTTTAATTTACGCTTGAGCACCATTGAATTTTCCAGGCATATCTGCTACATTGCTCTAGCCAGGGACCACGACAGTCATTAACGGGTACTCAATTTTTTTCAAAAGTGTCTAATATCAAAGCAACAATATCTACACCAGTTTTATTGCAGCAATCAACGAACTCAAAAAATCGCTCTTGAATATAAAAGACATCACGTTATTTTATCAAGTAATGTAAAATGAATGTCGTCTGTTCTGTATGGCTCGAATCAAAAGTTCCCTCCACAAAATTCCTATATCATTCTTTCAAAATGCACGACATACTCTTGCCTCACAAGCCTGATGGACTCATTTTGCGATTGCAGTAAGGGATAATGTACGTGAAGCCTGTTACCTTTCTGTTGATATTCCTTTACTTGATAAATATGCTTCTGAAGTAGGGGATCATAATGAGCTAAAAGCGCCAGAATTACAAGGTAATTTCTATTGTGTGCTTCTGCATACCGAAACGAGGACCCACGAAATGCAAGACGTCTCTCTGCTTGGCATGTGGTGACGTCAGTTTTCCTGCTGAGGAGTCTTTTCCATTCTTAAATTTCAGATGGCATTTTCTTGTGGAACATAACTACTCCACCACTTATTTCCTTACGTGTCAGAAATTCTTGCCAATACAGATAGCTCTCTCTATGCGCAAGGCACTTTTCATGCTCTGAAATTCTCTCTGATAAATCTCTTCTTTTAGTATATTAATTCCAACCTCCTGATGAAGCGAACTGTTGATTGTAAAGGCATGCTTGTGGTATTGGAAACAAGTCTGTATGGTAAACAATGGAGGGCATTTTTGGCAGGATTAAATGCAAGCCATTTTCTTTCACTCGTTTCTCCATTTTTGTGCTTACAAAGAAAAACAGTGGGGATTTGTCAAGGGCAACTTTTTAAAAGTTGGAATGTCAAATGATGCTGCAAGCTATATTGTACCCGATGTATATTCTCCTTCAGTTTCGATTTGTTCTTCTGCATCAAGGAATTTTATTTTAGTGTTAACTTGCTACCTCATACAGTCACTTGTTTCCTCCAGTAACCCCTTCTTCTGTAAACTCCTTTGTAAGTCTTTAACAACTTTCGTTGGTGCTACTTGAAATGAAATGAGAGACCTTATCATTGTTTCTTGATTTCGCCCTTCTCCCTCACTGTTTTCCTTTGTACCAGATTTGTCTTTACATGACGACATATTTTAGTTGTATCACTTTTCAACTTTTTCTAAAATTTTAACATATCTCACTCCAAAATGTTTTAAGCTTGATATAATGTTAGGTCTTATGACTGCTTTTTGAGCTTTTGCACCAACATTATTAATGAAAACGTTACAGAGGTCGTTCAGCACGGAAACGGATAACTGTGACAAAAATTAAAAGTTACATTTCAATTGAAACACACAGAAAGAAAGAGAGAGAAAGAGAGAGAGAGAGAGAGAGAGAGAGAGAGAGAGAGAGAGAGAGAAAGAGAGAAAGAGAAAGAGAAAGAGAAAGAGAAACTAGCCATAACTACACTCGGGAAAAATGTTTTGTCTGTGTCTGCTGCTTATGTGTCTTGGAAATATCCAACTTTAGTTACCATGTATTAATGCACCACAGCAAACCCTAACGTGAACATGAATAAACTGCAGGAGACAATGTCAAAATGCACTACTGCTTATTACAATCAATATTCATTTTAGATAAAAGCTGACAGTTGAAAAAGCAAAGGTTAATGGCGAGAATTTGCAAATTGTTGAGGAACTACGTGACAATTACGATTCATTCCAATCAAGAACCTACTTCGAACACTTCTTACATCCACATGCCCCTTCTCCAACAACGACACCCCATTCAATCCAATCGCTGCACCCATGGGAGCTGCTACATCCACAGTGACAAAGAAATATTCATCAAGCATTTGAAACCACAGCATTATCAATGGCCTCCTTAATAACGGACCAAGGAACAACTGTTTGGAAAAGATATCTCGACTGTGTCTTTGGAGTTTTTAAAGAATACAAGACTTCTTTGGGCATATCGGCAATCCAGACTCAAACGGTATATTAACCATGGAGAGAGAAAAGGAAAGGTGACTACCCGTTGTTGATTCCCTAGTAAAGAGACAAGCAGATTGCATACTTTCTTTTATATCCGTACAGACCAATTCAAACTGTCCAACAACTCAACAATACATCGCATACTCTTAGTCTCAGGTCGTAATAGCGTCATTACCACTCTTATTGGAAGAGGAAGGGATGCTATTTTAAACCCATACGACCTTAGAAAGGAAGAAAGACATATTTAAAAGGTTTATGTGGCCAATGGACATGGTGCTAAAAAATTCTAGAAAGCCTTAAAAAACCCCACAGGACCCAGTCTTAAGGAAGCAAGTGTATCCTTGAAACGAAAGTCTACCTTATATTAAGAACGCTGGTGAGCAGCTAAGATAAACTCTCCGATAACAAAACATTCAATGTTTCTTTTTCAAAACATGCACCTTTGGGAAGATAATGTCAAAGCCAAAGGAACCAGTGCCGCTTGACGAAGGGAGCAATGTAGATTGCAGACTATTTTAAGAGCTGTCCTGCTTCCAGCGTTATCGGATCAAATGGCTTTTTGTGTCAAAGGGAGAAGAAACACATGAGAGCTGTTCAAAAACATGACACGAAGACTCATGAAATAGCGGAACACTGCTGGAAAAAAGAACCACACTTTTGACTGAGAAAATAAAAGTACTGTATTTTGGCCATTAAAGAAGGAAAAATATAAGAAGTAATCTATTTCCTACAGCAGAAATGTAGTTTCTAGCACTACTAAAATAAACACAAAAATAAACGATAGGTAAGGCTTCAGTCCATAAAACATCAGGACCCTTCTCACCAAGTAGATCCACATTATAGAAGTATAAAAAAGCTATACCTAGTCACTATAGTAATTTGACGATGCGAAAAGTACCTCTCCAAACGTCGCCAGGAAAAAGTTTACCGTTCATTATGTGATAAAGGTCCTAGATCTATGGGTTTCATTGAGTCAGAAAAAGTCAAGAATTTTTATTAGTGTTACTATTACTATTACTATCTCTATTACTATTACTATTACTATTTCTAATATTATTACTATTACTATTACTGTTACTATTACTATTTCTAACATTATTACTATTACTATTATTACTATTCCTACTATTACTATTACTATTATTACTATTACTATTACTATTATTACTATTACTATTACTATTACTATTATTATTATTACTATTACTGGTAATTTTACTGATGCTTTTACTGTTGTTATTTAGTATGCAGGTGTCTATAGCTGGGCGGATCTTATACAAACTAAGGAACTACGAATTTCTTGATTCACCAGAATGGATGGCAGGGGCAGATGATGATCCCGCAGTCTTTGGAGTAAGTTGTAACTTTGAAAGTTTTTTAATAGGCTAATATCATGTTTTTACCTGTTAACTACCGCCTCAAATTGCTAGCGCTAATCCTATTGGTAAATATGCGACCTTTCTGAGGAACCTTCCAGAGGCAGCTTATCAATCTATTTTGCTCCACTTAAACCCAACTTTAGAGAAATGACCCTTTCCATGCTTACAGGACAACATTGGTTACAAGAATAGATTATGAAGTCGCTCGCAAATTTTGTACTATCCTACTTTATTATCATTTAATCTATACCGGTAACAAAATAAGAGGTAAGCTTAGTTTACTTGAACACTCGAATAATAAAGTCATTAAAGAAGTAAGGTTTTCACAGGTGCTAGATTGACTCTTGTTTGAGGACTTGCCTTAGTTTCTAGAAGAATTTTTGCTGATTATCACTTCCATAAAGCTAATTGGAAACAAAATTTCTTTAAAAGTTTTTTATCATTTGGGCTAGGCAACAAATACGGTGAATATTTTCCAACCAACAGTACTAAAGAAAAGAAATGAAAAATTGCTAACAAATAACAGATAGATATCTAGAACAGATAGGCAGAGAGAAGAACATAGAATTTTTAAACCCCATCGAAACTTTAACAAAAATTCGAGTTCTTGTGTATGTGGAGAAAGAAAAATGAAGCTTGAAAAGAAAACTGAAAGTGAATAGGCAATAATAGAAGAAATAGCAATTCTGAAAAAAAAAGGTTAAATATGCCAACGGAAGAAGTCTAATGTACCCATTAAAGGCAACCGAATTTGATTTATTGTTGGTCGTATATTTTGACAGTCAGCCCCATATATTGTCTATTCCATTGGCAATCGTATTTTCAGATAAAAAAACCATACTTATGAGTAAAGAATTTTACAAACACTCCTTCCATGTCATTTATTTAAAAAATCACATTTTTATAACGCATGAAAACATAGGGAAGAAAGCCTCCATATGCTTGGGTTCCGCACCCGACCCAGCACCAAAGTGAAGTTAAAACGAACTGTCAGTATGTACAAAATACATCGTAAAATTACATAGCAAAAACATATTAGTTAATCCAGTTTGATGTTCCAGGTATGTGAAAGAAGTAGATTTAAGTACGAAAATGAATATTGGGAGTGTTTGGCTTTGGGTAATTGCTGGTGATTGGTAGTCCAATCATCTCTGACTATGGGGCCATAAAAAAAGGGTGCATTGAGAGTATGTTGGAAAAAGACCCGGGATTTTGCAAGTGCTATGTATGTAGAATGTGTTGGGCTTTTTTATGGAGAGGGCAAGATCAGTGTAATTTGAACAGTTGTCAATGGCGAACTAAAAACAAAAACGACATACCGAAAGATACAAAGATCTATGTTAGCAACCACATCGTAATTTTGCTTGGGTAATCCCCCGACAATTCTGGATTTCATAATGTATATTTTACATACAACAAAATCAAACTGTTAAGAACAGTTTGGAAAAACCACTTTATATTTTTTCTCCTATAAAAAGACGTGTTTTTGTTACATTGAACTGACCTAGCATAAATTGCATCTTTTCTTCGTTGTCTAAAAAAATTTATTATACAGTTTAATGACTTCATAAAAATGTAGATTGCGTTGATTTTTTAGGCAAATTATAGTGGACAGTAACAGCAACAAACCACTCAACTTAGAAAGCATCATGGCATTGTGCCCTTTGCGTAACTGACTATTAATTGCACAATCGTAAGCGTATCGACTAGATGCCATTTGAGATTTGACACGAGACCAGACAGTTATTTTGAACAAATACAATTATAAAATTGCACTTTTCGTTGCTATGAAATGCTACTGAATATTGATTTTTTTAGTTTACCATAATGGAGCTGTGTTTCATGAAATATTTAATGTAACATTTTCGTCAAGTATAGTATTTGGCAAAAGGTAGCGTTTTATAGTGCGGTGTGGTACAGGACAAATACAGAACAGTATTGTGTGGTAGCTCAGGACACTTGTGCCGTCACCTGGAGATGTTAGTGGGAATTGTATATATTGTCTGTAACTATATTGTATATCTTTTGGTTTTAGTAGGTTCTGATCATGAAATCGTTTTATGTATCAGTAGCCTGTCTCTCAAGACAAGAAAGCTGCTTCCAGTAGCAAAAGGAATTGACTGAAAACTTGTATCGCCCAAAATAGAAGTGAATATTTATCACAACGCGTTGCACAACGGATTTTGTGTTCTCTTGCATTTCCCAGACAACACAGTAAATGTATGCTACAAGGTATCAAGTGTATTGAGCACAGAAGCAGCACTCTCCACTTGCTTTGAAAGAAAGAGACTATTTACACAACTAGAAGACTGTGTGAAGGCAGCCTATTAAAAACAGAATTCAAAAATATCCACATGTACATACCAGTACTGTTTTTGGATGTCCTCCAAAATACCACAAGACCAAACATAAGATTGGTAAACAGAATACGAGTTAAAACAATATTAATTCTGCCACCAGCAGAAATTATAGAATTTTTTATGAAATATTTATGTGATAATCTACTTGGTACCTCCATTAAGGACATTTTTAAATATCATTTCAAGGTTACATTGAGAAGTTTGGAGCCCACGTTGTGTCTCGGCTGGAATAGAGAATCGTTACAGAAATTACTCCGCAGGGAGCAGTTTATGAAAAACGTGTTTGATTCACTTATTGGAAAAGATGTTACAAAGAAACTCTTCTGTGCGAATGCTGCTGCAAAACACCCACAACTATTTAGAAAAAAGTCAAGGAATACCACTTTCATGTATACTATTGCAGAATCACAGGTGGAGAATGAAGGTAACAATTCAGTCCGTTTATGTTTAGTAAGCTCCACGAAAATAAAGCCTTTTTTATAGAACAGAACCTTCAGAACCTAGAAAACAGAAAAACACATTTCATTCTTTTTTTGCAAAACGTATTACAAAAAATGCCCTTCAGTTTAAATGTTGCTGCAGCGAAACCGCAAAAATATAGGATACCACTTTAGTGTACGGGACATTCGAGCGATATTCAATAGGGAACTGCCCTGAAGGTCCTCTGATTCCTTCAGTATTTTTGATAATTTTGTCGATCCCAGGGAGAATTCATGGTTGAAAATTTCAGCCCAGTTTCTCTTATCAGTCAGATTCTACGAGCATGTAAACATTAAAATGATTTCTGAAATGTTGAAAATTTTGTCTTTGATTTTAAGAAAACTTTGAATTCAACGTGAGTTCCATAACAGGCCCTTAGGGTTTTTTCTCAACCTCCAGCATCTTGAAATTCGGTTGTTTTAACTTAACCATTTTAGAAAAAAAGATATTTTAGAGATGAAAAAATTTTTGTATGTACAAAGACATTGTGAGACCTGAGAGAGGCTATTGGAATACACTTTTTGGGTCTTAGCATGGCAGCTGTAAAAGAAACAACTTTTTTGTTGCAATAGTCAGATTTGAATTACACAAACTTCCGAAATAATTGCCAGTACTAGTCTTATTTACCATTTTTCTTTTGTTCATATGGTCTTTGACAGTTATTATATCTTTCTTTCCTGGGTGATTTTCAAACTTTAGCCGTTAAAGAAGTTTTTCTTCCAAGTAATTGTTTTCGTTACTAATACTGACTCTCAAGGATCATCCTCGTATAAAGAAATCCTTTTTTCCTTTTAGTCTTTCTTGCACGTCATAGGATATGCCGAGTATCACTAATCTAGTCATTGAATGTGAACATTCGTGACTTTATGGACTTATTTGAAGCCATAGATTTAAGTGCTTTATGTCGTAAGTCGTAACATTTTTTGAGCTGAACTAAAAAGCTGTACGACTCTTGGCATGATAAAAGATTTCTTGAGATAAATTAATAATTTTGCATTTTATAAGGGCTCATGTCAATACCTAAAGCAATATGAGGTTCAGAACAGGCAAAAATGTTGATATGTTTGTATGTTTTATGTAATTGATTTAATGATGTTAATTTGCATAGCAAACCTTCAGCATTCAGATAAACAGTCTTTGGTCCTCTGTATTAAATTGTTTAGACTTTTCTTTCCCTGTAATGTATTAACGGCACTTGCAGGCTCACTTAAAATATACAGCTGTACTAACAAGACCGTACGCCACGGCTCCGTCACAAGATCTTGATTTTCTTTCAATTGCAAGTTTAAAAGTAGCTTTTAAACGAGTCAAATTTAGTGCAAACGATTTGCTGTTATTTTTGAAATTGATGTGAACGTTCAAAATGTTCATCCAATATCAAGGCAATACAAATATAAGGATTAGAGCAGAAGAAAACACCCATGCATCATGGTAAGTGGTGCTTCGAAGTGTCAAGGAACAACTTCCATTCCGCAGGATTTTATGCATGGGCACCCAGACAAAGAAGAGCATCCATTAAATCAGTACAATAGACATGGTCATCGCTCTCTTTAAAGAACTGAATAAACTTTGAATCTCTGTTTCGGTAAAATGTTATCTTTGTATCTCGGGCTAACAAGTGCTTTTCGTTTGAGTGTTTGAATGTTTGAGGAGCGCATTCTCACACAAAGTGAGGATCGTACCCATCATGTTCATTCACGATGCAGAGTATCAGTTATCCCGAAAAATCTAAATGCGGATTAGGGGGCCCTTTATGTGCCAAACTTGTATGGCCTTTGTCACTGAGTGTAGCAAATTTCATTTAGTTCGATAGTCGGTCTTGTAGAGAAAATATCTTTTCACGAGGACATTTAACTACAGCAACACTTTGTACTTAGGTACCTAATAAGAACAGACTAGCATAAGGCAGACTAGCATATTCAAGAATGATTGTTGAATAAAAGTTTTAAATTGTATGAGAGCCCTGGCATTGCGTTCTAAATGTTCTTATTGGCGTGGCTTATTCAGAGGTTTCATAGTTTTCTTGCTTGGAGGAATTGAACATGGTTGTTTCTTAGTTACTTTACTGCTGTGTTTAATTAACACTATATCACTGCTTTCCTTGGAGAAAATTTTGAGTGAACAACGTTAGCCAGTTAGTTCATACCCTGTATAGTTAATTTAGTAGTGTGCTTTATGGCAACGTGTATGTACCTGCAAAATCTGAACTGCCGTATTCAATAAAGCTACCACACACACTGGAATTAGTGTTCATCTAGAATAAGTGCACATCGAATAAGCAAGCAACTCGAATATGCTAATTGCTCTCGGACAAATATCTGTATTTTTTGCACAAATCCATGCCGTTTAAGGTGAATTTATTTAAGTAGAAAAACAATTGAAATTAGAAAAATGATGTTTTAATGAAGAGTTTTTCTCCAAGTTCCCAATGGACCAAGATCACAGTGAGAATATTATGATTTACATTGGTCTTTTCTGACACCTTGCAGAAGATACAACACGAGAACCTTCTTATAACAATTCCTGAAAGTAAAACTAAGTGGGGAATTCTACTCTTCAAAATTTTTCATATGCAACTGATCAGAGGAAGGAGATGTGAGTGCATGCGAGAAAAATTGTTACACTGGGTTTTCTTATTGAGATTACAGCATAGCTTGTTACTTAATAGCTAGAATTTGTTGTCAAGATTTTGAAGAAACATCTGTTTATGTTTTGTATATGGATATTATTTCTTTTGTTTTGGAAGTAAACGCACACCACAGGGCCTCATTTTTGAAAAGGTACGCAATGCACGTAGTCGAATAATAATGGTAAAATGATAATGAATAGAAAACACGGGACTGACATATTAATCATTGTACTCCTGTTTATGTTAGGTCAGTATTTTTCTAATTCTGATTATTTTTTTTACAGAGACCACAATGTGATGTGACAGAACCCCATTTCAGGAACAGCGGACGTGGTATTTATATTGAATTAAAACAATACAGAGATGGTTTCCTTTGGACGAGTCAAATATACCAAATATTATTGAAGACAGAGAAGAGCAACTGTAAAAACATAGAACCTGATGATATCGAATGAAAAAATACTTGACAGTAGTTTTGATAAAGTTTATTTGGGGAAGGGGTGAGAAACTTTTAAAGTGCATCTCTTTTGTTTCCTGGGTATTCAACTATACTTTTTTCACGGTATTTTGTTGCTGTATCACATTTTTGTTTGTGTTTCCAAAATGTAATCTGGAAACTATTCATTACCTAAGTACGTTAGCTATATGTATGTGAAAACAAGGTTGATGGAAAGGTTACTAACTCGTCATAATGGAATAGGTACCTGGTAAAACTAAGACAAAGCGCAGATGATGTTAACCAGATAAGCATATCCAGGAATATATTAAAAATTTGGTGTAGGGCCTTGACATCAGGGTTGGTATTGCCCCAGTCTGTTGCAGCTCTTCTGCATCATTCCAAGTACAGGAAGCCGCCTAGTATTGCCCACATAACTAAAAAACAAGTCGACTTTTTAGAATATTTTTAAATTTTTAAATATCTGTTTAGACTTGAAAAACGTTTCCTAATCTTCACATTAAACTCGTATTAGGAAATATTTGTTTTTCTTAACGTGAAATAGCCACCCATAGTGTTTTTTGTAAGTGACCAATTTTACTTTTCCAACTCAAAAGTTTACTCCTTGGAGTACAACATGGTTGGATTTATCAAGAGCCGGCTATATCCGACCAAGAATTACCAAAGATGTCGCTGGAGGTTAATTCGTCTTTCGTTGTCGAAGGGTTGTGTTATGTCTGACTGTCTGAAAGGTAATGATGTGTTTCCAATAAAGCTTTTGTACAAAAGGAGAGAATAGTCTTTGTTGTCCATTATTCCGGTTTCTGATGATGTGTAGAATTTGATCAAAACAATCTCGTTTTTTTTACAAACTGGAAAATTTTTACGTTGGCTTCTTTATATGTAATTTTTAAAAGTTTTGAAAAGACAGTTCATTTAATCTAAAAAAGTAAAAAGTTTGTTTGAATTAGAAATGTCAACTAATTCATATTTTCCTTTTTGAAACTAAACTAGAGCTTAATCAGGAGCCTGGTGTAGATAGAGGCGTCTGTTATTTAGAAGTGTCGGGTATTTAAAAGTTGAACTGTATACAGATATCTATGTATGCATCTCAGTGTTAAGGTTTTTTTTCAGTTTCAAAAGGAATATTAAGTTTGTAGCCTTGGATGAATATTGGGAGACAGAAAAAAATAGCTTGTTTATCGCATGGTATAGTGTTAAATTACGTTCACCAAGTAAAGAGTCTTGATGGCGCTGCCCTATAATATGTATTTTATAGATTTGGCTTCCTATGGTGCATTTAACGCACCATTTATCAAGTAGGGCATGATACGAAGATTCAATTAGTTGCCTGCGACTGGAAAACGCTCGACACTTAAAGTGATTTTACACCAAAGGTATGACCCAAGGAAAGAGAAAAAACCCACTGTTATCAAATTGCCGAAAGAGTTAAAAACGTTCAAGTTGAAATCATTTGTGTGATTTATTAATCTAGCTTTTTTGTCGCTCAAATCTCCCTCTTCCCTAGAGTGTAAGCTCATGTAGCATATCCCCGCAGTCCATGACTTTACCTTGTGATTTCACAGCGGTATTATGGGATTATATATATATATATATATATATATATATATATATATATATATATATATATATTAACAAATATATATGAAATGTCATCAACAACAGTACTCTACCACATTAAAACGTAGGAGCTATCATATAATCAGATGTATGAGTAAGAAAA
>RDPX01000006.1:1047674-1158655 GCA_003991215.1 Morbakka virulenta | reverse complement strand
TTGACACCAGATATTGGTCACTTAGGCAGTTGTAGTCCAATTTCAATGGTATTCGATTGTTGTTATTGAGTTTTGCCAGCTTCATCTGTAGATTTGCCACTAGTAGCTGGTGATCGGTGTTACAGTCGGCTCCGGGGCGAGTTTTCACGTCCTTGACACTACCTTTCCATTTTTGCTGGATGATGACATAGTCGATTTGGTTTCTTGTTCTCCCATCTGGGGATGACCATGTGTATTGATGTCGGGGATGGTGCTCGAACATTGTGTTTGCAATTACTAAGCCATTTGTGCCGCAGAAATCAAGTAATGTACTGCCTCTCTCGTTTCTCTCTCCAAGACCATGTTTATCGTGGGTACTTGTTGTAATTATAACCTAATAATAGGTAATTGTTTCCAGAACAATAAAAGGGCCTGCTAAACAATATCAAGATTTTGCACAAAGGGTTGCGAAGATATTTCTCACTAACGGTAATAAAACGGTCTGCACAAACAAAAAAGAAAGCAAAAAAAAGAAACCAAACATAAACAATGGTAAATAATCTACATCAACAGTAATGAAACAGTAAGAAAAGGGCAATGAAACAATTTACATAAACAGTAAAATTAATTAGATGAACAATTTGCATAAGGATTTGCCTAACAAATTTGCATAACTTTTTGAATAACTTTTTACACATGATAATTTAATAAATTGCAGAAACTCGTTGGTTATTTCATTCCTGTATTTACAAGTATAAGAACTGTCAGTCATAGTTGTAGGTCTTAATTCCGCAATTAATCGTATGAAATCTGGCAAAGCTTATTGTTGAAATGCTGAGAGCAGCTGGTGACTATTATTCCTTTTGTTACCAATCTTATCAATCGCATCATTCGTGATCGTAAGATTCCCGATTGAAATCAATCCTACATCATAAATCTCCGCAAGGGAAAAGGTGATGCTCTCGAGCGTGGGAGCTATCGAGGTTTAAAATTACTTGAAGTTGTTCAAAAGATTTTGGAAAGGGTGCTAGAGGAAATTATTAGGTCCAAGATAATAATTGATGACATGCAATTTGGCTTTATGCCTGGTAGGGGCACTACGGATGCAATCTTCATCCCCCATCCGTTGCAAGAGAAACATATTGAAAAATGAAAAAAGCTTTATTTTGCCTTCGTCGATCTTGAAAAAACGTTTGATCGTATTTCTAGAAAAGTTTTATGGTGGGCTATGCGGAAACTAGGTATTGATGAATGGGTAATATCTACAGTCCAAGCCATGTACTACTCACCTCATTCCTGTGTCAGGATCAATGGTAAATACAGTGACTTTTTCCCAGTTAGTATGGGCGTTCACCAAGGCTCTGTTTAGAGCCCACTTCTCTTCATCATCGTGATGGAAGCACTATCTCTTGAGTTTAAGACCAGTTTTCCCTGGGTCCTGTTATATGCGGATGATCTAGTCATTTCGGCTGATTGTATTGATAAACTGCTAAGAAAGTTGTCTACCTGGAAAAAGAAGTTGGAGCTCAAAGGCCTATGAGTGAATATGGCGAAGACAAAGATCTTGGTTTGTGACTATGGTACAAATAAACGTGTTAAATTTGTGGAAAGTGCCCCTGTTGTGAATGTCTGAAGGGCGTCGGAGCTAACTCAATCTTTTGCATTCAAGGTGAACGCTGGGTCCATAAAAGTTGCGCTAAAATCGTAGGGAGCTTGAGGCATGTCGAAAATTTTGTTTGCCCTCAATGTTCAGACCCAAACTGGAAATGGTTCTAGCGCGAAGTACAAAATTAAAGCGTGTTTACACGTGTCATATCGCCATATCGCTCCAATTTTGAAGGAATTATTTGTTTTCTTGCTACATGTTATATCTATAAGCATTTGTAAGGTTTCCATATCACAAAAAGGCTCTCTTCTACTTCTTCTCCTTTGTGGTCATTGGTCCCGCATTGCAGGGTCATCCGCCTCGGTCATCCGCCTCGGTCATCCGCCTCGGTCATCCGCCTCGGTCATCCGCCTCGGTCACCCGCCTCGTGGTTTCTCTTTCCAGAGCCTCTTCCTGATTCACGCCGAAGTAGCTCATATCCTCTTTCACCTTATCTCTCCATCGCTTCTCTGGTCTTCCTCTCGGCCTTCTTCCTGGTACTAACTTTCCAAAGTCACTTTTGCTTGTTGGCATTCTTCCCTCCTCCTCACTGTCCGTACCATCTCATTCTTTTCTCCATGACCTTCTCATTGATGTCACTCCCAATTCTCTCCTGATGTCAGTACTTCTTTCTCTTGCCCTCGGTGTCGGTCCTTTGATTCTTCCTGACATCCTCATTTCTGTAACTTCAAAAGAGCTAGCAGAAAGAAATGTTTAAATAAAAGTTTCAATATGGTAAGAGGCAAGGATTCGTTTGAAGACGGAGTGACTATCAAAATATTGCGAGAGGCAGGCTATTCCTTCGGAGAAATTGCAAACGAAATTGTTTGCAGCAAGTCAACAGCCCATAAAGTACCTGAAACGTACCAAGGAACTGGTATTGTTGCAGTTAGCAAAAGGGACAGGGCGATGAAAAGTGCTTTCCAAACAAGATGAATTTGCCCCAAAGAATTCAGCTGAAGAGAATTGTTTTTCATATCTCCTCTTTCTGTGTGGCTTATTTAATTCGTTTTAAAAGACGAAGGGCACCATGTCAACCTTAAGGTGAATTCTTCATAAGTATCGATTTAAAAACTTATCAGATACAAAAAGTTATTTGTCACATTAGTAAACAGAAGGTCCAAGAAAAGGTGGGCCAAGGCCTTAAAGGAGTGGCCTCTTCAAGAGTGAAAGGATGAAAGCAAATTTTCTTTAAATAATGTTTCTAGAGGGCAAGGAATATCCTCGTGTATTGAGCTGTGTGGCATCATGCGTTGCCCTGCTAAAAGAAGAATGGTGGTTCAGATCATATTAACATCGATTTTGTGCTTTGGACCAAAATATTTTTTGAAATATTTCACAGTAATAAGGGGCCTTGACAGCCCAGGTACATATTACAATCCTACTAATCCATTACTGCCAATGTAGCCCAAGAACGTTGCTCAAACAGAATTGTAAATATTCAACAAAAATAAACTAGCTTATTGACCTTATTTGTTTCATTCCATACTCTTCATGTTTGGCCTTCGTGATATAAAACTTCTCCGATGACCTTGTCAGGTGTCAAATATTAATATCAGGTGCCTGACAAGGCACCTGATATTAATATTTTTCCAAATTTTCTGGAACTGAAAGCTACAAATAAATCGTCCAAAGACTAAAAAGCAATTTATAGCAAGACTAGTTGAAGAATGACAAGCAGTTCAAAAACAGTGTATTGACAAACTTTATCATTTAATTCCACGACGTGCAGAAGCTGTGCTGAGCAGCGTGGTTACGCAACGAAATATTGAGTTTGTGAACCGACCGAAATAGGTATGAAATTAGACTTTTACTTTTAATTAATCAATAATTGTTTCTTGGTTGGATGAAATTTTACAGTGGTTTGAACCAGGGTCGGCGAGCTGCGCTATGACTGCTATGACTGTCATAGCAAATTTTAGTCAAAGCCAAGATATATTTATTATCAGTTGATTCTAGAAACACCGTGACACCACAAATGTAAAGTTCTCGCCAAAGAAACAGAAGTTGATCTAGTTCCTGTTCTCACATTTTCCTTTTCCGATATTCCCCAGGTCATGATACACAAATCTCATGATATTTGAATGGGTCACAAATAATAGCACTTCGTTTAATTTGAACTACTAATCTGTCAAAGCATGCTGTGAATATTGTGTTTGTTCAATACTTTCTGTGGCACTCTCCGTTTCGCTGGCCATGACTATGACTTTGGCTCTGACTGGCATCAATTTCATAACAACCTGCAAAGAATACAACAGATGAGGATCCTTGCCTGTGATTTTCTTTCATTGGTGAATCTCACAGGAATGACGTAACGTGCTGTTCATAGCACAGGATTAAAACTACTTTTGCTGTTAGCTAGAGTACATACCTCGGATAATGTAGGCCCAAAAGGTTTAAATATGACGCAAGTTGAATCTGGTAGTGTTTTCTGGGGTATTCCGAAACTTTTTCATACGTTGGAAAGTCAAGGAAAGCTGAGTCATGGCCAACGTCTTCGCTTCAAACAAGACGGACGTCAATGTCTCCGTGTTATTATGAAGAAGTATTCCAATGAATCCGTTTACCAGAATTTTTCAGGAACTTGTTGAAAGGAGGAGAGAAACACATTTTTGTTGGCCATGTCTTGTGATGGGAGGTCATACAACAGCGAGAATAGAATATTTTATTTTCGATGACAAAATTTATTTTTTAATATTGGCCCTGCTGTGACATTTCAGTAAGTAATACCAATAGTGGCTGCACAGCGATGCTGACTGCCCCTTATGGTTAAAGGCCCAGCTACAAAATGCCGTGAATATGAAACTGCTGCTACCAAAACCGCGTTTAAATCAACACAAAGGTAGAATGTTGAGGTTCAAAGTCACTGGCTGCTAGGAAGAATATAAGAATAGTGAAAGACTGAAGCTTTATATTTCTTATTCAAGTTTTTTTTCAGAACAGAAAAGTGTGACTTTCAAGCTGAATTCACCGTATTTCAATTGCGATTTTCAAATAACAGTTCTGTTTATGTTTTGTTTTTATGATGATGTAACATGAATTTTTCCTTCAGTTTTCATCCAGTTTACACTTTGTGTTGTGTAAGAATAAATGTGATAAAACTTTAGGGGAGAATAAAAAATTGAGAATATAGAGGATCCACAGATAGATGATTTAAATGATTAGATTATCCAGTTTAGCGTCTTCTTTCCTTAACACAAGCGTTTGACGTTTTGGTAGAATTCTTTAATGATCTTCTCCAAGTTATTCAATCCATGGCTGTATTTGGTGTTAACGACAATGCCTTAAGGTCCTCTTGGATGGAGTTATTCCAGGTCTTCCTAGGACGCCCTGTGCTGCGTGCTTCATGAGTTTTTAAATTAGTGCATGTGTTGACCTTGGAATCACTTCGTTGGACATGGCCAAACCACCTCAACCTTCTACATCTACATCTAAGCAATGAATTCAATGAAGGTATATTTAAACGATCATACAAAATGGAAGTACTAGTTCTATCAGCAATTTTAACATTTCATATCCATCTTATCATTACACGATCATTTCTTTCCAATCGCTGCTTATCCTCATTCTTCAGTGCCCAGCATTCACTGACATACAGTACGACTTATCTGACACACACATTAAAAACTTTCCCACGAGTGTGCAGTGATAGGTATCGGTTGGTCAGGATTGGAAGGAGATTTCGGAACTTACCCCAGGCAGTTCTTGACGTGACAATAGTACTATCGCTACACCCTCTACCGGCTCCAATCATATCGCCAAGGTAACAAAAGGAATCAACCACTTCAAGTTCATCATTACCAAAAACAACTGACTGAGATGATCGACCATCAATAGGACGAGCCAATCCTTTGCACCTATGACATCGAAAAGCATCATCCATAGAAAGTCTGCTTTGGATGCCACTACACTTCTTATGTACCCAGTGATTACAGCCTTCGCAGAAGATAGAATTATTACCAACACTAGCTCTGCAAACACCATATGGCCACTTTCCTGAGTCACGCAATGTGTTCATGTCAGGACCACTTAACATGATTTTGGTCTTTTTCAAGTTTACCCTTATTTTCTAAATTTAACTTCCAGATCTTTAATTTTTCACAGAGAACATCTAGGGAATCCGCAACAACCCCAAGATCGTCGGCATACAATAGTTCCCACGGACATCCAGTTCTGAATTCACGTGACAGAGCCCCAAGTACAATGATGAAAAGTAGTGGACTCATAGCTGAGCCCTGATGAACACCAACCTTTCCCTCAAAATCTTCGCTGTAACAGTTATCAACCCGTACTTTACTTCTTGCATTACTATACATGGCCAGAACAAGATTCACAGTCCACTCATCAACACCTACTTTCTGCATCGCCCACCAGAACACCTTACGAGGAACCCTGTCAAAGCCTTTTCAAGATCGACAAAGCCAAGATAAAGATTTATGTTCTCAGCAAGAAATTTCTCTTACAGCTGACGAACTATAAAAATTGCGTCAGTAGTTCCACGGTCTGGCATGAAGCCAAACTGCATGTCATCAATGTTTACTAACATTTGGATTTGATTTTTAATTACACGCTCAAGAACTTTCATCACATGGTCTAGTAGCTGGAGTCCCCTGTAACTACTTCTGTCAAGAGCATCACCTTTACCTTTGTATACATTGATAATGTAACTTTCTTCCCAATCTCTAGGGACATTTTTATTTGAAGTAATGGAATTTGCAAGATCAGCTGTTAGTTGAGAACATTTTTCACCACTTGCTTTCAGCATTTCTCCAACAATATCAGAGGGTCCACGAGCTTTTCTAGATTCCATTTTTTTTTTACAGCATTTGATACCATATCATCTGTAACTTGGATAGCCGGGCCAACCACAGGTTCTATGTGAGAGAGATTTCCATCTTCCCAAGGGAATTAAACATTCAATAACCGTTCGTACTGTTCTTCCCACGCATTCTTTTTTGACTCTGCATCGAGACATAAGTTCCCGGCATCATCTTTTGGAGACTTTTCACCAACTACATCTTAATTTTCTCTTTTCATCTGTTTCGGAATTTTGAAACTAACATCGCTCTTTTCCTTGATATTTGAAAGTTAACTTCTGCTCTCTTTTTAGCAGCGTATACAGCACGTTTTGAGGCTCTTTTCGCGTTTATGTACTCCTCCTTAGAACCACCATTTCCCCACATTTTCCAGAGATGTCTCTCTCGTGAGATGGCATCACTGACGCTATCGTTCCACCACCAAATTTCCTTTCTAATGTTTTTCTTTTTCGTTTTGTCACAAGACTTTTAAGTTGATTTTAGGAGACTGCTTTTGAGTAGTTGCCTTTTCTCCTCAGTGTCATTAACTAGATACTCATTGGTGGATCATTGGTGAATTTGTCTAGAGAAGATACAAAGTTCTCTTTGACTAAAGGATCTTGTAACTTTCAAACACGTAGTTTGGGTACAAAAAGCTTTGGACGGATTTTCTCAAATTTTATTTTCAGATTGTACACCAAGGGCTTGTGTTGTGCAACACACTCTTCACCAGGAATTACTTTCGTATCCTTAACACTTTTTAGGTTACGTTTTCTAACCAGTATATAGTCAATCTGACTCGTGGCTAATCCCGACTGATAGGTAACTAGGTGACTTTCCTGTTTGTAAAAGAATGAGTTGGCAATAGCCAGATCAAACGACATGGCAAACTCCAATACCCGTTCACCATCCAAATTACGAGCTCCATACCCATACCCACCATGAACAGCCTCATAACCTTCTGCCAGACAGCCAATATGACCATTCCAATCCCCACAGGAAAGAAGAAATTCTTGATCATTAACTTTTGACATAACACTGCGCAAATCATCATAGAAGGCATCTTTTATAGCTTGATCTAGACCAGTCTGTGGAGCATAGACTGAGAGTATGGTGACTAAAGTTTCGCCAAATGTTAGCTTTATGAGAATTATACGGTCAGATACTCGTTAAACATCAAAGACTTTCTCTACCCATTTTTCATCAAGAAGAATGCCAACACCACCAGTACCTGAACTGTTGCCCACCCAGAAAAACTTGTACCTATCATCTTTGCCAGTTAAAAACCTAGCTGAAGCACCTCTTTAACGGACCCCTTGAACACAGCACACATCTATATTTCTTCTAAATAGTGTTTCTGCAATTTCTGGGGATCGACCTCTCACAGTGCCCACATTTAAAGTGGCTACTCTGAACAATGATAACGATTCACAAGAGAATTGAATATTCTCATAAGAAGTGTAAATACATTTCTTGTAATATATAACATTATTTTGAGTGAATGTGAATTCTAAGAGTGCTTGTCTTGTATTCCGTTAACAATTCAGGAGGGTATTAGTTTTGTTTCTTTACAAAAGAGCTTATAGTTCTATAGCTTTTTCACACCAAGGTAAAAGGGGTGGCCGTAGATTCCCACCCAGGTCTCATAAATGTAATAGCAAGAGAAATTTTGTGCCCGCCGCTCGTGGTTTGAACACGAATAGTCTATTAATCAATGTTCTATTTTATAGTTATTTTTTATTTATTAGTTTCATTGCTTTCCCAACTATAATTCTGAAAATTTGTAGAAACTCATTAATTTGATAATTATACTGAAGAAACAAATTGCTCACAGTGATTATAAGATGGCATCGCAAGGGCCTTTCGTGTGAACCCTACCACATGTATCCACTGACGTCGTCAGTTTCTGTTACAACCAAGTTTTTTTTCAGATTAAGTAAGAAGGCCAATAACCAGTTTCTCTTTTTATATACAAAGATGACAGCCCCCATCCTCTAGCGATAGGCCTGCATTTTTGGATTTCAACTGCGATCATAATCCTGCAAGCCTAATAGAGGACCCAGCTTTGCTACAACCAAATCCCAACTATTAACACTGTTTTTACTCTATGCTTGATCTCTCTTTTTCAGTCATTTTCCATTTCTGGTCGTCACAAGTGTCTTATTTCAAAATTGTAAATAGAAACGCCACATACCAACGCAGCACACTCTGCTTATAAAATTAAACGTTTGCAGAGGCATAAATAGAAAAGTAAGCCAGTCACTTTTCTGGGCCCCAGGAAACCACTATTAAACCATAGTTTTTGTCTATAATGTCGCAATTAATCGACGTCAAATAGTCATATATTAAAGGCCTTCTTTAATATCACTCTATATTCGTCTCAGTTATAAGTCCTCTGTTGCAATTTTGATGAAAAACTTCTCATAGAGTACGGGCGCACGACTGTACAACTATACGCCATATATCAGGAAGCTAGACCCAGCTGATAACAGAAGGTTTCAAAGGGTAAAAGTTCACCAGGAAATGCCTTTCCAGTAAAGATATCTGTGGCAATAGGAAACATTGTCAGGGGTAATTCCATACCGAATAATCCAGGCGCTTTAGCAACTAAGTCACGGGTATTTTTTACTTTCGCATATTTTGTATAAAATAGGTGCGACAGAGAAATCAAGAAAAGAATTGCTCAAGCTGAGGACACTTTCAATAACATGAAATACATTTTCATGAATAGAAATATAAGCCTCAAGGCAAAGATCTGGGTTATGAGAGCCTATGTATGGTCCATTCTCTACGGGTGTGAATGCTGGACCCTAACCGAAAACACAGAATTCCGATTAGAGGCAGTGTAAATATGGTTCATCAGGAGAATTATGAAAGTCTCGTGGACAGAGAGAAAGAAAAATGTAGAAGTAATGGAAATGGCTCGGTACAAGAGGTCTCTTCTCAACACCATCAGAGAAAGACAGCTAAAATTTTTCGGTCACATAATCAGGGCTGACGGGCTGGAAAAGCTGTTTTTGGAGTGGCAAGAACAGGCAGGCCGAGGACAGAAAAGAATGGAGAGCTATGATCGTCGATGTCTGCAAAACCAGACAGGACTCTTGAAGAAGATGAATAATTGGTAGAAGGCAGTTTTTACAGGCACGGTATAAACTGAGCAAGTTTTAAATGGGGTCGACATGGTCCAAAAATACTTATTTGAAGCCCAATAAGGGCTCAAGGGGATGTTAAATATTTTAGGTGAAAGGTAAAGGTATATTGGATATGGTAATACGGAATTAAGGGATATGACTTCAAATTACTGCAAGCAGATTTAAAAAGATTATGAAAGGATTATGAATTGTAATTATCTATTTCTCAGTAATAGTAAAATATGATCTCAAGTTTCCCTCATTCCTTTTGTCAAATTTAAGAATACCTGATCCACGGTAACAACAATAGCAACATTCAAGTCCATTAATTCGAGGCGAGACGAGGCTTTCGTAACAGTTCCTTTAATCTTTGTGATATTACAAAACTTAAGTTAGCTTTTGTAGATAACTTAATTAGGTTTTAATTAAGAGTTATACAAAAATAGACAAGGCTGCTGTTTTCGGAGAGACTAATTTGATTAGCATTTTTGAAAATGTTAGTCTCAGTTTCTAGGAGAAAGAAATTCCTATCAAATTTGTCGAGTTGATAAACAAACACCCAGCATTTTGCTTTAGTATCTTTGTTCCTTTGAATTGAACGGGATCCTGTTAATGCTGTGGCTGTCAGCATAATCCTTTTCCTTTTCGAAGGACCTTTGACAGAGACTGTGCTTTCCTGACAAGAACGGATTCTTATATCAGGTTGTACTCGTTGAACCGAGGAAAACTGAAAACTACTTAATACAGTGGATCGCTTCAGGCCACTTCATATGTTTCAGGCAGAATTTGAAACGTTGAGATGGATGTGCTACCAAAAATCTGATAACTTTCTCTCCAGTGATGAGATCCACAGGATAACAGGTGAATCAGAGATGCACGAGTTAATTAAAGAAGAGTAAAAGAAGCATAATAGTTCGAAGGCCTAGATAGTTTGGGCATGTTGAACATATTAGTGATACCGGGTTGATAAAGAAGATCTTAGATAATATAGTTGAAGGTAGAAGAGGAAGAGGCCAGAGTAAATAAAGTTGGTCGGATTTAGTGAAAGAGGATTTATGGGAAACAGGGTGGATCTATTTAATACAGGCAATAGAGACTTACGGCGTAAAAGTCTGTGGCAAACTCCGAGAAAGGAAAAATGCCACAAAAATAAACGTGTTGTTGTTGTTGTTTGTATTTGTCGGGGTATTTAACTGCATTACCATGTTGCTGCGCTTGGCCGAATAGTAGTCAATCTTACTTTGGCCGCTTAAGTCGACTAGCGGGGAAAGGGGGTTAATATCACTTTTAATTTGACGATCATAGTTCTTTATAGGATTTTGATTTGTGATTTGTTTGTGATAAACTGATGCCCATGGTTATCAGGATATCAGATGTCCGAAAATTACAGGGAGCTAGTAGACAAGATGTTGTCAAGTTATCGAGGTACGGGTACCAACATGATTAGCCAGCTGGATTTCCTTGTCAGTCATTTGGACAGATTACCAGACAATTGTGGCAGTGCGAGTCATAAAAAAGGAGAACGCTTTTACCAGGACATAAAAATAATGAAAAATCGCAAATAGGAATGGTAAGGAAAACAGATGATGGCATACTTCTGCTGAAGCCTAGAAAAGACCTTAGACTTTATCGACAATCCAGAAAAAGAACATTTTTCCGTAATGTCCTGATTGCTTTTTAGAGTTGTATTTTATCGTATGATGATAGTTGGGAAATAATTTCAGTCTGAATACCTCAGTTATTATGTTAAATGTTTCAGGATTTCATTTTTCTTCAAAATGAAGTAGAAAGTCTACAAAAATCTAATATTTGGCAAAACACCAAATTTAAAAAACTTGAGCTAAAAAGTTAAACGTTTTTTTCAGAATCAACACTAAAAACTAGACCATTTTAGTTAAACTTTTTGTTGGCCAGTGTTATTGCTGGTGGAGGGCATTTGGGTCCAGGGAAAGCTTTGTGAATCCTGACCTGAAGATAGAAGATGATTCGCTTGTTCATTTTCACTTGTAAAGTTTAAACAGAAGACTAGAACTTTTTCAGTAGAGTATGATGAACAGGATAAAAGTTTCCCAAACAGTTTGTTTGTTATCAGTATTTTCAAACATTAGCAATCAAAATTGGTATAATTTCAAGAATTGAACGTTTCTTGACACATTGCCACTTTAGATAACAAAGACATTTGAAATTTGAAATTTATTTGAAATTGGGATTTTGAGTTTTCATTTTTAAATGAGCAAAAGTCAGGTCGTTTAAAGAAATCAAATCGTGTACAAAGGCAACGCATTTCTTTGCATCTCAATCATATTTCCATTCTTCCGTAAAGCAGTATTTTGGAAACAATGACTTCTGGTGGAAAAGATCTTTTTTTCTGCAGTAGGGATGAATAATTTCTCCTCGAATGCAGATATTTATGAGGAATATTGTTGCATAGTCTGAGAGAATCTGTAAGGTAACGCCAGAATAAAAACCATCTATTTAGAGAAGGCTAGAGTTGGTCGTATCACAATGCGTCTTTTGAGTGGTGGTGGGATTATATGGACTTTATTTTTTGCTGCCAGATCGCATCTTGTGGCCATTATTACACGAAAGCAGAAAATCGAGAGCTTCAATTAACGGCGACCTATTGGTGCAGCATTTTGGAACAACAGCAATGATGCAGAGATGGTGTTTTATCAGTTCAAAAAATTGTGACAAGATTAACAACGCTTATAGAAGGGTAGATTTGATCTATCTATTCAACAATTTTCAGGCATTATTGCAGCAAGGTTTTCCTTGATAGTGGTGAATTCAAGCGTATCAAAAGAGGCATTGTAAATCGAGAGCAGAAATGACAATTGTGCAATGAAGCCTAATTTAATCTTATTGCTGAATGAATAATTGTACATTGCATTCCTTATTTGATCAACAATAGCCTATTCAAACTTTACTGGAGTTCCCAACACAGTAGTACTGCACTCGTCTGCACAGGCTGTAAATCGAAAACCATGGCTTGTGACTGGCTTCCTGCAAATCATGCATTTTTTCAGGTCGCAAATATGTTTCTTGCCTTTTCTTACCTGGTACCAAACAGCTTGGAGGGACTTTTTCTCCTTCGCTTTGTTTTGGCAGCAGCAGGATTATTTTTTTCACTTTGGGCATACATCGTATTATGTTCACTGGACACACTGTTATGGAATGCCTCCTTTACAGTTTTGAATTTTCTACATGTAATATACTTGCTTATTGGAATGCGCCCTATCAGATTCAATGCCCAAAACGAGGCCTTGTATTTACATATGTTCAAGCCGCTAGGCGTTAAAAGATATCAGTATAAGGCCATTGCGGATCTCTCCGAGGTGATAGTGTTTGATTCAGAAGAATGCTATGCTGTCGGTGATACAACCTTGGCTGATAAACTTTCAGTCCTTTTGGATGGAAGGTATTCTTTTTAGGTACATCTTGGCCCGACACAGAAATTTTTTTTTACAATATATATATATATATATATCCCACAATAACTTCTTAAGCTGTGCTTGCTCCGGCAACATGGCCTGAGAGTTATGTCTCAGAAACTCTGTGCTGCACTGATGAACCCACAAAGGGCGAAACAGTACTGTCTGTAGCTTGAGTATATATATATATATATATATATATATATACATATTTACATATATATGTATACATATATACATATACATGTATACATATACATATATACGTGTGTGTAAATGGACATATAACATATGTATATATATGTGTGTAGATGTATATATTATTTTTTCAACANTTACTCTACTTTGTCATTCTTCTTGCCATACAGATCTTTCTATAACAATAATTCTTACTCACTTTTGTCATTTTTTTGCAAACCATTTTTTTATTATGTGTTGTTTAGCAATACCATCTTTGGCTCTGATTGTTACACTGTAATCATAAATATGCATGTATACATATTTTAGCCAATGGTATATATATATATATATATATGAGATGGGAACCTGAGATGGGAACCTGTCGTTTGCGTAATGCGGAGCTCACTGCGCATGCGCAGTTTGAGCACTCTGACAGGATCCCACAATAACTTCTTAAGCTGTGCTTGCTCCGGCAACATGGCCTGAGAGTTATGTCTCAGAAACTCTGTGCTGCACTGATGAACCCACAAAGGGCGAAACAGTACTGTCTGTAGCTTGAGTATATATATATATATATATATATATATATATACATATTTACATATATATGTATACATATATACATATACATGTATACATATACATATATACGTGTGTGTAAATGGACATATAACATATGTACATATATGTGTGTAGATGAATATATTATTTTTTCAACAAGCAAAGACAATGTCGAACCTAGCAGTAGCTGATGGTTTGTATTTGATGGTATGATTACAAAAAACAGTCTTGAAAAGACAATAGTCTTGACTCCTAATAATAGTGCGGTGTAAAGGAAATATTTTCTCACTTGGGAATTGTAGTAAATAAATAAAAATAAGAGAAAATGTCAATATTACTCAATAGTCTGTTAAACAAAAGAAAAGACAGCAGCTTAAATGATAATGATGGTAGTGATGGTATTATTTTTCACAGTAATTTTTTTTTGGATTTTTTGTTCCCCAAACTTCAAAGCAGAATTTGGTAGTAAACGATAATAATGATGATGATGATTATTATGATGATTGTTCTTTGTAGTAGTAGTAGTAGCAGTAGCAGCAGTAGCAGCAGTAGTAATGGTAAAAGTAGTAGTAGTAGTAGTAGTGGTAAAAGTAGTAGTAGTAGTGGTAAAAGTAGTAATAGTCGTAGTAGCAGCAGCAGCAGTAGTAGTAGTGGTAAAAGTAGTAGTAGTAGTAGTAGTAGTAGTAGTAGTCGTAGTAGTAGTCGTAGTAGTAGTCGTAGTAGTAGTAGTAGTAGTAGTAGTAGTAGTATTTTTAGCTAACATTAGACCGGTTTTTACATTAATTATTGAAAATCAAAATTTTGCAATTGAGGTATTGGAAGTAGCAATAGTTTAAGAAACTAAAATTACGAAAATAATAATAAACAAAGTTCATGTCCAGCATGACAGCCCGCACAGGGAGATGGTATTCACCTGCCGGACGAGAAAACTTAACCCCGGCTACCGACCAGTAGCTTTAGAGGTTAAGCACCTTCCTCAATATGTTGGTAGTTCTAATGATGGTAGATGTTTGGAGTAGTAATAATAATAATAATAATAATAATAATAATAATAATGTTGTTCTTAGAAGAGCCCTGTCGATCTAAATCATTTCCCTTTTTACACTTTAGTCGTCTTATGTCATATGTAAAATTGTAATTGTCATTTTACTGTTCGTAATATTCCATCTATATTCGCGTCTCCTTGATGTTCGTAATATTCCAATGAATGTAAAATAAAACGTTTTTATATGGCCAAAACTTTTATATACATTTGTTTTGTTATTGTTAGTCTTAGGGTTTGTATAATTTGTAACTGTCTCATATACTGTTCGTCAATTGCCTTTGTTCAATGTAGATATTTTTGTTGAAATGTATTACCTCAAACTTCAATCACCCAAGGTCGCTGGTAGCGACTCGGTGCTTGATTTTAATTAGCAAATCCAAAGAAAACTAGTATTATAATAATAATAATAAAAATAATATTTGTAACAATAAATAAATCATAATAGAAATAGTAAATAATAATAAGAGCAATAAATAATTTTACTATTTATATTAATTATTAACATGTTTTGCTCGACAACGTTATTATAATTATCATATTTGTTATTACTAATATCATATTAATACTTGTCATATGTATTTTAAATGCACATGAGTATAAAACATTTTGTCGTCTGAGGCATTTGGCATTTGGCTTTCTTGGTATGCATCAGCGTGACATTGGTTTCTTTTGATTTTAAAGCCAAACAAAGAAATAGTTTACAGTTTCGAAGGAGATTTTCGACCCCAGACCACCAAGCAAGTTGGACCAATGCCTGACGCGGGGTTGGTGTATTTTGAAAACCAATTTGCGATTTAATTTGTGATTTTAGTGAGCATTGACCATTGGTCGTCAAAAGCTAACCTCTTTTTACCTACCTTCTACAGTTAGTGTATTCTATATATAAACCCTTTTTTACAGATCTTTTTGTATTTGAGAGGGATCGAGAAAAGGGAAATGTAATTTTTTTTTGAAGGTAGAATTCGCCATTTTGGTGCTTTATAGCTGGAAATTACGAAAATTGGGCCTTTTGCACGTTTGTTATAGTTTGGTAGTCATAACTTTGCATCGTTCATGCTAGGTACGCAATTAAACAGTTTCAAACAGCCTGCTTTCTCGTCATATTAAAGTCTGCTTGCTCGTGATCACCCTTGTGACAGTACATGGATCTGTACCTTTGTACAGTTGTTTTTTGTGTCTTCTGCTGTAAGGAGTTTACGATAAGGACATTAATTACTATGAACTTGCTTCTTATTCCTATTTGCTCAGTGGGAGGTAACAGCATAATTTTTTAAAGATATAGACCAAGTTTTTTCCATTTTTTTTGCTTCAGCGTGGAGGTATCGAAAAGAGGGCACAGCATTCATTACTTGGAAAAGTTTGAGTTTCTGGATTCTCCAGAGTGGATTGCTGGAACAGATACACACTTGGCCACGTTTGCAGTAAGTTTATTTTTTCTGTTGATAGGACGTACGAAAGCTAGACCAGGACTTGGTCTTGGACATCGACACTGTCATTTTATAGACAGCTTATCAGTGTATGGTTGGGTCCGGTGGCCCAGCCGTCTCTTTAAAAGCGGGACCGTGAGATGTGTCCGGGTTGATAATGTGTAGCTAAGATCATTTGAAAACATATTGATCACTTTGATCCTAAGTATATTGCTGCAGCGACCTAGTAGCAAATTATTTTAGTTGTTTCTTTCACTGTTTATTGGCCAAGTTCATAACACAGATTAAAAAATCTGGAAGACAGCAATTTGTTGATACATCGGGACTTGCATGCAATGTCCAAAAATTTTGCATGCTTGTGAATTGATCAGGTTTGCAGTTAAGCCAACAGTTGTCATAAGAAAGCACCACATGGATCAAAATTAGGTAAATTTGGTTTATTGCCATGTTTTTCAATATATAAATGTAAATTTTTTTTGAAAAATGACACATAATTTACTCTCATTAAATTAAGCATGAGGTTTTTATTATCGTCTTGTTTTAGTTAGTCGTGCTTGTCATTCCCACATTTGCCCAACAAGATAAAATTATTTAACAAACAACGTCAAATCAGCTGTGAAACGGAAATTCGACACGAAAAAATGAATACAATATATATATATATATATATATATATATATATATATATATATATATATATATATATATGTTCATGTTCTATTCATAAATTCAAATTCCCATATATTCTTTATAGGAATTTGAATTTTTTTGGTAGCAATAAAATGTATGAAATAAAAATATGCAATCATCATATTTACCGAGGATGACAAAAATATCACTTGACATGGAGTGACTCTTACTATTGGTACTAGAAACCAATGTGAACAAATGTATTGTATCTGAAAATAAGCTTAAAATAAAACAAAAATAAAATTATTTTTAACAATTTAAAGCGAGAGAAAAGAACACTAGCACACTCTTCGTTGAACTTTGTCATACTTATGATTTGATTTTGTTACAAGAGATTAACGTGCCAAACATAATCAATAGACGTAAAGAAGCAAAAGTCACTCTGAATAAATCAGACCCTGCTCAGCCTGAAGACCTACTCAAAACTGCGATAACGATCAGCAGTCGATGAAGAAGAACCAAATTTATACATTTAGGTATGCTACCAGTTACAAGCTCACTTTCTTAAGCTCCTGAGTAAGGAAAGAGGCAAAATGGATGACATGCTAGCTCTTGGGCAAAGAATTTTAATTTAAAGCTGTTCTTTCCGACACACAGACACGGAAGTTCTAATCTTTGAAAGCATGTATTATTTGCAACAAATGGCAATTTATGAAAACACAGCTTAGTTTGTAAGGCGTTTTTAGGCTCGGTTGTTGAAAGGCGATTTGTATAAGGCTTAGTAATAAGGAAAGATTAAATATTTAAGATGTTATTTTCATTTGTCTGCGTATGGGATCGTTCACAAATGACCTCACCCACTTTTTCACCATTTTTTACCCACCTCTTGTACAACTCTTGTCAACTTTTGGATTTCTAATCCCCCTCCCCCACTAAAGTTGACGTCAATTTTGTGCACTTTTTCCCTGAACGTTTTCTGCAAACAAAGGTAAAATATTGACACTATGTTCTTAATGTAGGGGTTTCTAACTGTCAGGGGGTAAGAAGTTTAAAGCAGGGGTGATGAAAGTACCTACGAGTGAAATGTTTAACTTAAGAGAAAAAGTAATTGCGGGAAATAACCTTTCAATTGAACCTCTCTGGTTTTTTTGAACTTTGAAAAAACTTTTAATGGCGTGAAAAATATTCCCATCAAATTCTACTCATGAGGTAAAATCGTCATCATTTTCGCTCTGTTCATCCTCTGCTTCACTCGTCATTTTCACGCCCATTTCAATTCCTGGACAGATGTCCGTTACTACCTCAGGCAGGTCTGTTGTCGAAGGGGCACAGCACCCAACAACTGAAGGGGCGGGGGGGGGAACTGACACAGTGGAAAGCTTGTTTATAAATTCCATAGTAAGTTAAGGGGGTTAAGCTTTTAGAATCATTGAATTTTTTCAAAGAATGACGTCAACTTTTACCCTCCACCCCCCACCCAAAATATTGTCAACTTCTGTCAACATTTAGGCACCCCCTCCCCCCTCTAAGTGGTTGACATCATTTGTGAACGATCCCTATGGTATTAGCGCATAGCTTCTTTTTGCTAATGTTTTATACGTTATGCTCTACGTAGAAGTTTTTCATGCAATATGACAAGAATGCAGGTGGATATCCATTACGCGGGTTTGCGTTGGATTCTGTTGTGTCAGTATATTTTGGGGTTACTTTTATTGTGCGACGAGATATGTTTAGGGAAAAGATTTGCAATTCTACGGAAATAAATGAAAAATTTACTTTGTACTGAATTGGTTTCGTACTAGTGTCTGGGTCTTTCATAGCCATCGTTTATAACGAAGCCAGCCTACCACTGTTACATACTCAACTTAATCATTTTGAAGCCAAACTCTTCACTGAACACTTTCGTTTTTTCCAAAGCCCTTCATTATAAGGCGTCTTGCCTAAATCTACATATATAAAGCTAAGCACTTCACAGAATGAGAAGTAACCTTCAAAGCGAAGAATATCCCCCAGAAGAGGGAGGGCAAGGAATGTTGTCTATATCTGTGTTTTCTTATATGGCCATATCTAAGCATGTAATATTGATGAGGTATTAGTAGTAAAACGACGACGATCCTCTGTAGAACTTTAATTAAGGCAATTAAAAGTTCCAGGCGACTTTTTCTGGGTGTTTCAAATTTCTTTTTCTTTTTTACCCCGCATAATTGAAATATTAAATGTATTTATATATGTACGTATGTGTGTATGTATGTATGTGTGTATGCATTTATCTATCTAGCTATTTATTCATCCATCTATTTGTTTATTTATTTATCTATCCATCTAACTAACTAATTAACTAACTAACTAAGAATGTTTGCTGTAATTTTGGTTGAAAGAGACATTTTTTAAATTTCCTAATTATTGATCGTTAGAGCGAAAAGCAGTGAATTCAGTCATTCGATAGCATTTTGTCCTTCTTGATGTGGAGGTCACTTTTCTTTTGACGTAAGCACACACTTTTTAACAGGGCTATCATGGTTAAAATAATGTAATAAAGACCTATTGTTGATTATTAATTAACTAAGAATATTCTTTTGCTTCAGGTCACCTTGAAGTGTTTGGAAGCTACCACCTGTCTCAGCTGGAGGAGGAGACTTCTACAGAAATACTTAAGGAAAGATGTGTTCATGAAAAACATATTTGATTCGTTGGTTGGGCAAGATGTCACTAAAAAGCTCTTTAAAGCAAACACTATCCTGGAGACTAAGAACGAGGAAATAGAAATGAAACAACGCAAGGCATCATTTGTATACAAACCAATCGACCGCAGACGCACAAGTATAATGTAGTTTGTTTTTTTACTTTAGCATTTTTTTCGAAATGACCAGCATAGCCCAGTAAAAATACTCTAGGGATATGATATAAATAGGAGATTGTGTTCTTATTGACTTAAGATTGACGTTAGTTTACGTTTAAAAGAAAACAGTAGAAAGGGACAGGGCATGGGAATAACGTTTTCCATATATATATTGTTTTATGCAAAAAAAATCCTGCAACTTTGTAACGACTGTGCTGATGTCCTATTATTTTATGACCTTATAGCATTCTTAATGTTACAGCCGAATATGAATGTTATTGGGACATGGAACTGAATGGTCGTTACAGGGTTGTAGTTTTTTGTCAGTATAAAAACCTATAAGCGCTTCGTTCTGGCATTAAGCACTCTGAGAGAGAGAGAGAGAGAGAGAGAGAGAGAGAGAAAGAAAGAAAGAAAGAGAAAGAAAGAGAGAGAGAGACACACACACAGAGACAGACAGACATATTATACAGCATTTGTCAAAATAGGAAGGGAGGTTTTTTCTCTTATTACTTAGATAATTATATATGTCTATTAAAATGTTTTAGGTTAATGTGACATATATTAATGATATACTAAAACAAAAATGCTAATAGAAGGTGTGATTTTTTGTGTATTCATTCATATACACAAACACACGCACTCATCCACATTGCTGATTGGCAATCTGACATATGACCAAGTTGTGATGGCGTCGATGGTCACCACCATCGTCATCAATGTTACCATATTCCAGGGCATTCATGCTACTGCTGTCCAATATAATTCACATTTTGCGCCATGCATTACGATTGTAAACCACACTTAAAATCTCACTGCCACCAAATGCCACAAAGATTGTGAAACTGACACGACACCCAGGAGAATTTTCGTAGCTTTGGGGGTACAAACATAATGTTTTTGCGTTTAACAGCAGTGTTTCCAACGTCGAGTGTAGATGAACCTGGCTGGTGACACGACTGGTTTTGCCTTGAAAGGAGGCAAATTAAGACACACAAAAAGATATCAGAAATTGTGAGGGATTATTTTTCAGAAACATCATTTAAAATTTTATGGAAGAAAGATTATTTTGTCACTGCGTTGTTGTGTATTTGAACTGAAAATGTTGTCTGAATGTAAAAATCCGTTGCATCGACAGTCTGAACCAGTTTTTACAATACCGTCGATGTGTCAAGCCTTTAAGGAAATAAATTATTTGCAAATTACAAGATGCAATATCAGAAAGAATTTTATTTTCATTATGATGATAGGATCAAATATTTCAGTATCATCTATTTTAGAATCAATTTTTGAAAATGATAATCGACGTGCTGTTTATTAATAGAACTGAGTTTCACATTAACTGAGTTTGCAAATGACCAAATCCAAAAAAGATGTGAAATATCTATCAGCTAAATTTGCCAAACAGATATGGTTGGAAGTCCTAGAGGAACTTTATGAAATTTAGAAATGTTTTCAGTTGAGCTCCCATATTGATAGTCGTTTGAAATAACTTTGTGAAAAACTCTATTGAGCTGGTAAATTGCTGTTCCCATTAAACTGTCAACAGTTTCTTTATTATTGCAGCCGACATATTTAGCTGCCCTTTTCTCGGCTGACTTCCACGCTTTATAGTCAGCTATTAAACGTAAACTGATTGAAAGTTAACATAGGGCACTTTATACTAGCTTCCTGCAACTGTTAAAATCTCGCCCACAAAATGTATCTAAATTTTTCTGCCCAACTGTTTTGTCTAGTTTTTTCTGTACAATTTTTGTGTCTGAATTGTACCATTTTCTGTCCAACTTTTTTGTCTAAACTGTACTAGCACCCACAGACAGACTGTTTCAAAATTACGACTAATTAGAGGATAATACAATGTTCGTTGTAAGCATTTGGTTTTGATTTAATTAGATTAAGGCACAGACCCACTTTTGTTTTACCGACAAAGCACGTTGAAAATGTAAACAGTACAAAAGCACAATTGAAGTAACACTACGGCTTCTGACATGGGACTTTTTAGCAAGACTGTGCTCATTGCATTTACTACATAGGTTGGTACCTTTTATAACATTAAGTACAATACTGGTAAAAAGCAAGAAAACACGTGTACGAAAGCATGGGCATATTGTTTCAGTTTGGATTAGTTGATAACATTCTCAACGACTAATCCAAGAGATCACTGCCCTTTTTACGTTCCAAAGATGGTATTTTCCGTGACTTTTAGCTACCAGTTCCCAGAATAACGTGTTTCAAGGACTGGGTACGATTACTTCAGTGTTAGTGCACCACAAGGACTGTCTGAGCAGGGAAACCACTTTAAAGAAATGTTATAATGTATAAGATCTAAGTCAAATTTTGAAACAAGGAAAAGATATTCTATTAGATAAATTTAAGCATTTGCTTTATATGCTAATCCATGTAGCGTGTTTCCGCGAGGTAAGTGACAATTACAATGCTGCTAAAACACTTAATTGTGTTTTCAGTAAAGAAAGTAACTTATCACACCAGATTGTACAGCTGACACCAATAGAATTTGGTATGATAAATGTTTTCATGACATCCTGATTGTGTGAGGACGTACGATAAACGTCTTTCATTTTATAACGCTTTTCTTAGAAAGGTAAGTGTTACATATGTTAAGAAGCAGTTCATTTTGTATAAGTATATTACCTTAAAGAGATATAGCACAGATGCGTAGATCAAGGAAGATAGCAACACAGGTAAATCATAAATTTTCCTCTAACATGAATATATAATTATTCCCTAATTTCAACATAACTTATGAAATGATCATTACCCCAAATATCGATATGTTAAGTTTTATCAGGCCCGCCCTTTGTATTCCTAACAATGAGTACTAATAAATTTTCTTTAAATAAAAAAAGAAAATTAATACTTAGTTGCCTCTCATCGTGAAAACATAATTCTTGTCTGACTTGCATCTTTTGTTGACGTGGTAATCAGTATGGGACATATATTTCCCCCAGGTATTATAGACAATGAAGGAAAAAATGAGAATTTTTTTATACACAATCAAAGTGGTATTTTGGTTTAGGGTGGTTTGGTAAAACTACATCTACAACTTTTAAAATCAATAGGATTTGTTAATAAAAATAAGTTTTTAATAATTAGTGGGATGCTGCTCTTAGTTGATGGTACTTCTGGAAAAAGTTTGTCATTGATGTATATATGCACTTAACAGGTGCTGCACATAAAGTATGGTCGCAATCCTAACCTGTTGTTGGAGCAAACCAAACTTCCGCCAAGTTTGAAGTATTATTACTTACTTACTTATCCTCGTCGAGCGAAGTGCGGCTCATAAGGCTTGACAGCGTCCTCCGCCATCCCTCTCTGTCTTTGTCTATGTTCCTAACTTCGTTCCATGTTTGCCATCCCAGGTCATTTCTTTCTCCTTCCGCACTCCTCCGCCATGTTGTTCGCGGGCGTCCTTTCCTTCTTTTCCCTTCTGGTGTCCATGTTTAGGCTACTCTGGAGGTATTATTTTGTGGCTTTCTCAGAGTATGTCCAATCCAACTCCATCTGCTGCACCTTATGAGTGTTTGAAGCATGTGCCTCCAATCACTATATCGTTTTCTTCACATAACTCAATACGTCTTTCACCATTCTCATCTCCTCTTCATCTGCATCATTTGCAGGGCTGTAGATCTGAATAATGGTGACTTTTACATATTTTGAGTTGAATCCAGCACTAATGATCCTTTCATTCACTGGATTCCACTTGATAAGGCATTTCCTAGTCTCAGGGCTCAACATGATTCCTACACGTCTATGATGTTGTTCATCTGACCCAGAATACAGTACAGATTCTCCAGTGTTGACTTGACTTCTCCGAAACCAGTCCATCTTGCTTCGCTCATGCCTAGTATCCGTAGATGGTATTTCCTCATTTCCCTTGCTATTATTGCAGTTTTCCCGGTGGCGTACATGGTTCTTACATTCCAACATCCAAAATGGATGTATCTTTATTATGTTAGAAGTGATCTCATGCATGTCGTTCTCAGGTTGGAGACTTCCCGTAGGCTTTCACCTCCAACCGTCATATGCTTGTATTCCCATATGAGGTCATTATTTTCAGAGATTTCACACGACATGGTTCTGTGGCCATAGATAGTTTTGTTTGCTGACCAAGTTTCCGTAATCAGTGGTTGTTTGACGGGAAGGGGTGATTAGATCCTTACCCAACCCTCCTCCTTTCTAATCCGGGCTTGGGACCGGCCATGGCGCAGTTTTGAAGTATTATTAAACCCAGTATATTCCCAACTTTTTTTTTCACCGAAAAAAGTACTTTGACGTCTTATTTTTGGGACCTGAAGAGCTGATGGTGAAGATAGTCAGTCAATTTTCTGCTGTTCAACCACGGTTAAGAGGGACTGCTTCAGACCGTCTGCAGCTCAACAAAATGCATTACGTACCTCCGGATTTCTCGTACACTAGAAACATGTTATAGAGTGACCTGTCAATCAGCCCAACCAAAAATGGATACCTCTATTTCTATTAGATGATAGAAATAGAGGTACCCGTTTGTGGTTTGGATATTGCTATGAGACATCTGCTTTATCAACGCACCCCATATATTAATTATAATCTCAGAATTTTTGAACGCGTCACTATAGACTACCATACTTATATTTACACTTTGAGATTATGTGAGCGGCATTATTGCCCTTCCACTTGTATGCGATAATCTCATACTTCGACACCCGATGACCAAGGTCTCCTCTGTCTGAATACTAGGTCTCAGCTAAATCTTTAGAACGGGACTTCTTTATTATGCTGAGAGTGCCACAACATATGACTTAGTTGGACCTCAAATACCCCATTATAGGTACAGACGTAAAGAACTTTTCCACAAACTTCATGATACACTTATTTCAGTGTTTTGGTCATTCGATGAACCAGTGAATTTCCTAATCAGAAGTATTTTGTTATGTTATCATTGTTTTTGTCTTGAGTACTTAGCACACAAGTACCACACCCCGATCCTTGGACATTTTCACTGTCGTCAGTATCACGCTTTTAGCAATGGTTTTTATGGTGTGTTGGCGAGGTCAGATATTCTTGTACATTGTCTTCTATTGCCACTTAGATTCATCCAATTCAATCCTTGAGTCCATAGCAAAGTCCTCTATTTCAAAATTGGAGGAAGATAACTCTGAATCAGGTGAATCACCAAAAGGCAAATCTGTGTTTTATTAAAAAATGACAGCTTCAGAACACAGCAAGTGCTGAAAGAGAGCTGATTCTTTAATAAAAATCGTGGATACTTGTAATTTCACAAGGGCTATGTAAGATATGACTATTCGGCTTAGGAATAAACTCTTTTTCATTAAGGTACGTTGTTGATACCTCCAGTTAGACAATTGCTTACAGGAAATGAAAATTTTATCACTTAGTCTACCATGCAACAATGTGACTGTTACCTGTTGGTAACGATAAATGTATTTAAGGTTCAAGAACCCTACGAAAGGAAAGGTTATTTTCCAAGCAGTTTATCCTACTTGGTATTTTCGGGGTTTTTTTGCCAGGCTGAACATATTCGCCCCGCAACAATTGGAATGATAATAGCTGTATAAATCCATTTTTCTGAAAAGCGAAACATTACCTGGTCTCTATTCATATCAGACAAAAAAGTACTTTGCCGTATAATCAATTAAATTGTGAAGAACACTAGAGCAACAAAATTTCCTTGATCAGTGTCTGAAACGAAGACCACCCCAACTGAAAAACCATGCAGCTGTTCAGGATCATCGTATAAATAATTATTACATATGGCTTTGCGTTATTCCCGAATGCTGGACAATTACGCCTCGTTGGGTATCCGAGTGGAAGGATCTACTGAGGAATCTTAGACAAGGACTTACATCCACCCATCGGAGCATGTATGCCCAGTAGAACCAGAAAGCAACGCAAGAGCATATGTGAACAAGTTTGTACGAAAGTTCTTCCCAAGGGAATATTGGTCTATTTATTAATTTAATAGACCATGTGAAGCGATGATTATTTCGCATCTCAATGTTTATAATTTTTTTAATAGGCGTTTAAATAAATCTGACAACACTTGTGTTTAAAAAAGATCCGCATATGATTTTGTTTTTGTAAGTGGCACAAATGGAAGAAAGGATGCTTTATTCGTGATATCGAAGTACACGCGGGAAAAATGTCATTACGTCATAACCAGTAATATTGAGTACTTTAAGATTTAAATGAATGGTAAAGTTTTTTGATTAGCTCTTGTAACAAACTAGCGCATGTATAAAGCAACTTTCCACTAGTTTCGACAAACATTTTCAAGAGGTGGGTAATAAAACAGTACCCTTCAGGTAATGAACCCCCATAGTTTACTGCAAGTTGACTGACTAACTACGGATAATTTTCCCCCTTTCGTTAACTTATAAGGAATGGGCATTGCACAATTTGAACAATATTTTGACGTGTACCTTTTGCAGCTCTACTAGTTCCACGGGGCCAGAAACCAGAGAGCATTTATCGTGACATAGATAAGGTTATCCTTATTCATAGTTAAGAGGAATTGCTAAAATAGCCCTACAATGATATCATGCTACCGCAGAGACGTTGATACATCAACATTGACGCAAATAAAATCGGATAAATAGTACAAAAACGTCTACCTGTTTGCCACATAGCTGATTAATCCTAAAAAATCCTTTATTTTTATCTGTAAACCTGATCTATGTAACGGAAAAGTTTACTGTACCAATAAATATAACTAATGGGAAAATATCGTTGGGGTTTTATTGTTGTTAACCGGCAACATCACAGAAAGTAGAAAAATATACTAGTAGATTGGCCGGATTGTTAAAAGTCCGAAAGTTGTTTTTACAAAACACGTTATTTTAGTGGAGCAAAATTGTGCATTGAAACGCAAATTTTTTACATGAGACCTTGGCCATCGTTCAAAGAATGTATTAATTCCCCTTTACACCTTTTCTCTTCTATATATCTAGCTGCTGCAAGATTTTCAAAAGCCCTTTCCTAATCACATTCTCAATAAATCTCGTATTTCCAATTCCTGTATCCTTTATTAGTTTTCTAACAATGTCAACATTTATTAATACAGCATAATAAAACTTCCGCTGACCATGGCATTCTCGTCATTTTAGAAACAACATCTCACAATCTTACATAGCAGCGTTTTCACATGTAAGATGTTATGAAACATGCGCCGCTTCCATGCATCAGTACTGGATATGCATGAAAACTGAGAACGCATAAATTTTTACCGCTTATTTTCTTTAGCACAACAGAACTGGTAATGATTTTTATTTTAACACCTAGGTGTTTTCATGTTAGTATTGTATATTATCCCCATTCTTCTTTGCGTCTGCAAAACCACATCCCTGCAGCTTCCAGCAGATAAGCCAACTTTTTAGTGCTTGTCCAGCTTTCACAAAAGTGTAGCAATATTAAGATGATATAAAAATTAAAATCACGCAGCTTCGCTTTTACTGATAGGGAAGGATTGGTGAGGATATTCCACGTTTTAGTAACAGCATTTTTTGCTAGCCCAATTCTTGTAATTATCTCTTCTTCGCATTTGCCGTTAGATGTGATTATTGAACCAAGATATTTGAAATTATTAACTTGTTTGATTTCAACTCCACCAATCTTAACTGAACATTTTGTTGCTGTGTTTGCTTTGCTTATCGACAAAGAGAAGGTTTTGTTACAATTAACGTTCATCCCCATTATTTCACTATGATGTGTTATCTGTTCAAGCAACCGTTGCAATTTTCCATTGGAGTCTGCAATAGCACAGCGTCATTAGCGTACCTAATATTATTTATAAGAACACTGCCAACGGAAATTCCACCCACTTTTTCTACTTCTGAGAGTATTTTCTCGTTGTATATATTGAAGAGATCAGGGGACATAACACAACTAGGTCTCACACCTCTTATTTTGACAAATTTATCGACTTTTCCATCGATACGTACACCGGTGGTTTGATTCCATTACAAGTTTCTGACGATTCTCAGGTCTCTACCTTCTGTAGCTACAGTGCTCAAAATTTCTATAAGTTTCTGGTGCTGAACTCTCTCGAAGCCTTTACAATAATCAATAAAGCACATACATGGGGTCATATTTGTTTCCATGGCCCTTTGGCATATTGTTCGCAATGTAAATGTAGCATTTCTCGTTCCGGAGTCTGGGCTAAAACCGAATTTACTAGAAGTTCTCTCTGGCATAGTGCTTTTCCTTATTCGTGTCAAAATTATTCTCATTAATATTTTCGTCAAGAAGCTCATAAGACTTATTGGATGGTGTAGAACTCTGTAGCGTCCAGTTTCATGGGGAGTGCAATAAAAATGGATTTGCTTAATTAATGTGCCTGATGTATAGATTTTATTTAGATTTTGCGTTACCTGTTTCAAACCGAAGTCATCTCGAGCTTTCAACATTTCTACAGCCAGTTCATCAGAGCCTGCTGCTTTGTTATTCGTCATTTTGCGCAATGGGTATTTTACACCCGTTCATATCATGATCGGTCTATCTAAATATCTTGGAATATTTGGCTTTTCACCACTTATATCGCTGCATAATTCCTCAGTATACTCACTCTATCTATTCGCTATTTCTCCCCTCTCTATCAGAAGGCTCGCTTCGGAGGACTTAATGCAACCACTAGAACTGCATATTTGCTTAACATAATTTCTTTTATTATCTTGAATCAGCTTGATGGCTCAGGATTTCTAACATTTTCCATTTCCGAATACTGTTTATTGAGCCACTCCTTTGCTTTTCTACAGTTTTCTTTTATGGATCTATTTAGTATTTGGTACGCAAAACTAATTCGGTCTTTTACTTTCTGTCTATCTTTCATTAATTCTAGGATGCTGTCTTTCATCCAAAGTTTTCTTTTTCCTTTCTCTCTCTTTTCTACTAAATTTTTCGCAGGCTCGACGGTTGCTTCTTTGAAACTCGTCCAATCTTCTCCTTCTGCTTCGTTTAGCACTTTGAACCTGTTTTGTACAGCTACTGTGTATTGCATCTTTTTTACCGGTATTTCAAGGTCCGTCCAATTTCACTTCTGTATAGCGTGATTTACTTTCTTTTTCCATAAACGTATCTTGATATCACCGATCACAGGATTATGATCACTGTTGCAATCACCTCTTGGTTAGGTCTTATACCTCACTATGGCATTACGGAAGCGATGATTTATTGTGATGTAGTCAATTTGTTTGAGTTCATCTCCTGGATGTCGCCGAGTATATTGGTGTTTTGTTGGTGGTTTGAACCATGTATTACTTATTACGAGGTCGTGCCTTCCTACCAAATTTTTTTGCCACGCCTGGAGCTATGGTAGGCGGCAGTCGCCAAGCCGGTATTCATAAACGAGTGTTTATATGCCATACGCCACTTATCCTCATCAAGTATTTAAATAAAGAAGTAAAAAAAAATAAAAATAGAATAATATAATTGAATAGTTTCAGCTGAAAACCAGAGTCATAAGGTAGCAGAACACTTTCTCATTCAAAACGTATGTGTGCGTGTGTGTTTTTCTGTCTCTGTGTGTATGTCTGTGCCTGTCAGTGAGTGTTCAACGCTACATTGGTAATTAGGTGTTGGAAAAAGTTATGAAGGAATGGCAAACAGATGTCAAGTGATTTTTCGGATAACAGAGTTACATTAGGGAATGCACAACTTGCTTCGTCGGTAGTTTAAAACAGCAAATCGGATAGGATTTTGTTGCTGAGACTCCGGATAAGCCGTTTTCATTTCAAAGAAATCGTAAAGTAACATTTCAAAGTGCTTTGGTGACAATAAATTATGGACAGTGGAACAAACTGTTACAGACAACTTCATAATACGAATTGAACTAGCTATAACTTTAATAAACTTAATTTTTCTTGTGCGTTGAGGCTTTTAGGTTTGAGACTGTTGCGGAAAGGATTTGGGCCATCCATAAACTACGGTAACGCGCCAGGGGCTAGATCAGAGAAATTTTTGTTGCAAACTATTACGAAAGTGTAAGTGGTGGTTGGAAATGTCACATTTCTTTTGTTACGTAATGGATTTTCTTTTAATCTGGTTTTTACTCTAATTCGCATAAAAGGCATCCACTCTTCATATAGAACTGTACCTATTGCTACATTGAATCAACCACAGATTTTCTTGTCATGTTATGATGGTTGGACAAATACTTGTTGCATTACATTTGCTTCATGGATAAACCTCCAATCGAGTCATTCAAAATGTGGTGTGGTGAAATGGGGGTACCGAGGCCTACTTTTGGGATCTTTTTTTGAAAAAGAAAAATTGGGTGGATCGTTAATTTTTTGAAAACCTTTTGAACTCGTGGGATAGCTTTTATCTTCTATTTAAAGCCATGATTTCATGTTGGTTTCAAGTGAAAATGAATGGTATAAAAAGCCGGAATATTCATTGTTCGAGCAAAGGTTTTTCTCTTCCGAGTCGGGAGATATCTGCTCCCCAGAATTTCATCGTAAAGGAGAATCGCGTGATCGTCACTCAAAACTCATTTTGAAGCTGTATATGAATAGATAATAATTTTCATTGTTAAGTACGTAATGTTTTTTGTTGTTGTTGTCATCTTTTGTTTTGATTCAACGAGGACACTGGTGTCACAAAGGTTCTTTAAAAACGTTTTGTACACTCTTTCTTTTAATTCGCTTGTGTTTTTGTGTTCTTTGAGCTACCTAAAAGTGCCAGGAAGAACGAGGCGGAAATAGTTTCAAAAAGTAGTCAAAGCTTATATCGACAAGCAGAAAGAGAAAAACAGTGAAGATGCACAGCTGAGGGTGACAGCCGAATAGAATAAAAATTCTATGTGTAGTAGCAATACAGGTGCTATATTTGCCTATTCAGCGATTCGACATTTAAAAGAGATTGAGGAATTACTTGCTCCTAACAAAGTCATCTAATTCACAGGATGACAACGCTAAGGTCCCAATTGGACTGACTACGGTAACTAAACAGGAGCCGTTAGTAACGCATGTTGAATATTAAGTCAGATTACCTGATCCCGACTTTGTAATTTCAAGGCAGCACAAACTGGTGCTATTGGTCATAGTCGAGATCCAGGTAAAAGTGAAAACGTTTTCTCCAGATGCTGTTACATATTCTTGATAAAGATATATTGGTATTCGAAGTGCAGAACACCCTGGCTCGAGTGCACATCTAAGTTTCAAAAATTTAAAGGACAATGAAAACCGGTTATGATCGTGAGTGATGAAAAAATAATTTCATATGGATTGATTATTTTGAATTTTACGACTTGGCTATGTTTTTCTTGGTAAAAATATGCACCAGGATGAGTGCACTTAACAGAGTTGAGAAAATTATCTGACAGATAATGTTAGAGAATCATTTATCATCTGACTGGTTACTACCTAAATCTTGATTTGGAGTGAGAAGAATGACTGATTAACGTAGTTGAAAGACTGTCACGTTTGTTGGCTTGCATACGAATGAAACAATGACCACTTTACGTCTCTTTAGCCTACTGAGATCTGTTCTTAAGGCTACTATGAGTTTAGCACCTAGCAGCTATCCGACAAGGTCATACTACTTTGTTTTTGAGTCCAGTGTGAAACATTGACTGTATGCTGATAAAATGCTTAATATTTAATTGTCAAACTGATTTCTTCATAAAGTGGTGAACAGAGATGTGTATTCGAATTGGGTACTTTAACTTGATTACCTTTAATTTGGCTGCATTTTGTGTTCAAGAAGTTGCCAACAAAATTTTTAGTCAGAGGATTATACTAATTGACAACCGAAATCGAGCAACTCAAGACCGTTGATAATATTTTTTCTGATAATTTTTGGGGTGTGCCAGTTATAATTTTTAAGCCCGTTTTTAGGAAGACAGACCAGAGACCAATGCAGTGGTAAAGGTTATTTGTTATTGAATGTGTTTCTTCATACATTAAAATATTTCTTTATTGCTTGATTTATTGGTTTTTCCCCTACCCCAACTCTGTCTTCGAAGAGTTGCACAAAGTCAGTAGCTTGCCACTTCTGGAACAGTGTGGCCAAAACTGTTGTGACGAAAGAGTTAAGGACTCCTTCAAAATTAAGCGGGTGAGCTGGCCATTTCACCACTGATTCAATTACTCCAGAATGTTGTTTTCACGTGTTTATTTCCAAATCCTCTCGTTTCATATTTTTGTGATTGGCTGACTAGGACAGTTAAATACCAAAAACAATACAATTTTTGTTTGTGGGTGTAATGTGATTCAGAATGTGTTTATGATTGAATGTACTTTCATTCATTTTTGCTTTGGCCGTTGATTGTTTTGTTGGTTAGTTACGTATTTGATTGCGTGATTATATGTTTATTTAGTCGGTTACTTGTTTATTTGCATGGTTACTTCTCTAATCTTTCCATTTTCACTTTTATTTTGAAGAGTACCGGTGCGAAAAGTAGGTTTCAAGTGATACGATGCATCCTGTTAGAATATTATTAAATATAAATTAAAAGCTACCAACATATTACATTTATTTTCACTAACCATTTGAATTTGAAATTTTCTTTAAAAACGTTAAGAATGGATTTCTCTCTGATGAGTTTTGCGATATTTGGATAGGGCAGGAAAAAAAAAAAAAAAAAAAAAAAGCAAAAGCAGATTATTTTCTGTAAAGCCATAGTCGCTGCAGATGACTTTAAGGTCGGTCTCGTATTATTTTTTCTCCGGTAGATTTAGAAGATAATGGTAACATGGACCGGGAACTGGTCACTGAAGAGTTGGCAGAGAAAGTAGGCGTATTGGGTAAGCTTTATTTAATTATTTAATTATTATTATTTAAATTTTTAAATTATTTATTTATTTTTTTCTTTAATTTTGGGATGTATATGTTTGAGTAAGTTCTACGTACTTTCAGAATGATGACAGTAGGAAGGAGCTTAAGATCCTGAGTGAGATGACTTACATGCATCGTTCTTAAGTACAAATACGAGATGTATGTTGAAAAGGGTATGCGATGTGAAACGTCTTTTAATAAGTGCCTCCCCAAGAAGTTCCCATTATTCTTTTTACCTTGCAAGTCAACAAGTCTAATTATTTTTGAAGATTTTGGTACAATAGACAGCAATCATTTGGAGCGGAAATTGTTTATATGGAAGTTAGTTCGTGTCGGACATTTAATAAAACATTGTGTGATTAATGCCATATTTGATGTTGCCAGGGTCGATTTTGGCACAGCCAGAAGATCTTTCATGAAGAGAGAATGAGTGCAGGTGGAATCTAGACAAATGTTAGCACTCATACTTGTGCTCCTTATGAATCTTAACGTACTGATAAATACGGTACGTGTAAGTGACCCCAACTGTCCCAATCAATGGGACTACGGATAAAAACAAGAAAATTTACATTTGCAGATTTATTTCCAAATTTCCTGTGACTTCCCAAAGATCTATGATTGGACATCTCATTCAAATTTATATGCCTAGAATTGGATGCATTACAGAGGACCACGGATTGACTATTTTGTAGACCAGGTGGCTTCAAGCTTCATTGGGCAAATTTGCACTGCAACGTTAACAAATAATTGTAGTCTTGTGCAGCCTTGTCAAAGACTACAAAGAATTGAGTCGTTGATATTGTTATTTGCCCATCTACAATATCTATTTAAGAAGTAGTGGCAGAGTAATTATCTGCAGCTTACAATGCCAAAAGGTGCTAGTTTAAAACTCAGCCACCTCAAAAGTTTTCCTGTTGTCTATCAAGAAGTCTGACAGGTGAGCTCTTATGACAATAGGCTTTTTTCATGCAAAGAGCATATTTGCCTAACCCGTTCTGGTGAGGTTGAGCAGACACAATACTACTTTATACCAGCTGATATTGTAAACTATCTCTTTTACCTTCTCCGGGTTACTTTTCTGGTAGCAGATTTTGCTTACAACTTGCTTAAGCGTTTAATATGGGCAGCGTTTCAGTAATTTTGATTCAGCTTGTGAGGTGACGGTAATGGGGTTGGTTATGGAAAGTTTGTGTACGTGTGTGTGCCCTCTCTCAATGTATGAATGTTTATATGTATATATTTATGTATTTCTACACGTATCTATATGTATATATGTACGTACATACGTATATATGTATGTATGATTAACACTGGCACACCACCAGGCCTTGATGGCATTCCTGTTGAATTGCTGACTCATGGCTGTGTGAACGTTCACAGGGCAGTACAATCACATCTTATGTCTGTTTGGAATAATAATCCAATTGCTTTAAACTGGATTGATACCATTTTAGTCACTTTATGCAAAGAAAAAGGCAAGAAGTCAATTTATAATAGCCATCGTGAAATTCCATTCCTTGAATCTGTTGGAAAGGTATTTGTGAGACTGCTTTTGAATCGGTTAGAAAAATGTGTTTGCAAGGAGGTTATTCCTGAGTACCAGTCTGGTTTTCATGCTGGGCGTGGAACTGTCGACAGTATTTTCTCCGCCAGGCAGCTCATTGAGAAATGTAAAGAGCAACGTCTCCCTCAAACTCAAGTATCGGTATTTATAGACTTAGCCAAGGCTTTTGACACTTTCAATTGTGATGCTTTCTGGAAGATACTTGGCAAATATGTTTGCACGCTTGCATTTATTAATAAAATCAGACGGTTACATCATTCTATGAAAGCTCTTGTAAATTTTAATGACCAATTATCAGAAGAAGTTGCTATTGACAATGGAGCGAAACTGGGGGACATTCTTGTCCCAACGCAATTTTCACTGTACTTGACTGCGATCCTGTGGTATGCTTTTCATGACCGTGATTTAGGAGTTTGTTTCAAATTTAGAACAACTGGTAAAATGTTCAACTTGAGGAGATTCGTAGTGAAAACTCTTATACACGAATATTTTATTTGGGAGCTCTTGTATGCTGATGATGTTGATCTTGCTGCTCATTCTCCTGGTGACCTACAGTCATGGATCGCTTTCTTGATGCATGTACTCGTTTTGGTTTGTTAATCAGCATTGATAAAACTAAGATAATGTTTCCTCCTACACCTGGTGCGCTTTATGTAGAGCCTAACATTTTTTTACTGGAAAAAGGCTTGACGTTGTCAAGAATTTTGTTTTCCTTGGCAGTTCCCTCTCAAATGATGACTCTTCCGATTTTGAAGTCAAGAAAAGGATGAGCAAAGCTTAAGGTGCTTTTGGCAAATTAGAAGACAGAGTTTGGTCTGATGGTTATCTTACTCTAAAAAACCAAACTTTCTGTATACAAGACCTGTGTGTTGGCCACTCCTATGTATGCCTCAGAGACATGGACTCTGTGTCAGTAACGCATCAAGCTGCTTGAGAGGTTTCACCATCATTGTTTGAGGCACATTCTTGGAATAAAGTGGGAGAGTCGTACCTCTGACACTACTGTCTTGTCCAAAGCAAACCCTCTAAGCATACCGTCAGTGGACATGAGAAGCCAGATTTGCCGAGTTGGCTGGGTATTTGATTCAAATGGATGACACCAATTTCCCTTAGCAACTGTTTTACGGTGAAGTGTCGTCTAAAAAAAGACGTCAATATAAGCCACGAAAAAGGTTCAAGAACAATGTTAAGGAGAACGTGAAGCATATAAAGATCGTTGAAGACAGCTGGGGGGGGGGGGGCATTAACTTCTCTTCGCAACCATTGGAGAGGTTTAATCTTTTACGTTGTATGAAGAGAGCAGAGTTTCTTGTGCTATACTGAAAATATCTGCAGGAAGTATGAACTATTGTCAGTTGATTGTAGCCTTCTTTTGCCTTGTAAGGTGTGTGGTCGGTCTCTGTTGTTTAAGGCAGGAATGGCGGATCATCAGAAGTCTCATCAGACCACTGGACCCATAGTCACTTCTTTTGTGCCCCTTACTGCTTTTATTTCTGAACCGGCCATTTACTCATGCCAATCCTGCCCCAAAATCTACAAATCGTCTTGTGGACTCAGGACTCAGGGACACCTTAGGATTCATGGAGATGAATATCCCACTGTTGCCACCGCGAGGGAAATGAAGGAATGGCACTCGTCAGACAAGACGGAGCAATCATCGTGTATGTGTGTATGTATGAATGTATCTGTGTCTATATCTATCTATCTATCTATCTATCTATCTATCTATCTATCTATCTATCTATCTATCTATCTATCTATCTATCTATCTATCTATCTATCTAACAAAACTTAAACTAAGTTTTGTTGATTTTTTGTTGTCCACCATATAATAGCTCTAATATTCTTATATTATTGAGCACTGTCGATAGCTAATAATTACTTCGATACTGGTATATATATATATATATATATATATATATATATACATAGGCACCGGCTGGCCCCAAAAAACATAGAGGAAATATATGATAAGACTGAGAAGGGACTTGATGAGATCAAAACAAAAACTGCCCCACTAAGATATGTCACTTAAAAGATAGTCCAAGACCGACCACAACAAATAGAGCACTAAGTAGACTCCAAGCTATACGCAAAGTAGAACTTGATCACTAAAGATCCTGCATTTTCTGGAAGAGCTTTGGAGAAAGGCAACCTTNAACTTAAACTAAGTTTTGTTGATTTTTTGTTTTCCACCATATAATATCTCTATATTCTTATATTATTTAGCACTGTCGATAGCTAATAATTACTTCTATACTGGTATATATATATATATATATATATATATATATATATATATATATATACATAGGCACCGGCTGGCCCCAAAAAACATAGAGGAAATATATGATAAGACTGAGAAGGGACTTGATGAGATCAAAACAAAAACTGCCCCACTAAGATATGTCACTTAAAAGATAGTCCAAGACCGACCACAACAAATAGAGCACTAAGTAGACTCCAAGCTATACGCAAAGTAGAACTTGATCACTAAAGATCCTGCATTTTCTGGAAGAGCTTTGGAGAAAGGCAACCTTTTGATAATTAAGTAAGGCTTTGAGCTCCCCGGCAAAGGGGAGCTTATCAAAGAGTTTTGTAAAATCTTCTGGTTTTATTGAAGAGAAAGGGTAATGCCATGAAAAAATTGGGGGCTGCCCACACCGTCATACTGTACAAAACCAGATTTAATTGTAAGGACTGAAACAGCTACCATGACATCTCTCTATATATACATAAAGAAGCGTTTTGTTGAGTTTCACTGGAGAGGCTTCAGTTACTTATAAGGCGAGCGAGGGAGAAGAAGAGAGGGAGAAAGAGGAGAGAGAGAGAGAGAGAGAGAGAGAGAGAGAGAGAGAAAGGAAAAGAAAAGAAAGAAAGAAAGAAAGAAAGAAAGAAAGAAAGAAAGAGAAAATAATCTGGAGTATCTGTCTGTCAGTCTTTCTGCTGTTGTTGAGCGCTTGTGTATAAGCTGGAAAAGTCGTATACTTCTGGACCATGTGAGATAAATATATTTTCAACCTTCCAATCTAAAACCTCAAAGTTCCTCAAGCAGTAGTCTCCAGCTCTCCAGAATTCATTCAAATATTTGCTTTTTTGGAGGGGTCCTTGCCTTTCTCTGAGTTGTGACTTGATGGTTGTTTGCTCCAAGCCACTTGTCATACATGCAGCTTAAATGGCCTTTTTATTGGCTTCTTCCAGCTTACATCATGTCGTTGAACTGCCTTCCTTCAGTAATGATCTGATTTCAGGTGATAAATGCCAAGTAGCCATCGAGACATAAATGCCCAGGAACCCATACATTACTTTTCTGTGGACTCATCATTAATCCACCTACATGCAGATTTTGCTACTACACACTGAAACAAAACTGTATAAATATATATATATATATATATATATATATATATATATATATATATATATATATATATATATATATATATATATATATATATATTTATATGTATGTTATCAAATTGATTTTGAATTTGAGTTTCCCTTTCCCTTTCCCTTTCCCTTTCCCTTTTCCCTTTGCCTTTTCCCTTTCCCTTTCCCTTTCCCTTTCCCTTTTCCCTTTCCCTTTTCCCTTTCCCTTTTCCCTTTCCCAACTACCTAGTTTTGTTTTAGGATGACAGCATTCTAGGTTACATTTGTGTAGTTTAGTTCTAATGAGATTAACAGTTTTTTCTTTGCCATCTCATTTTCAGATAGCACTGGTGACCTGAAGAATACAAGGCTATAGTAACTACAGAAGAAGCCAATAAAAAGAACACGGATTGACATTTTACTACCATTACTAGTTTTGAAGATTAGAATATGTTTTTTGCCTGAATGTACATCAAATGATACTTCGATTGGAATAGTTCAAATTGTCTGTTATTAGTTTTCTTCAAAATGGACATATTTCTGGGTCCCTTGGAATTTCACTAAAGAGCCATTAGTTTTTGAAAGGTTGGTCAATAGACGTCGCTTTTAAATAGATTGTCGTTTTCTTTATACGGCCTGGATAAAGACCTATTGCAGAGTGTCACCGGTGCTCTGTTGTTTTTTAGGCTAACAAAAGTTGAATATATATCCCAGAACAAAACTGTGCGAGTTGGTAGTCTCGTTTCTTGGGTAAAACGCAGTATATTAGCCTCATTGTTAATGCAGTACTGTCGTATTTTGGCAGAATATGTATTATGTTATTAATGTGACTTCAAATCTATTTTCAAAATGTTTTTTTAAAAAATATAGTATTTTTTATTTCTATTTTCAACTTTATTAAAGGCGCAGCTTTTAAGGGTCTACAATACTTTTGTTAATTGTACAGTTTAGAGTTGGTTGATAGTCAAGTTTTAGATAGTTACTCTTGGCCTGAGTGGAGGCTTTCAAGAGGCATGAAAGTCGTGCTATTTCCAGATTGAGAATAGCACAAACCTACTTTGATATCTGCTGATGTAAAGACCAACAAGCGGGAAAATACAGAGAGATATAGCTACTTCGGAACCTTTTATGAAAAAAGTATTTTTTGAAATCATACAAGTTTTTTCGTTATTTTTTTGTGACCATGTTCTTGCTGGCAAATACGTCCGTTTTCTTCGAGTCAAAGATATTTTCTCAGTCAATCCTATCTACAAGTTTAAAGAGTACATTCCTTTAAACTAGCTAGTCTCTTTGCAAGTCTAAACTTAACGCAGTCGATAGCTTCATTTTCCCAGCACATTAAAATTTATTTTGACCTTTATGAAACTTTTGCTTAGCACTTGAAGGTTGTAAGGCCTAAACCTGTGTTGCTGGAGTTTATAATTTGAAAAATTCTGAGCTCGAAAACTTCTCGGCAACCAATGAGTTTGTAGTGTTATTTTCTGGACGTAAAATCGTTGAAACCTGAAAAAAACATGTCAAGAAAATATCAATGCATAACATCACATGGGTATTTAGGCAAACAATTTTCAATCCTTTGTTAAGAAAACCGTACCAAAAGAACCACCCTGTTTCAAAATAGAGAGCGAAATAAAGGCGAAACTTTAAAAAAGTATTTTGAAGGGAATTTGAAATGAATCACGTGGATTGGGAAAAGTTCTCATAATTGAGTTGAATTTAAAGGCATTAGATCATAGAGAGGTGTTATCAATTATTGCCCTGTATGATAGGTGGTTATCGCCCTTTGATGGATTTTGAGTGACGGTAAACACCTTTTTTATTTGAACAAGTACCTGGACCTAGGTGCTGACTGGCGCGCTAACCGCGTTTGAACTTTATAGAAAATGTTCCCTTTCCTTCAAAGAACTAAGTTTAATAACTTTAGTTATTTAGAATATTTTACGTGAATACAGTGCTAATTTATTTTTAGATAGAAATGGTAGGGTATCAACGTAAGATAGTAAGTGTAAAATCAGTTACTAGTTTAGACTCGCGTCTTTGGCTATTTGTACTCAAGTTGAAATAAAAACCAGTATACTTGACTCGCTCAATTTTACTGCTCAATTTGCAAACCCATCTCCCACATAATAGGAAGTGGCGTAGCGATAAATTTGTCACTGGGAATTCTCTTGCAGGAAAAAATGATAAGGGGCTGGCTGGAATGTAATGTTCATTTTTAGTACCAGGAAAAGTTTTCCTTGCACCACAATTGCTTTATTGGTTTTGTTTTTATATATTTTGCCTCTGTTTTTAACGAAGCAATAACGAAATCCAAACATTAATGAAATTACTAAGAACAATTGGAACTGATTCAAAGCAAATAGGTACTCGGACTTTAATGAGGATAATGTAATATAGTTAAAAAGATCGTTGACTTTCAAAAATGATAAATTAATTCAACGCTTTAAGAAAATATTACTCTCTTTCAGAAGGAGATTTTGCAACCTTTCATTAAACAGAAATTATTAAGTCGATGAACTCATCCTAACGAATATCTTGACCTACAGACTTGTAGGAAGGCTTCCTTCAATACCCATCGGGCGAAAAGATATGTTGTGACAAACGCTTGTTGATGCCGAAAAGAAGCGCTTGAATTTCGTTTTTGCTGAAAGATGTTTTACAGTGGACTTAATCTATCCCGAACACACACACTCTCTCTCTCTCTCTCTCTCTCTCTCTCTCTCTCTCTCTCTCTCTCTCTCTCTCTCTCTCTCTCTCTCTCTCTCTCTCTCTCTCTCTCTCTCTCTCTCTCTCTCTCTCTCTCTCTCTCTCTCTCTCTCTCTTTCTCTCTCTCTCTACCTCGAACAAATTTATCGGTCCCTTGAGAGTTCCATATAGAAAGAGTACGCTTTATTGTTGTGTAATACACTTCAAATCTTACAGTTTTCATTAGTTGATGATTCAATTTACACCTAGCAAAAGCTGATGCGTTGTCAGATGAAATGAGTTCGGCTTGATCAAAAACTTTTTAAGCACCCTCCCGTTGTAAATTTTTTTTCTAATTTGCAATCGAATGTAACAGCGATTTTTACAAATTCCAAATTTGCCAGCAGTCAGTTTGGTTTGGTTTCCGTTGAAGGTGCATCATAAAAAGATGGCATTTAAATGAAAACAAAAAAAACGATGGTTTAATACTTAAAGATCTTAATTTAATCAAAAATAAAAAAAACGGACACCAGGAAACAAGACAAAATATTTTAGAAATTCTGCTTAGACGTTTCGTCAGTCTCTATCGACATTCTCTTGTGAGTAAGAGCAAAGCTGCAAATTAGTTACGTGATACAAGAGGTTTGGGGACTAAAAACACAAGCAAAAAGAAGAAAAAGAAACAAGTTATTAAAAAATCACCCTGGCATAAGGTCGGTAAAGTCAAAGCTTCTCGCTACCAATATCGAGGTTAAGAGGTTAGTGAAAATTCACATGCAAGAAACACCTCTTTTGTAAGCAATTCGTGTCCGCCTTCCCTTTTGCTAAAATACTGCCATGGTACCATTTTATGTTCTGTCCTGTTTGTGACGGTATGTGATCGAGAAAAATTTATAAACTGTTATTTCTAATTAAAGACAATGATAATACCTTTGTTATTTTTTGCTTTAAACAAACAAATTTTGATCAAATGGGCCATCTAAGGTATGAGAACATTTAGTTTCTCAAGGTCACTTGTTTTTGCCTTTTCAAAAAAATCGGCATTCTGCTCTTCATCTAAAATCTCATTGATCAACCTTGATCAACTCCTATTTTTGACCACATAAAATCATTCCTCATGTTCACCCAAGGCAAATTGGTTTTCATCCTGATACGAGACTGGGAGCAAAGAATTTGTTCGCTTATTTTCCGATTATTTCACGGAATTTGGAAGTACTTTTTTTCATAAAAATTAGTGATTGGTGATTGGTTACAACGGGAACAAAGAAATCCACTTTATATTTCGCGACGTTGAAATAAAAAATATAAATGCCAGCGCGCTAGCTCATTCTTGTTCGTAGCCCCCTCGCACTTAAAGTCAATGCAGAATCCTTGACGTTAATTACAAATTCAATCAAACATGGAAACGGAACTTACTGCAGACAACAAATATCTACGATTGAATTTGATTATACTCACTTTTAAATAAAAGATAATAAGCTTTATGAGTTTTCAATCTTCTTAAAAATAATTTACTGAAACAAGTCATTTTGGACGAAAAATTTTTTGCTCCAAAATATCAGTGTATAAACAATACCTTCCATACCTTGACTCTAGTCCATTGATGATAAATGAAATTGATAGATCGTGTTCCAGTACGCAAAACTATTTAAGTCGGTGCATAAAAACAGGAAGGTATTGAATAATTAACGTGAGAAAACTTACCAAAAATATTACAAACATTACTTGCTAATTGGTAAGGTAAACATGGTTTGCTTGCTGGACGCAAGTATATTAGTTAAGGAAAATTATTATGTGGTAGGCAGTTGAATGAAGGAAAGAGATATATTACATAATTTGTTATATATTTTTAATGGTTAAGAACCATAAAAGATATCAATCAATTCACTAAACTTATGAACTATGAAATTAACACTGCGAAAAACTTAGAACAAGAGATAAGAATTGACCTTTGACTTCAAACCTATATGCCAAAGAGCTTCACAACCTAGCTGCCAGAGGAAAGGAACTACATTAATGAAAAAACTTGTACTGGTGAAAAAAAAAACAAGTAAGAAGTTGGCAAATAAATCGAAGGAAGAAAAGGATTAAAGAGAAAAATCAAAATTTTAGGTAAGGAGGTGTCCTCTTAATTGAAGCATGACCTTTCTTTTTGTTGTTTCAGCCTAAAAACCACATCATAACCCTGTAACTTCTCTTAAATATTGATTTTTTACTAAATAGAACTAAAAGTATTATTTCAACGATTGATGGTGTGTTGTTAGAGACAGAGTGGCTACACTACATGGAAGATGATAAACAAATTCAGTGCCAATGCCTTTGCACGAAAGCAGAAAGTAATGTTCGAGTATTTATATTTAGACTCAATATCTGTTATTAGTTAGTTTGGTAAAAACAAACTCAAAACTATTTAGTATATTTCCATAATTATTGATTCTTCATTTGTTTCGGGGATGGTTTTTTTCCCGTTTCTTTCGTGGTGTAGAGTTCTTTGTAGAGGCTTAAGATGACATGATTACTCTGGCCCTTTTCCTAGATTTTCCAGGCTGTTTCAAGCAGGCGTTTTCTTCTATACTAGTTAAATATGAAGTGGAACCCGATATATTTTAAAATATTAAATATTTTTTCTAGATATAATCTCTAATATCTTAATGATACCAAGTACCACAGCAACCATGTGAACTTGCCTTTCTACACCGTCAAAAGTTCTTCAAAAGACCATTAAAATATTTTTCTTTCCGTTTTATTTTCTCTGTATTCTACTTTCCTGGTAGCATTTTTTGGTTTTCTTACTGAGAACTGTGCCTGGGGTATTATGTTCTACCGTTATTACTGTCAATATTGTAACATTCCACAAAAGCTACATGAAGCTGTCAGTGGTTATTGGGCTTCAGTAAATATTTGGCTAAAAAACCAACTTTATGATAGCAAAGTATTCGACGCATTGACGTTGAAAATACCAAGATGTCAAGTAGAGTACAGGCTAAATTTGTTGGAAATGGCTCAATGACTAATTGTCAACTTCGAGAAACTGATGAAGTTGAGATGCAAAAGCCAACCTGTGGCAGGCTTGTGGGGGCGTTTGATATACAGTTCTTGAGCTCAATCAACTTGCTGTTATTCCCAAGGATTGCCATGCATTGAAACTGTTTTATCTGTTAGTGTCCGAAATTCAGTTTTGCCTTAATTCCCTATTTTCCTGTGTTGATTTGTTCATATGTGGATTGTTGTATGTGTCATTTTGCAGTTAAAACGATTAAACTGATCTATCCTCCTGAAGCCGTTAAAGGCTCAGAAGCTGTTATTAGGTGTTGTACCTTCTATACTACCAGATTGTATGTTCACCGGTATTTCAGGCCCACACCGAAACGTTTTCTGAAGAAGCTATCTTTAAATAGAATAATGAACTGCTACAATCTATTGATTTTATTTCAGAACTGATTACATTTTATCTTGGCTTAAATTTTAATTCTCTTTTATGACGGTTTTGTTCGTTTTTTTCCAACAAAGATTGCTAACAAATAAATCAGAATTGTTCACTTCTTCAAAAATTTCCTTTGGATTTTGCCCATAGCGAAATTCCTTTTCCTAAATGCGTTTTCAAAACAGGACGCTCTAATTCTGTGACCTTGACATCAGGAATAATACCTGACAACAAAAAACAGTAATGGCTGACGAAAAGGAGGACCACACAGGCACTGAACTGCAAAAGAAAATAGCAGAAGCTTTTGATATTTTCGACCATGAATCAAACAAAACTGTAGATGTGAGGTATTTTTATTTGAACTTTTATGTGCTTTTTAGTTGTGATTTCCACTGCTTATATTGTCGCAGCGGGAAACTTTAAGGTCCAGCAGTCTTGACTTCAAACAGTTAACGACTTAAATGTAAGAGTAGGTTAAAATCGAATGGCATATTTAAAACAGTCTCACCATTGTTACTTTAAATGGCATCAATATTTTTAGTATTTATATACCATTGGCGTTAACTCTGTCCATAAGATCAAAAAATAGGTTTCACCTTGCCTTCATCGAGCTAACATCATAATAATCGGTAGATTGTGCGAGACTGCATGAAACAAGAATTATTATGATTATGTCCATTGATGAAGCGTGGTTCAAGTCTGAGGTTCATTTCATCCATGGTTATAAATTATAAGTAAGATCTCGTCGTTAAATGCTACGAAGACTTTGAATAGTCACAAGCTTGACTATGAAGTAAGTGTACATAATATATTATATATATATATATATATATATATATATATATATATATATATATATATATATATACTCAAGCTACAGACAGTACTGTTTCGCCCTTTGTGGGTTCATCAGTGCAGCACAGAATTTTATATACATACATATTTGTGCATTCGTATCAAAAAGTGCTCAATGCATATAGCAGAGCAATATACATAAGGTAAAATGAAATATCACGAAACTATTAGTTGCAATCATAGTTCTTATTTTTCGTGTTTTTTTAACCTTAACCTATATATATGTGTGTGTGTATGTGCACTTATAACATGCTAATAATGTTACTTATAATTGAATATACATAAGTCTAAGTTGTTTCCACCATTTTTGTAAGGCTGGAAGCAAGTGCTTTGCTAATAATCGTGTCACAAAGCCAGGTGTACTTGATCTAAATTTTCTGTTTATTACAACACTTGCTTTTGTAAAACACATTCTCCACCTATCTTTCGAGGCATCCCAGATCATCAGGTCTGCTTGTAGGGTATAGTAGTCACTTAAGTCCTTAATCTTTCTGTAGTTGTGACAGTCAAGCAAAGAGTCTCACATGGGATGTGACTACCTCTCAGAGATCATTGTAGGGTAGAGGAACAGAAGTAAGCATTACACCCTGGGGGACTTGATGTCAAATGGTGTAACTTCTTTTGTTGTGCCTTTTATAATGGCTTGCATGGCTCCTTCTGTGATGAAAAACTGTAACCATATAAGCAGTCAGTCAGAAATGCCCTAACTTGTTAACTTTTGAAGTAAATTATGGTATGGGCTGTGTGGAAGGTCTTTAAGAACTTGACTAGATTGACTATGTTTAATGTGTACTCATGTCACTGTACTACTACAGGTCAGATAGTGTGTTGACTAATTAGGTTTCTGTAGAATAGCTGGATTGGAGGCTATGTTGGAAGTTTGTCAGAATGCTGTTTTTCTACAAGTGTATCATAGTGTGGTGTTAAGTGACATGTATAAGGCATAAGGTATGTTTGCTGTAAATCAATCACAATGAGGGCAGCCAGAGTCAAGAGGTATTAGAAAGTCAAGAGGCAGAGTTGGGGCTATGGAATCTGCTAGAATTTAAAGCACAATTCTTTAATGATGGCCATTCTAGAAGCCCTGTTTAATTTTATTTTGTGCAAAACTCTGTTAATGCTGCAGATGAATGTGGTAATAGATAGAAAAGGCAGAGAGGTTCTTTCCTGTGGTGAGAGGTTTGGGGATGTGTTGAGTGAAGGCTGACAAACTATCCAAGGAGGCTCTTTATCTTGGATGAGCTGTTACTGTGCAGCTGTCCCTGTTCTGAATTGAAGCTACTCTGTTTTTGACATACTCTTCATTCTTTTAGTGCTAGAAAGCTTTGTATTCAAGGGATTCCTGGATAGTAGCATTAACACTCTACCATTTTGCTCGAGGTTTTTATTTGCCGTTTTTTGGAAAAGGATGGTATGGTGACCAGTTGTATGATGTCTTGGTAGGTGGAAACAGCCTTTTGTTCTGTTTTAGTATTTTTCTGAGGATTGTGTTTAGCCAAGGCAGGGAGAAAAACTACTACTTCAGAATAAAGGATGTGGTTGTTCTTTATAACTGTGACTTTTGGCTTGAAATACTGACCACAGGGTCAACATCCTTTTTTCTTTTTCTTTTGCAGTCACTTCCTCAGCTGCATTAATAGGCTGCTTTTCATCCACTCCCAGCTTGCTTTGGCAAATTTGTACCATTTCCTAGATTTCTGCTTTGTGATCAAGGGTTTTATGTTGACTGGTGACCAGGCCAGGTTGGGTTGGGGATGAACACTGGGTCAGGAATTTTGGCCATTGGTGGAGCTTAGCTGGATTTGAGTCAGAATTGATGCTTAAGAGATGTTTTTAGATACTACTAAATTACAGTGCCTTTTCTTGGCATAACAGTGTGGTTATTCCAGTTGACATTTTGGCAAGGCAACAATAATAATTGCATTTCCTATCTTGCTATCTGATGTCATCTTGTTCAAGGGCTGCAGCAGTTCATTTAGGTTGTACTTGATCCTTTCAACCATTTAGAATTGCTGACATAGAGGTCCTTATAGTTTTTCAACTTATCAACTGATATCAATTCACAGCCTGTTTGCTACAAATACAAGCTGCACAACAAAAGTAAGGATTTTTTGCACCATGAACATTTACTCCAGATCTTGCATTCCCATGATGTCCAATAAAAAAGTTCTGCTTAAAAAAACATATACAGATTTAAAAAAAACATGCATGCTCCAATTCCTTTTTTGAAATATTACACAGACAAAAAGATGCTTTATATCACATCCAAATATGTCCCACTGTATGGCATTTTTATTCAATCTATGTTACACTGTAAGTTGCTCAGATTAATTTACCATCTAAAGTTGTGTGTAACAATAGCTTAATGTTAGTGTTATTGCATGTAATTAGCATAAATTTTATAAATATATATGTATATATATATATAAAGAGAGAGAGGGGGGGGGGAGATTGCTGGGAAGAAGATAGATTGGTGTGGTTAAGTTTAGGGTATTGAAACATTAACCTGCTAGGATTTGCTCCTTAGCATTGGCACATAACTTTACCATGCATTTTTCTGTATCAGAGCTTTTAATACCCAAAATGATTCAGTATATGCCATTACCTTTAGAAGTCTTAAATACTTTATTTTCTTCACATCATTTAGAGAGGTAGGTACAATTGTGAGGTCACTAAACTGTTGTCCAAGTGAAGGGGAGCTGAATGATATATTAGCAGATGTAAGTATCACAGAGGTATTTGTGTTTTTTAAATGAGATAACATACTATGTATTATTGTTTTTTAAACTGTTTCTTCTTCAGTAATGGCAAAATCTTTAGCCTGTACCCATTTTTAAAACTGTGGTTCACAGAATGGACAAAGTCAGGTTTGAAAAATGATACTTATTTTTTCTACTGGTAAAGAATCTCCAGCAATAGAAAAAATCTTAAGGACTGTATCAACCTTTAGTGTAGTGACTGAAAATCTGAATTGAAAGTGAAATAAATTTGATTACATTTGGAATTAATAGACATGATGATAGGAATAGTGGATGGGGATCAAAGAAATGCAGTGGTAACTACAGTGAGACCAGTTGGTTTGGGAAGTATTGATAAATAGATGAATATTTGACATCTTTTAAAAGAAGAGAAATATATAAGAGTTGGAGGAGGTGAACCACAGATTACATTACAAACTTAGGTATAAATGTATAAGATTTCTGAGATGCCTGCTGTTTATAGATAGCCCACTGTCTATGAGATTTATGATGAAAATTAAAAAGGCCTAGTCAAATCAATGTGCAGCTATAAGGTTTGGCAAGATCAGAAATAGTTTTTATAGCTAATCAAGATACTTCATTAGAGGTGCATTTATTCACATTTCATGGACCCAGACCATCAAACTGTTAGAATGTCAAGTTTGTAAGAAATTGTCATTTACACATATATTTGATTCCTCTTGAGGTAGAACTCTTAAAACTTTGCCTTGCCTCACCTATTTGAGATTTTTTTGTGAACTGTTTATTAATAATGCATAGTATTATTGAGTTTTATATCTTGTGGCACTGACCGAAGAGCTTTTTTCTCACTAAGATTTTGTAAAGTGATGTTGTTCAGCAGAAATCATCAAATGTGTGATGTGGAGGCAGAGTTTTATGATAGCCATTGCAATTATAAATCATTTTTTTCACTGTTCATATAATTTTTGTAATAATTCACTATATTTTGCAAAACAAGGACTAATTTTATGTATTTTCAGTTCAGTTCAATTGACAATAGCACAAGCTCCATTTTTATGTATAATGTGCCATTATCAGACAAAACATTCCACATGATACCAGTTTTGGAGAACAATTTTTTTAACTGTATGGTCACAGTGGAAAATTTACTGCCAAGGAACTAGGTAATTTAATGAATAAGGTTTGATCTGCAACAGTTTAAGAAAAACAAAAAGGAATACTTTTCTTGATCTATTTGCCCAGGCAAGATACGTTTAGCACTAGTAGCCTCTGATTAAACTTAAACATTGCCTAGGTGGAATCACCCCTCCACTTTAATAATCTTTTTTATGTTAGGCTGCTTAACAGAGGTAGCACCTAAATTGAGAAATGTATATTATAGGCAACCAGAGGTATATTTACCCATGAAAAACTGTCCAAATCATGTAAGGAGGTAATACAAATGACCTCAAGCTCTGAAACCTATCAGAGTTGGTTATAGAGGATAAAGAACTGCATACTTTACACATATCGAATTTGAATCATTGAAATGAAATAAATAGTGAGAAAGTTATTGATATTATATATAATGTTATCAAATGAAATATTTCAAAATATGTAAGTACTAACACTTCTTGAACAAAATCATATATATATATATATGATTATATATATATATGATTATATATATATGATTATATATATATATGATTATATATATATGATTATATATATTCACATTAATCAGGATCTAGCAAATTAATCATATACTTGTGTTCAGTTTACAGTTTACTACTGACTCAATTTTCAAGTCTGCATATGATACATGTAATAAGTATTTGTAAACAGAGTATATAATTAGTGACTGTTGGTTATCTAAGAGAATACTAAACATTGTAGTACATAATCATGTAAGGAAAATTAGAAATTACAAAAGACAGGAAATGTAGGGTGATGAGAAGCTTTATCCCAGCCAGGGGTGGTGTATAGTTTAAACTTCAGTACCTTTATTTCCCAAATCAAAGTTGGGGAACTTTTACTTAAACATTCTAAACAAATTACTATCCTTTACATGTTCATACAACTTTAAAGCATGAAATAATCTGATCAAAAATGAAGAAATGGATTGTTTCTTGGAGAAAGCAATCCATTTCAAAGCATCATCAGAACAGGGACCAGAGGTGAAGGTTTAAGAGAAGGCATCTGTAACTGACTGAGGTTTAAGTAAAATTTGTAGCTCTTTGTGTCTTTTTTGAAATGTGGTCTTGCTTGTATTATCTTAACTTTTTTGCCATTTTCCTGTTTTTCTTCAAGGATCCAACATAAACCCTAAAGATAATTTGCTTGTGTACAATGTGACATTTACTACCTTGAATTGTACCACATTGGCTTTTAAGATATTGATACAGCTGTCTTTGCTACTCAGATTGTTTGTGAGTGGGTGTGAATAGAAACAAGAAAGTTTTTTAAAGCCAAGTAATGTCAATAGGATTTTCAGACACTTTTTTCTTGAAGGATGAAAATTGTTTAGTTAAACCAAAGAATGAATGAAGATCAGCTTTTGTACCCTAGAGCTGAACGCTCAGTGATAGCACAATTTAGTTTACTGCCCTCTTTTTTTGCCAAATGTTGAAACAACAAAAAAAAGCAATGGTAACTGATTAAGCACTAAACACTGAAATCAAACACTGGAAATTAGCTGAAATGTAAAGTTCATTTGTTCTTGGCAGCTGTATGAAATGATGAAGTTGGAAATGCTGGACTGCCTGAATTGAGGATTGCTGTTACCTTATCAGACCATCAAAGACAGTGAAGTGCATTGCCTTTTTGTGTGAGATATGTGGCATTCTTTAATCTAGAGTTGATGATTAATACTGCAAGCACAGAATGAGGGCATTTGATTTGGAGACATAAACAAAGAGGTAGATTTTGGCTGTGTTATTTGATAAGCTATAATATTTTTAAATCACCTGCCAGTAAACATGGTTACAGGAGCTAGATGTCCATCCACTGAAAGTTTGTCTGGATGAATTTTCTGCTTGGCTTTGTAAGCAAAGGAGAGGAGGTTAGCTCTTGTAACAGAAACTGGGTTTGTATCAGCAGTTACCTTGTTTTTACGCTCAAAGAGCAAAGTGTTCATTTTCGTCCAAGCAAAAGCTAATGTTCTTTTAACTTTCAACCACCATTTTGAAAACACCGTGTTACTCAGTATAGAACTAGTACATATAAAACTGGTGACATGCTGTTTAAGGTAGTGAACAAAATAGTACACGCATGGTAGAACTAAGCATTAAGGAGACACTAAAAAACTCTGGTGCAAACATACAAAAGCCCTCTTATTGGTACTAAAATCCTGTAACATATCCTATATCTAGTTATTGTTTTATCAAAGTATTACAACATAACCAGTTATAATAAGGTTTTATAACATTTCCAATAATTGTTACGTCATCGTCGGAAGCAACGACAGTCCTTGTTCCACATTCAAGCACCGAACATTTCTGCAAGCAAATTTTAGCGATTATTTTGGAAATTTTTTATTTAGCTTTGATAATCAAGCGATTTATTTAGTCGACTGAACTAGCACCCGTAAAATGTGTGACCTTGTTTATTCTCGGTTGATGGTTATTGCCATGACTGTCACTTAGTGCGATTGGGCTCGCTGTTTCAGCGGTCCCCTCAGTAGTTACGCTGTTGCAGGCTATTGCATTCCGAATCAGCTGCCACATTTTACAGATCCGGTGACAGTAGAATCGTAGAATTTTCTCATTTGTTTAGGTGAAAACATCCCGGCATGGAATAGTTGTTTTAGACTACATGAAATTTTGATTGGAAGCAACGCTAGATTCGGGTCCTAGTTTGCTTCCTGTAAATCCTTAGAAAAGAGTCGTTTTACAGTTCGACTTGCTCTTTCTGCTAAGCCGTTACTTTTTTATTGTCAGCGCTGGATGTATTGTGTAATAAGTCCGACCCACGCCCCCAAATTGGATATTCATGACTTAAGAACTTAAGGCTATTATTTGATAGCAATATTTTGGAAATAACAAATTCAGTAAAAGATTCGTTTAGTAAGGGTAGTCATTGTAATTGGCATTTCGTCGATAGGTCTACGTATGTCGAAGTAGTTAGTTGTGTAATCCACAACTATGACATATTGCTTAACATTGTTTATCCATGTCGTTTACTTGCTGATTCTTCTGGTGTTGTTACATGTCACTTTTGTTGCCTGCATAATCCTCCAGTTCACAGGTTGTTTAGAAAAAGTTATATCTCCGCTGTTTTACTGGTCCCAAGCCCATCGTGAGAGAGGAAGAGGGCTGGGATCCAGATAATAATGCAATCCTCAAAAAATTTGTTGCAGAAACAGCAACAACGAAAAGCATTACAACTTTTGTTGGTGGGGTTCCTGCGTTCCTGTGTGATACTATGACTGCTATTGATAAAAGCCGTCAGGAAGCTATTGGCTTGACAAAGAATACCGATAATAGAGCAAAAACTAAATTGAAAATTGAGTACTGGAATGTCCAGACCATCTATGATACCAGCAAACTGTTCCAACTTGTTTCAGAAATGCAGCGCTGCAACCTGGACACCCGTGCGTCAGAGAAAGCCGGTGGGAGGGGAGTGGCAGATTTAGGGCCGTTATTGAAGAAGCAGTACTCTATTGATTTACGATCAACACCATAACGTAGTAGGAGTTATACTGAGAAAGGGGGTTGAGAAGTACTTCATTTAGCGGAAACCAGGGATTAAGAGGCCAACAAAAATCTTGGTGTACAACTCGTGAATAGATTCTACAACAACTTCATGTGCACTGTTGGTGATAGCAATCTCAGTCCCCAGATCAAGACGGGCGTTCGACAGGCCAGTGTTATGTTGTCGATTCTGTTCAACGTCGTATATATTGGGTGATGCAGAAGACAATTGAAGGACCACAACTTGGGATCCACTGGACACTCTTCATCTGCCTTGACGACTTTAGTTTTGCTGACGATTTTCTTTTGATGTCACACAGAGCCACCTACATTAAAAGACGAACCGTTTATGCAGTTTTGGAGGATAGGTTGGCCTGAGAGTTAGTCTAAAGAAAACGGAGACCATGGGTTTGAATGTAGACAGCCCAACTTGTGTAAAAGCCTATAGCGCCGACCTGCCCATCACCGAGCTAGTTATCCATCTCTGCAGCATCGTTCGAGTCGATGAAGGTCCAGAAACATATCAAAAACAGACTCATCAAGAGCAGGAACATCATAAGAGCCATAACCACTGTTTTGAAATCTTCTCAATACTTGACAAAAACAGAAGAATGGAACATGACTCTGTAACTCGAATGGCTTGTCACTGGACGCCGGAGTGGGAAAGGTGGAGCAGACGACCTCGACAGACCTGGTAGAGAGCAGTGGAGGGAGAGATAACAGAATGCAACAAAATCTGGACACGACTCCAGAAGTTGACCTGCAACGGGGACCAGCGGATAGACTTCTTTGCTGTCGTACACACCACTGGACCTCAAGAGGAATTATGTGAGGTGAGGTGAGGTTAACAAAAGTTTTATTTGTTTTGGAGGAAGTCTTTCTTTGCGTTGATCTTTCATCAAGGTGAGGGGATGGAGCATTCCACACTGATGACAGAACTTTCCATCAGTTACCTTTCACTTTCTGAATAAGTTATAGTTCCATATTGTTCTTTTTATCCATACGTTGATTTGTGGTAGTTAAACACAGCCAATCTGTATATTTTTTTATATTTTTGCGACCTAGTATTTGTTTAATTTTTATCTATCACAACCAGTTTGAATTTTTCTTCTGTTGAGCCAGTGAAAAAGAAAATCGTAATACTCCCTTTGGCTCTTGTGTTTCTCAGTGCGTTCGTTTTGTTTTAAGTATAAAGTTTGGTATGAAATGGTTTTGTACCAAAGGGCTGGTTGTTCATGTTAAGACATCTTCTGCATTATAACTTTCAAAAATTACTGGCAGTTTCTGCCACCAGTTGTTTGGGCATGTCATGTTCATATCACTTTGTTCGCCATTCATGGTTTTCTCTGCCTGGTTCTGTCACTGCTTATAACGTCGAAATTGGTTGATCGGTCCGTTGATTTCATTTCAAGGTCTGTCAGCAGATTAAAGATATAACAATCCTGACATGCCTCTAAATTGCATCATTCACCCAAGCTAATGCAATGATTCATCACTTAGTCCTTATTGGCTAACTCAGAATAAGCTATCTCGTGCAGATTAACCTGAGATTTCTTCTTCAGTTGCTTCTTCTTAGAAATTCTGTCCAGTTATTATGAGGGCATGTTTACTGGAAAGAAAAACAAAAAGTAATTCTCTGCCTTCTAGTCGTTCCAATGGATACGATTCTGTTAAGTGTACTACGAAATGACTGAGCTAGTTTTGCTCCCACTTGCTGGAAGACGAACCGCAAGATATTCTGAGGTCTCTGCTCGATTTTCTTGTGAATAGACTAGAATCACTGGTAGATTTTCTATGAAAACATCACCTCTTTCAGTGCAACCAAGTCTTCGAACCCTCTGCTATCTCCTTGTCCTCTACTCACTAATGAACTTGTACAGTATGACTTCAAGTATATCCTTCTTTTTCTTGCGGCTTGTTTTAACTTAGGCACAGTACACAATACCACCATACCTAGAAGTGGCACCTTTCTTTACATATATATATATATATATATATATATATATATAGAGAGAGAGAGATAAAGTAACCAAGTAAAACTACGTGATATTTGTAGCTTGAAGTTTCATGCTTAAAGCAGTCACCACTTTTTGTCTAATTAACAAAACATGTTTTTGTTTTTCTCGTGCTGCGATAGATAAGGCTGGGGTTTTTTGTGCTGATTTTGGTGCAAACCAAACAATGGCAAAAGTGGTATAAATGGCAAACACGCTAATAAAATTTGACCATATAAAATACGACTGTTTCCAGTAATTAATTATTTGAAGGCCCCAGGTAAATTCCAACTCTTGGTAAGGCATCAGATTCTTGTGATCCAGGTGGCTTAATATATTTCTTTTAGTGAGCTGTTGGTGGTTATTTTAAAAATATCATTGAGGACCATTCTCATTCGTATACCCTGGTAAACAGTGGTAAAGCGAGGAGTCATTGAGCACTCAACAAATCTTTAAGTGACGTCTACAAATCGACCATCGATTAATCCTAGAGACAGAGAAGAGAAGAGGATACCCCATTGCACCAGCGCAATACAAAAGACAAAGAAACAAACAATGGGCAGGGCAAATGGAGGACTGATTATTTTGATTTTTTCTTTTTTTCTTTTTTTTTATTGATTCTTTTCATGTTTTTTTCTTTGTAATTTTTTGTCTTTTGTTCGCATCATTTGGGGAAACCTTTTTCTCTGCTTTTTTCCTCATTTTCCCCTTTTATTCAGCATATTTTGTTATGACAATAGCCACAGGTATTTTTGTAGTACTGGAACTAAGACCTCTGCAGAGAGACAGTCCCACGGAACAATTTGAGATTATTACAAAAGGTTCAATTTTACAATAACAGTGAGAGGATGTTGCTTCTAACAAAGCTTAGGACCCCATTGATGCAGAATTAAGCGATCATTAAGATTGTCAACAAATAATGTGCTTTGGTGTATGGAAAATCAGCAATGTGTCCTTTCATATATACTGTCTCCCCACTCTTTTGTGTTGTGATTAAAGAGATAACGGAGTCTTAATGAAAAGGAAAATGGTGGAACTTTTCTGAAAACAGGTGATAACTCCCCTGACGAATCAAAATAAGCAACATTTAATGCCATATGCTTTTCTCATTTTTCAACTCAGATGGTATTGCTGATAGCCGGCCACACAATCGCATGTTAAAGATTTCATGAATCAAACTTTTTTGAAACTGTGTTTGTGTGGAGAAAATAACCACTGACCATGCTCGACCTTATCAGTCTTGGTTTGTTGAGGTTCACTTTTTCAATACCGTGATATCCATGCTAAACAGATTCCATTAACAATTTTCCCGCATGCTCAAAAGAATGGCCACAAAAGTCAGGTACAGGCCATATTGAAAGATTAAATTTTGCAGGTAATAAATAACAGTGCAATAACGTAGCATTATTTGCACCATGTGAGACAGATGGCATTCGTCAGTTGGGAAATTTATAAAAATGAAAGTAAAAATAATAAGGTGTTCTTACAAGTTCGATATTGAAAAACCTTGAAAACATATAGAAAGTATTTATTCCATAAATAATTAAAAGTAAGTCACTTACTTCAGATGAATCTCCTGTCAAGCATGGCCGACGATAATACATTTTCTTCTCGTCGTTACCACATACCTAAGAAAATTCTCGTACACAGACGTTGAAAATCGATTCCACAATAACTTTTGAGCATTGCCGTTCTTTGGCTTTCAAGTGAAGTCGTTGTCCATGTGTCAAATTTTGTTTAGAAGATTGAAGCGAAAATACTGTGAATACACCCCAGCGAAAACTGGTATCAGCCACACGACTCGTTTTTTCAAAAAGTGTGTTAAAATCAATTCGTCGCGAAAAAACGATCATGTTGTTATTTCCCAATGGAAAAGGATTATCACGTCTGTTTCAAACAGGCAGCAACTATTGCGTGACACGCCAAATTTTATTAGTTTACTTTATGTAGGGGTCCCGAAAACAAGAAAAATTTCGGTGGCATGCTAGTGGAAAGCCGTGCGCTGTTGGCAAGATTTTTGGTCTTGGGTGTGAAAAGTATCAATGAAACTCTGAATAAGTCACGGAAGGGGAAGCCTCTGTACAAGGAAACATGCAAAGATCAATTTAGTATTATGAATTGAGGTAACTGATTTCTTGACAAGGGCTTAATATCACTTTTGAGTTAATCAAAGGACATGGGCAATATTTTACCTGGTTTTGAAGAATGCGAAAGACATGCAAAAATCAATAAACCGTTCGATTTTATTATTTGAACAAAATTTGGGAATGTTTTTCTTAAAAAAAAAATTGGTATTAGACTAATAACGCCATTACTAGTGCAAGTTGTTGCTGATGTGTGTTTTTAGGAAACCTCCCTTGCGCATAGCAATTACGTAGTCTCATTCATTCAGTAATTTTGTAACATGACTGAAGTTGTTTTTCTTTTTCGTCGCTACAGGAGAATAGAGTTATTGGTTAAATATATTTTATTTACGCAAATTTATTGTTAGAGAATTTAGCACGTAGATACTCCTTTCCTGTCTACTTATTTTTTATTGTTCGTTTATTCACGAGACATTGGCTAATAATGTGTATTTAGGTATATTAAGGGGTATTGAAGTTGAGATTGTTGTAAAAGAGAAGAACAAGTATGTAGACATACCGTAGATGATGGAAGGATAAGAGGCATACTAGTCAAAATCAGAGTGTTTACTTCAAGAGTCTTATCAGTCTTCATAAATGAACAGCGTTTAGAGTACAGATCTCAATTTATACGACATGTGTGTGTATGTGTGTGTGTTTGTTTGAGTATGTATGTAGTTCGGTCTCCAGAAACGTATTTTAGTTCAATCTGCAGATACGCCATTTGCTGTCCCGCAGCTCATTAGCGCACTCCATACAAAGAACCCCATCAACCATCATTGAGACAGTAATGTGGGACTTGGGTGGGTATGTCCTTAGTCAATAGCAGAGACAAAGTACTCAACAACAAAAAAGTGGAGGAGCATATATCATATCCCAAATATGGTTTCTGGATGAATGGAAAAATTATATGTTTAATGTACAGTTTTAAATAACCCACCTGAAAAATACACCCTGATAACATAGTACCAAGAATTGTAATCATTTCATAAAATTGTTTTGGAATTCTTTGAAAAACATTGGTTGGCTAATTTTGTTTATAAGTGTTATAACAACGAAGTATTATGTCGTAGGAAATGTAAGCTGTTCGAGACAGAGTATTTTGCATTTTGTGTCCGAGGAATTTCTGCCACTCGTCACACCGGCAGGAAGCCATTTAAATAGGCTTAATTTTCTAGAAATAAATCTTCAGAGGGGAAAAATATAGTCACATTTAGCAAGGCTTTCCTCAACCCGCCTCGACGTATGTCCCTTCATTTGGACAGGTGCCTACAAGGATTGGAAAGAAGTCCTATCAACGAGTGGTGTCACTTCATTGGATCTTTCAGTGTATTGAACTGTGAACTTTACGGTATAGATACAGGGTAGTCTATAAGAGTGATGTAGTTTCAATAGCTGGTTTTTTTTCTTTTTTTCGGTTTATTTTGACAAGGTGGAAGAGGAAGAACCTACTGGATACATCAGGTATGAGAAATTTGAGCCCGTGATGATGAAAATACTAATGGAGAGAAAGTAAGTAGTGGTATATGCAATTCGTATTCACAGTATTGTTGTTTAAGTCGTCAAAAAGTGTACAAAGGTGTGCTTGGGCAGTTCTGGGTATCACCACGAAATATAAAAAGCAAAATCTAATAATTTAATCATCTATATTTTTTGAATTCATCGTGTTGATGTTAATAAACAAGACAAACAATATATATTGAATAGCAGCATATTGACAAGAGATGTAGCAAGCCTCAACACGTTTCAGTGGGTTGGGTATTATTTGGATTATTCAGTTCCAAAAGTCACTGATTCTCTATTTCCTATTCGCAATTCGTATTCTGTTAAAACTAGTTATAATGATTGTAAGCTAAGGGAAATTTTGAGTGAATGAGGGTGCTTTGTGTGTGGAGTAGCTAGAGATTAAGCTCATCCCCTCACCCTGACTGCCCGACGAAAGTTTGCTGATCATTCCTTCGTGATACTAAGTAGTGTCCAAGACAAATCATTTTTAGCAGAAAAACACTTTGTCTTACGACTGACAGTTAAGTATTTGGGAATCAGTGTCATGCGTTTACACATAAAATTGACTTAACCGGAAAGAAAATGGTAAGTTTTGATACTTGTTGGGTACGTAGCTAAATACAAATGGTGAGGCTTTTAACAGATGAAATAAGCCAATGACGGCTTCAGAAACCGAAGGGAGGGAGGCGTAACTATAGTCAGGGGTCAAATTAATTAAAATTTGGATCACCCGTGATTTGAAATAAAATTTTCAGGACCTATAGATTATTTTTTAACCGTAGTTGGTTTTAGGTTTCCAAACATTTTAGTCTTGCATCTTTAAATGGCTTCGAATTGCAGTTTCTGACCAGTTTTCCACAATTAAATTAAGCATAAAATTCTCATTTTCTGGGTTTTTTTCCACCGGCTTTCTTTTAAAAACATCAAATATACACTACCGGTTTTTTTCAATTTCTACGGGTTTTAATTCATCAGCGACCATTATTTATTTATATTCTATTTTTAGGATAAGAGAAACACGGAAGTTCACAGTAAAACAAAACTAAAAATCAAAATATTACATGGTTCCTGTACCCACGAACGTTTCAGGAACCTAGGTCAACTGAAAACAGTAAACTAAAAAAGTGTATGTCGGGTTGGATTGCACAGTAACGAATATCCATTCCGGTTTTATTTGTGTGTATATTGTGAAATAGTGATTTAAATCAAGCACACAAAAATATGATTGTCTTTGCAAAAATAAGAGTTCCAGTGTTATGTTATTTAACTTCTTCTTCTTCTTCCTTCGGCTTTTTCCCGTCAGGGGTCGCCACAGCGGACTACTCTTTTCTACTTCTGCCTGTCTTGGGTGTCGCTCACAGACAGTCCTTTTTTCTTCATGTATTCAATCACCGAGTCTGAGAACCTCCTTTTTGGTCTTCCTGGCTTCCTCTTTCCAGGTGGAGCCATGTTCATTACCCGCCTGCTCACATACTGTTCCTCCCTCCTCATGACATGTCCAAACGACCTAAGTCTTGCTTCCCTGATCTTCTCTCCTAGTTTCGTCACTCCTAGCGTGTCTCGCACCTGGTCCTTCCTCACTCTATGCTTCCCAGTTTTCCCAATGGAAAATCTCAACATCTTCATTTCGTTCACCTCCAGTTTGTTTTCCTTCTTCTTAGTGAAAGGTCTCCATTCCATACATCATTCCAGGTCGTACCACCGTCCTGTGTACCTTTCCCTTAACCTCTGTAGGCATATACTTATCGCACAGCACCCCTATTACTTTGCGCCAACTGTTCTACCCTGTCTGCACCCTCTTCTGCACTTCTCGGTTGCAGTCTCCATTGCTTGCCAAAGTTGAGCCCAGGTACTTGAATTCGTCAACCTTGTTCACTTTCTCCCCATTCATAGTGATCTTTGTCTGTACCTCGTTATTATTCAGGGACAGAAACTCGGTTTTTGCTCTGCCGACTCTCAAGCCTTTCCTTTCCAGCGCATGCCTCCATTTCTCCAGTTCCCATTCAGCTTCCTGCTTGCTACCACAACATAGCACGACATCATCGGCAGACGTCATTGTCCAAGGCGTTTCTTTCCTCACTTCCACTGTGAGGTTATCAATGATCATGTCGAAAAGGAAGGAGCTGAGCGTACAACCCTGATGCAATCCTACTCGCACTCTGAAAGCTGCTGTCGTTCCCATTTGGCAGCTAACCTCAATCTCACAGTCCGAGTACGTGCCCTATACAGCTTAGGTGTATATCTCTAGCACTCCGGCAGCCCGCATGCAGTACCATACTTCCTCTCTAGGTACCCTATCATAGGCTTTCTCAAGGACTATGAACACACAGACCAGCTGTTGTTGCTGTTCTCTATACTTTTCAAGGAGAAGTCTGAGCGCAAATATGGCATCCGTGGTGCTTTGCCTGGCATAAAGCCAAAGTGTTATGTTATTTAACTAACTATAGCAAATTGATTTTTTTCGCAAAGTTTGTGTGGTTTTCTAGCGTATTACTATTGATAACAGTAAAATAGGTCAAAGAAATTATTCTGAGTGTATGCCTTATGAGAAATAATCTTCATGCTAAAAGAAAAAACCCGAATGCAACACGTTACCTTGTCGTGACATTCCCGTGAAGGCAATAGCGAAATTGTTTATCTCGAGCTGTTTTCCTGTTTAAATATATTTTTGTTATTTACCATAGATACCGACCTAGCTCAGAAGATTACCTTTTAAAAGCTTTTGAGGTACGTTGTTTTAGGATTTGCCCTTTTCCCGCCACTGAAATGGATTTTAGTGTAAAGGATTGCTCATTATTGTAGTATTTTTTCCAACTTATGTCTTTTCTATTTTTTTGGCTCCATTGTTCTTCCAGCTTTGTATTCCGGAACATGTGCTGACCCAGACAACTATTACTTTTAAACGGGAAAGTAATATGGGTCGGGTATTTTAAGAGTCTTGGCGAAATACGAACAAGAAACCTCTTAGGGGATCAGCTGATAGTCACTGATAAAATAAGTTTTCAAGACCATTTCCCAAGAGCCACTGACTCTTGCATGCAGTGGAAGAAATTCCAGAATATTCTTTTTATTTTAGTTTTAGTGCTTTAGAGTTTATTCCCATCGCATTTTTTTATTTCTTTTGTAACCAGAATACCTTTTCTTTGACACAGTACTTTTTGATGTAGAAGTACTTTATGGAGAAGGAAGTGCCAGAATAAAACGATAAATAGTAACGTAGTTCAGATAATTTATGAAAAAAGGTAGTGTTTTGAATTACACTTAAATCTCTCAAGGTCCTTAAAAAATGGAAACGACGTAGGAAGGAATGACTTTCTAATCATGCTCTAAATAGAAACAATGAAGCTAAAAAAGAAGTCCCATCATGCCTTTAGTATATCAACGGTAAAACGACACAAACAGACAATACTTAGTGGAGCTTACTTCGACAAGAGAAAAAGGAGACAACACTGCATATCCTGTAGCACAAGTGCAAAAATTATATCTAAGTAAAAGTCTCAAGTAAACAACATCTGCGATTAGAGAATGACTATAGAAAGGAAGAAAATTCAGGCTTAATTGCATGACATACTGAATTCTAAATATGACCAAAGACATTGATTGATGGGTACATGTGAGTGGACTTACCCATCGATGTCAACAAATGCTTCCTTTTCTCATCCAGTTAACCGTCCTGCAGGGTATCGCCCTCTATTAGGGTATCCCATTTAACTCGGTCTTGAATGGCGTCCTTGTTTAGACACCATCTTCTCCCATCCACATTGACACTCTTGCAGACATGCTCATGCCATTATGGTCTCGGCCGTCTTATGCTCACCGCAGTCGTCTTGATATCTGCCACTTACCGTTGTCGTTCATTACACGCTCTTCTCAGTCTATACTGTGATATACTGGAGCATCCTCTTCTGTAGTGATAATATTTTCTTATTGTCTTCGTGTTACTGCCCAGATTTTTTTTTCTGTATATGAGTGTTGGTCTAATGGTGGTTTTGTACAATAGTACAAAATCACCAATGAACTAAGTGGAAATTTTCTTGTCATAAAGAACTGCGGTGGGTTCTCTCTTTTTGTTCCATGCCTGTTCTATCCTCTTCTCTACCTCCTTTCCGCATCTCTCTTCCTGGTTAATTGTTGCCCCTAGATAATTAAAGCTTGAAGGTCTCTGTGGTATCCCTACATCCTCTTATTCCCAATGCTGTCAGCTGGTGGGACCTGTTTCGTCTTTGATCTACTAACTTTTAGCCCAGCATCCTCCAAACAAAGCAAGATGTCAACAGTACTCCATGCAAGGTCTAACAATAGACATATTAGTATGTAACCCATCCTCTGTTTTCAAAAACCTCATGCAACACAAAATAAGTTCTATCTGTCTGGAGAATGACTTGGCCAAATTGGGGCAATTTTGCCATTGTTTTAGCTTGAAAGTAAAGAAAGCAACTGAAAATCCAAGTGGCGACTGCCCTACAGTTATAGGTCTACAATGAAAGAAATATTAAAAGTATCCCATTGTCTTTTAAAATTTTCATTAGCGGTATATTTCACAAGTCGTTTTTTGCCCCATTTCACAACAGTGCTTAGTCTGCTTAATCTCCATTCCAAAATTTATCTGCTGGTGAGGCAAATGTTACTGCTGACTTCAGCCGGGACACAGAATACTGTCATTCAGATAAAAAACGAGTACATATAATACAAAATCACAATTTTTAGAGAGGAAAAAATTGGACTGAGAACAGAACCTTATGGCACCTCAGCTTTGATAAGAAAAGAGTTAAAAGACTTACCCTAAAACCAACCTTAAAACTGGGACCTTATTATTAATTTAACTAGGATCTAATTATTTGAACTTTACATGGACGATATACTGCGATCAGCCCAGAATGATTGAGGCCAGGAAAAGGTACACGAGATTAATATGTTGAATCCAAATCTAAAATTCACAAGAAAAATGGCAGAATACCGTTTCTCAACATATTCATAGGACGCAATGGTACAAATCTGTCGTTAACATGTTACTGCAAATCAATAGACACTGGGTTGATTCTTAACTTTTACTCGCTGGTTTCCAAGAGCTACAAAAGATCGGTGATGGAATGTTTATTTACAGAATTTTTAGAGCATCCAGTGATTGGAGACTCTTTAATGAAAGCTTGAATAAAGCAAAAAAAATTTTTTTGAAAGAAATCAGTATTCTCCGGAATTTTATGATCCATTATGAAATCTACGCAAGAAAAGATCATAAGCTGTCTAGAGAATCAAGCCCAGACAGAAGCTAATTCTATAACGCAATCAATTAAAGGTAGCTTTCAAAATCCAGTACAGAGGAATGGAAAGCGTCATTTGCATTAAGCAGCTAAAATTATCCGGTGAACCTGCGCAAGCTATTGAAACCTTAAAAACCTGAATACCGTATTCCCCTGCCTAAAAAACGAGTCAAAGATGGAATTCCGAAGTCAGTTGGTTTACCAAGTGAAATGTCCTGGTTGCCAAGCCTGGTATGTCGAGCAAACTCTCTGACATTTGATCAGTCGCTTTAGGGAACACAGAAACAGACAATTAGCAAAAGGTAGTCATGTTTTTATATGTTCATTTTCGGAATTAAAGATAGAAGACGTCAACTGGCAACATCAGCTGACAGCCTAGATCACCTACTGATACCTCTTGAGGCGTTGTTTGTAAGAGAATTTAAACCGGGCCTTAACACGAAGGACGAATAGCGTACAACTTTAAACACAACGTTGCTCTTCTCAGAAAAATCTCTGTATAACTTCAAATACTAGGTGGCTCGGCCTTAAGACAAACCAAACAAGGATTCTTAGTATATCTTCTGCTGTTTAATTCCAAAAGTTATTAGCATCGACCGTCTGTTGTCCAAGAACGATTTACGGATTACTTTGTTATCGAATCGTTTTGCAAGATCTTACAAAAAGCACAAGTTCAAGAATTTTCCTTGTTTTTGTGTTTCTTCATTTTGGCGCAAAAATTCTCTGTAGCCTCTCAGTTAGCCTCCTGTTGTAATTGTCTGCTTGCGGAAACGTCACTTTGGACTGATCAACATGTTTTCGATTTTTGAAAAGAAAGAAAGTATTTGTATGAGCTTTGGCAGCATGTGAAGCTGTCAAAGCTGGAGTAGATCATGGAGATGTATGAAATCTGAGAAGGCATAGTTTTTGAGAAACAAAGCCATCCGTGCCTGGCTGTACCCAATAAAATAACAGAAGAAAGTCACTTTTAATATTAAGGAAACCAAGGACCATCGTTTATATATTCACGAAAACTATCCCAATCAACCTTGATATTTGTCAGGACCAATAACCAAGATTAGTTTCCGAGTGAACCAGAATGTCAGGAGAAGTGGAACACTGAGTAAATCACAAAAAAAGATTGTTCTTAGGCCTCCGAGTTTAGTAAAACTCACAGAAGAAGGTTTTTTCAGTTACCTGCTATACTGCTTGTTATTTTGAGCCACCAAGGTTAAAAACCCTACAGTTTTCTAAACTTTTTAAGAGATCTTTCACCTTAACGCAGTTGCTTGATGTGTTGGTTATGACGTTTCGTTCCGGATTATATCCAGCTTTCATTACCTTGAATGCTAGGTATTAATCAACAGAGAGCCGTCTCGCTCACATGTATCAGGTGACAAGTGTCAAGATTTGCAAAGGCTGCTAATTGCTAAGACCACCTCCACTTATATGTGGCATGACATTCACTACCAACCAGCTTTTATAATGAAACACTACCACTACCAGTGATATCCAACCAAGGTTTAAAGGCAGATCGTCATTTTCTTGAGTACAGCTGTTTCCACCCGTATGACTAACTGGTTTTATTAAAGCCTCGATGTCACAGTAGAAAATATAGAAAAAGGTGTTCTGTTATAGTAGAAATTATTCTTTTTCCGATATGATATCTCCAATTCTACACCAAGATGTAATTGTGTAAAAAGTATCGAAGCAAACGTAAGGAACTTGACTTCAGTGTTTTTGCCATCTACGTTTAAGCTCCTTTTTCAATGGTTCAAGTCTCCAACTTATGTTTACAAGTTTTTACTGTAAAATCTTATAGAGTTTGTTGTGTTATTTTAGGTTTTAGACACAGAGAGAAAAGGGCACTTAACAATTGAGGAACTACAGAAGTTTGTAACAGAAGAAGGTATATTTTGATCCTTTTAATATGTAGGTATATTTATACGCGTCAGCAAAGACGTTATTTTCACAGCGTATTTTTAAGGATGTGGCTATTTAGTTAAGACTGAGGCGGTGTTTGTATGTGTATGTGTGAGAGAGAGAAAAAGGAAGAGAGAAAGAGAGAGAAGAATATATATATATGTATATATATGTATATATATATGTATATATATGTATATGTATATATATGTATATATATGTATATATATATGTATATATATATGTATATATATATTAAGGAACATTTGTCAAATACGGAGGTTTTTCTCTTATTTTTTAAATACTTATATGGTAATTATATGTGTTCGTAAAAATGTTTCAGGTTGATATGACATATATAAATGACATAGTAAAACAAAAATTCCAATAGTAGGTGTGATTTTTTGTGTATTCATTCATATACACAAACACAGACACACAGAGAGGAAGAAACAAACAAACAAACAAAGAGAAATAGAAGTAATTTTGTAAAAACATAGTCAGTAGAATATTGCTGTCTTGTTAAATTAGAACATTTTCAACATACCTTAACATATCTTCTTTTGCAAATGACAAGGTATGAAGGTATCTTTATTATGCAGAAACGTTATGGAGTTCTAGACTTGTAACGTACTGTAACTTTTCTTTCCACCATATTGTGTTGATTAACAACCTGGAGTTCTAGATAGAGCCCTAAAAACCCAATCCTTTCATTAGCTATTTTTGGTGAGCTTTAATCTGATGTAGATTTCAGATGTAGCAAGTAGAACAAAGGTATGCTACAGAATTCTTTTGTGCCGACTAACTTATTTTCAGATTTTTTAATTGTTGTGATATTTTTTATTGTTTGTCGATTTTTATAGTCCTTATTTATTTATTTATTTACTTTTTTACTTACTAAAGTATATAAAAACTAAATAGCAATCTACAGACCACAGTGCTAGCACCCTGGTGCTATGGTTAGATTTGTCTAGAAATCAAAGTTACTAATCAACGCAATGTGGCATTAAGACTCAATTTCGAGTGGCATGGCGTGTCAAAAAATCGCGGAGAAGAAAGAAGAACAGATAATAAAAAAAGACTCGTTACTCATCGCTAAAGGTCATGTAGTGAGAATGCTGCTCTCGGATGTCAGAAGGTCTGACGACCTGGAAGAACTATCGTCAAACCATCAATCTATGGAGAAAAGCTACAAGAACTACATTTAGAGTTTGCACTCTGTGTTACCTGATAACGGAGATTATTTTTTGTCCACAGCCAGTCCAAAGTCCCGAAGCAAAACTTTTCAGGAAACCAAAAGAAGAAGAGATTGTAGTAGCTGATGACCTGAATGGACACATTGGTACCAACAAGAATGGATATGATAGAGAACGTGGTAGCTTTGGTTTTGGTAGGAGAAATGAAGAAGTAGAAAGGATTCTAGAAGTAGGGCATGGGTTTAATCTACGTGAATACCACCTTCAAGAAAAGAGGCCAGCATTTAGTGACGTACGACATTGGAGGAAGAAGTCCCCAAACTGACTTCTTTCTGCTGAAGCAAAACAAGGTGGGAGGAGTGCTTTGGGCAACTACACAATGTTGAAAACAAAAGGGAGCCAGCTATACCTGAAAACTCTACCGAAGTTAAAAGTGCTTTGGAAAAAATTAAAAGCTGAAAAGCCAGCGGACCATCAGAAGTTTCAGCAGAGATGATGAAGGCTTTAGGTGAAGAAGGAGTTACCTGGATGGTAGCTTTATGGCCTGCTGTAAAGAAGAAGGGAAGAAAATCAATATCAAGGATTCAACAAATAAAGAACTGCAACAGGTGGCGAGCTTTCGGTGTGAGGGATTAAGCTTAAATGAGACTGGAGGGTGTGAAAGGGAGGCGAGAGAGCGAATCAAAGCTGGCTGGGATAAGTGGAGGGACGTAAAAGGAGTTATGTGTGATACATAAAATAAAGGTGTACGTGACGATGATCCGACCAGTACTGATGTATGGAGGAGAAACTTGGGACTTTCGGAAGAAGGAAGAACAGATGTTAATCTGAACATAAGTGAGAATGCTTAGATGGATTTTGGGAGTGTCGCTGGTGGGACGATGCACTAACGAAGAAATTAGAAAGAGTGCGGGCGTAACATGCATAAATGACAAGTTGAGAGTAGCACGGTTGGGATGTTTTGGGCATGTAGCGAGGAGAGGAGGTGAGTGTATTATGGAGAGGGCAAGAAGGGAGCCAGTGCAAGGAAAGAGTTGAAATGGCTAGAAGTAAAGAAGGACCCAGAGAAGAGAAGATTGGAGGGGTGAAACGAGATGTACAGGCCACGATGGTGCAGAATGATTCGTGCCGCTGACCAGAGACACAAAAGTCAAGGTGGAGAAGTAGGTTTTGAATATATGTTGCATAATTGTCAAACTAAAGAATTAAAATCAGAAGTTAGTTAAAAACTCCTTAAGACTTGATGCACTTCTGATCTTAATGGGCAATTCATTGAAGGATTTTGCCCCATAAAAGAAAAAGGTCTTTTTAGTGGATTCAAGTCTTATTTTAGGAATTCTGAGTATTTGTCCAGTGTTTCGAGTATTGTTTCTCATTATTTCGAAATAGTCATGAAAAAACTCGTGTATTGTAAGCAAGCATTTATACACGTTAACACTTACCTTTTTCTTCGTTACTTCGTCAATCTTTGGTAATACAATTACCGGTTTGATTATAATTCGAGCTCGTTCTTTGAAAGATCGTATCTTTTACTTGTGAGTATTGCTCGTCTGTGAGGTGATAATTGAGCAATACGTAAACAATGGTAATAACATCGTTTGGTAAATCGCAACTGCAGCTTTCACGGTTAGTTGTGGTCGAAGTCGTTGGAGTAGGTATAGACCGCCACACGCTTTCTTGTAAGTAGCAACAGAGTGATCAGATAAGCTTAACGTCTGATCAAGATTCAAACCAAGGTATTTATATTTGGTGGTGCAATTCACTGATTTATTCCTATACGAAATGTTAAGTTCTGCAGTTTTTTTCACTTTTTGAACAGTTCCAAATGTCATGCATTCAGTCTTACTGGCTTTCATATTCGTAATCAACTCGTTATGCTCCATCCAATCAGTGACTCGTGCAAAATCAACAGAGAGTTTCTGTTCTAACTCATCGCGGCTTTTCGAAGACGTGTAGATTACGGTAGCGTCTGCGTACATCAGAATTTCACACTCTCTTGTAACATCAGCAACAATATCATAGCCCAGTAGAAACAAGAGGTCCCAGTATCGATCCTTGAGGGACACCACTTGTAACAGGTATGTTTGAGACATTGTGTTTTGGAAATTTACATATTGCTTCCTGTTGAATAAGTAGTTGATAAAGAACTCCCTCTCCTTGTCGTGAATTCCATAGTTTGATAGGTTTGAAATAAGTTGGCAAAAGGTTTACTTAAGTCAATGAATATGGCACCTGTTAGTCTACCTTCATCCATATTTCTTCTGATTGTGTCTACAAATATCGTTGCAGCTACCTCAGTATTGCGTTTACCTCTGAACCCATGCTGATTTTTTGATAACAGTCTGTGACTTTCTAGATGATTCATTAACTGGGAGTGGGCACAACGTTCTAAGACCTTTGAACACAAAGGCACAACAGTTATTGGTCTGTATTTGTCCATCACGCTTTTCGCTCCACTCTTGAAGATTGGTGTGACTTTTCCGATTTTAAAGTCCTCAGGGACTACACCTTGTGATAAACATAAATTAATGATGTAGGTTAACAGCTTAGCGATGTTTAGAGCTGCATCCTTTAGGAAACCTGGTGCTGGGTTGTCGACACCACAAGATTTCTTACGTTGAAGTCGTTTTAGTCGTTTGAAGACTTCGTTTCTATGAAATACTTAAGACTCAGGTTGTGGTAGATATTTAATAAACTAACTTAACAGATACACACTCTATTCGATTAAACATTTAAACAACACGCTTGAGTCAGTTCAGAATAATTCTGCTGTGGCAGTTTGGGTTACCATTATGCTAGGTTCAAAAACACTCATAACAATCCACTGGACTTATAATGGTAGACATCAAAACAATAACAAAGTTCCCGAATATATCACATTCCTCCACCTGTAGTCAATTGGTCAAGTCTCATAGTCCTGTAGATACCGTGGGGGTTGTCTAATACGTGTAGGTCGAATTGGAGCATTGATGGTGACTTGTTTCGGTTGATCGGGGGAGGCAATAGCTGATGATGCCGATGATGAAGATCCTGGATTTGCGTTTGTCGTTGTAATTGGTTCGGAAGGTGCTATGTCGGGCGATGTTAAGCAATCTAGCTCCGAGGNTGTTGATGTACTGAAGCGAATTACTAGTATGAAATACTTAAGACTCAGGTTGTGGTAGATATTTAATAAACTAACTTAACAGATACACACTCTATTCGATTAAACATTTAAACAACACGTTTGAGTCAGTTCAGAATAATTCTGCTGTGGCAGTTTGGGTTACCATTATGCTAGGTTCAAAAACACTCATAACAATCCACTGAACTTATAATGGTAGACATCAAAACAATAACAAAGTTCCCGAATATATCACATTCCTCCACCTGTAGTCAATTGGTCAAGTCTCATAGTCCTGTAGATACCGTGGGGGTTGTCTAATACGTGTAGGTCGAATTGGAGCATTGATGGTGACTTGTTTCGGTTGATCGGGGGAGGCAATAGCTGATGATGCCGATGATGAAGATCCTGGATTTGCGTTTGTCGTTGTAATTGGTTCGGAAGGTGCTATGTCGGGCGATGTTAAGCAATCTAGCTCCGAGGACAGCTCTGATCTGGGTAATGGTGTACTTACTGGAATTGTTGAATTCTCTGTCGCTGAATACCGTTGTCGGATGTGATCCACATGTCGCCGTACTACCCGAAGATCCATCAACTGCACCTCACAGGAAACTGGTCCATTCAATTCTAACACAACCCCTTCCAACCATTCTGAACCTCTCCCAAAATTCTTAACAAAAACCTGACTCCCAACCTTAAACTCCCTAACTGCACCCTTTCTTTGTCTCACCATTTTACCCTGTCGACTAATTACCTTACCCCTCACATCTGGTCTTACCAAATCCAATGCTAATCTCAACCTACGTCCCATTAATAACTCAGCAGGCGATTGACCTGTGGTACTGTGTGGTGTGGTACGATATGTAAATAACCATCGGTCAAGGTGCTCCTCTACGCTATCTGCAGACTTTTTCCGAAATGCATTTTTGAAGGTTTTCACAGCTCTTTCAGCGAGCCCATTTGCAGCTGGGTGATATGGAGATGACTTTGTGTGGTGTATACCGTTTCTTTCAGCAAATAACTGAAACTCATTACTAGTAAATGCAGTGCCGTTATCTGATACTAGTGTTTGAGGAATACCATGTGTCTTAAGTGGTTAATTGTGGTAACTGAAGTTGAATCTCTTGTCGGAATAACCTCTAACCATTTTGAGTAGGCATCTATCACAATTAAAAACATTTGGTTATGGTAAGGACCAGCATAGTCAATGTGAATACGACTCCATGGGGATTCCGGCCATTCCCATGGATGAATTGATGCTTTCGAAGGTGACTGTTGATGCTTTTGACATATATCACAATATTTTACTATCTCTTCAATAGCGGCATCCATGCTAGGCCACCAAAAGTAGCTCCGTGCAAGAGCTTTCATACGGCTCGAACCTGTGTGACACTGATCCAACTGATTCAACACCTGTGCTCTGTGTTGATCTGGTATAACCACACGACTACCATACAAAAAAACAATTGTCCTCCACACTTAACTCATGTTTACGACCTGCATACGGTTTAAATTCTGGCGTGTGGCCACTCTGTCAGTGTATACTGGATAACCTTGGAGATGACTGGATCTCGTTGTGAACTTAAACGTACTTGTCTACTGTTTACCGGGCTCTGGTCGAGGTTCATCAGTAATATTTTCTGGTAATCATTGTCTGAATCAACTTTATTAGTAAAGGGTAATGGCAAACGACTCAAAGCATCTGCATTTCCATGCTGGGAACCCGGCTTGTATCTCAGTGAATAATTATAGCTTCCAAGAATTAATGCCCATCGTTGTAATCGTGCTGCAGTCATTACCGATATTGATTTGTCCTCTCTTAGTAAACCAAGAAGTGGTTTATGGTCTGTGTAAGTCGTAAAATGCTGTCGAAAACAATACTGGTGGAATTTTTTAATACCAAAAATTATGGCAAGTCCTTCCTTGTCTATTTGACTATAGTTACGTTCTGCTTGATTAAGACTTCTTGAAGCAAAGGATATTGGACGTTCTGATCCATCAGGTAATGTATGTGATAGCACTGCTCCCACTCCATAAAGAGAAGCATCACATGATAATGTCAAGGGTTTCCTCGGGTCGTAATGGACTAATAATGCATCAGATGTCAACATTTGTTTGACATCTTCAAAGGCTTTTTCCTGGGGTATGTCCCAATGCCATTTTGTCTCCTTCCGCAATAGTACATGTAATGGTTCTAATACTGTCGCTAAGTTGGGCAGGTGTCGATGGTAATAATTTACCATCCCTTGGAAGGACTTTAGTTGTGAAACATTTTCTGGCTTTGGTGCCTTGTTTATTGCGTTGAGTTTACTAGGGTCTGGCGATATACCCTGTTCATCTACTTGCATGCCAAGGAATGTAACTCTTTCCATCATGAATATACATTTCTCCTTTTTGAGGCGCAGCCCGAGCTCTCGTATCTTCTCAAATACTAAACGTATATTTTGCAAGTGTTTGTTATCAGTAGATCCACTAATCAACACATCATCAATTCGTACCTTGGTTGAGGGAATGTTTTTAAGGGCCTTTTCCATTTGTCGTTGGAAAATTCCAGGTGCTGAATGTACTCCGTATGTTAAACGAGTGGGTTGGAACAAACCCTGATGAGTGTTTACTGTTAAAAGTTCTCTTGACGACTCATCTAACAGCATTTGTTGATATGCATGTGATAGATCCAATTTGGTGAACTTTTTTCCCCCAGCCAAACTCGCATAAATGTCTTCCGCTTTTGGAATTGGATAATTATCTAGCTTAGCGGCTTTGTTGACCGTGAGCTTGTAATCTCCACATATACGCACGGAACCATCAGTCTTTACAATAGGAACGATTGGAGCAGCCCAGTCAGAAACCTCTACCGGAACGTAAACCCTGTTCTTAACTAAACGTTCCAATTCACTGTTTATCTTTTCGGTTAAGGCATATGGAACTGGTCGTGCTTTACAATATACAGGTTGACTGTCCGGTTTCAAGTGAATTTTTTCCTCCACTTCTTTCATAGTACCCAACTCCTTTCCAAAAATTTCCTCATACTCCATCAACAACTCGTCTAAAGGAAGAACCCTCTCTACTGAAAATATGTTCTGCCAATTCAACTTAATTTTGGACAACCAATTCCTACCCATCAAATTAGCACGCTTTCCCGGAACTACAAACACCATATCCTTTATCGATTGTCCCTCGTACTCAATACTAACTTGCAAGTGTCCCAAGGGGCGGATCACATTACCAGAATAGGTACGGAATTTTACACTTGTGGGCTCTAGCGATAGTTGGTTTCCTGTATTTAATGAGTGAAAGCATGATTCTGTTATTACTGACAAGGAAGCTCCTGTATCGACTTCCATTGATACTGTTTGTCCGTTTAATAACAAGGTTATCATAACTGGATCTGTCTGTCGAGGTTTATCAAACTTATAGAGGGGATATACTAATTCATCCTCCTCTTCTTCACATTCTTCCAGTTGATGAGTTTTATTTAATTCATTGGGTCGTTTAGTGTGTGCTTTCCCTGCTTTGCACACACTAGCAATATGCCCTTTCTTCTTACAATAATGACATGTAGCAAGCTTAAATCTACAAGTTTCTTGTTTATGTGGTTGGCCACATCGATAACATGTTTTTTCCCCATAACTGAAGGCAGTTTTACTACTACTACTTGAATTGTCATTCATAGAACGGCGGTCTGAAGTTTGCATTTGGTCCAATTTATTGGGTAAGAAAATTGCGGTGTTTGTTTGCTGACCCTGTTGTATGTCCTGAACATTTTTCGCGGCGCGCTCCATGGACGTGGCTATACGAACAGCTTTGTGAAAATCTAAATTTGTTTCTGACAGTAGGCGCTGCTGTATTCTATCATTCTGTACCCCACAGACGAGTAGATATCGGATCCTATCCTNTAGAACGGCGGTCTGAAATTTGCATTTGGTCCAATTTATTGGGTAAGAAAATTGCGGTGTTTGTTTGCTGACCCTGTTGTATGTCCTGAACATTTTTCGCGGCGCGCTCCATGGACGTGGCTATACGAACAGCTTTGTGAAAATCTAAATTTGTTTCTGACAGTAGGCGCTGCTGTATTCTATCATTCTGTACCCCACAGACGAGTCGATCACGGATCATATCCTCTAGGATGACTCCATACTCACAGAATTCAGATAGTCTGCGAAGTTCCGCGTTATATGTAGCTATACTTTCATGAGCAAGTCTATCACTTTTGTTAAATTTGAATCTCTCCATGATAATAGATGGTTCAGGGTTTAAATGTTGTTTCATAATTGCTACAAGTTCTCCATATGTCTTTGTTCCTGGCTTTATCGGGGCAGTTAAATTTCTCAGAAGTTTGTATGTGCGTTATCCACAGCTGCTAAGTAATATAGACATCTTTTTTGCATCGTCAAATATATCATTAGCAATATAGAAATGTTCCATTCGTTCCATATACTCACTCCAATCATCCGATTCTGGATTAAACTCGTCCACTTTTCCAAATGTGGCAGCCATTTTGCGTGGGTAAATAACTACTCGTCGCCAATATGAAATACTTAAGACTCAGGTTGTGGTAGATATTTAATAAACTAACTTAACAGATACACACTCTATTCGATTAAACATTTAAACAACACGTTTGAGTCAGTTCAGAATAATTCTGCTGTGGCAGTTTGGGTTACACTTATGCTAGGTTCAAAAACACTCATAACAATCCACTGGACTTATAATGGTAGACATCAAAACAATAACAAAGTTCCCGAATATATCACAGTTTATAGTAACTTGTCTAAACTTGAAAGTTGTATAGGTCGTGTTTTGGTTTGGATTTATATATATTCCAGTTCCTCCACCCATGCCATTTCGATCATTTCACTCAAACACATATCCCCCGATATTTACTAAAGCTGTCGGGATGTTGTCATGTGAGAGAGTTTCTGTAACAGCAAAAATGTTTATAATTTTCTTGAGAATAAAATTTTGTAGAAGATCTTCTTTTCCTGCCAAACCTCGAATGTTTTGATGGAGAATTGTAAAATCCCCAATATTCTTTAACAAACTTGGTCCAGAGCATTTTTCTATGTCTCCACAGATCAAAGTAATAAACATATTAGTACCTTTCCGCGAGTTCTTGTGACAGGAAATACAGAACCTCTTTTTGCTATAAACAATGACTGATATGTGTAGCTTGTGTAATTCTTGATAGTTGTATTTTCCTTCTATTCCACAGTCAAATCAACTCATTAATGATACATAGGTTTAAAAACAATAAAACAAGTAAAAAACAGGAAAATAATTCCAACAGCAAAAAACACGTCTCTACTTCGTGCCGCCATCTTAAAAGGAGTCTAGTAATATAGACAAAAAATATGAACATTTAGGTTGTAAGTATTGTTACAAACCACCAGAATATATATTGATAACTGTTAATATTTTTAATTACAGAGACAGATTGATTTGTAATGGTTGTAAATCATAATATGATAAGTTAAATAATTAATTATCAGTTAGATGAAATTAATATAGTTGATATTGTAAAAGTTGTATAAGGATGAATAAAAGTGGGTTTTTTATTTAGAATTAATATAGTGTAACAGGTTAATAAAACCTCTAATATATAATATATCAACTAAATATGTTATTTATTTGTTTTGTCATTTAATAAAATTTTAAAAAATTGATTTGCTTTGTTTATTTATTTACATTTCTTGTTATGTGAATATTTGTAACTATTTTTATAAGCTTTTTTACATTTTGGACAAATAAATTCTCTGTTTTGCATCTTTTAATAGCATCTCTTCTATTATTTAATTTTTCTTGATTTGTTACAAATCTTGTTCTTTTATCACCAAGATAAAATGATTTTTTAAATTCTGAAAGTAAATCTTTCTTTTTAATTTAGTCAAATTAATAATAACATTCATTTTCGTATTCATAGATAGGTGATTTATAATACCAAACACCATAACAAATATATTTTGTAATTCCTACATTAATATTAAAAATTTTTATATGGAGTATAGACTTCTTTAGTTTTTGAATTTTAAGGTTTGATGTATTTCGTATTTTTATGATTAAATTTTACAAAATCGCAATTGCGATTTTTAGCAGATTTTTTAGTATTTCCTTGTTGTGTTACAGACTGTAAATTGCACAACCTATCATCTTAGGTTTCATTATTAACACGGACTATTACTTTTCCTTCAGGTATTATATTAAAAATAATCCTGTTTTTTAATATGTCTTATGTGATTTGCTACCATGCTATCTAATACAGCATATAATATGACCATCATGTATATTTTTCCCCCGAAGAAATAAAATTTGGTAATGATGACGTTTTATATAAATTGTCCTTTTTAGACCTTTTTGAAAATCGTATAAAAGTGGTTTTTGGGGTCCCAAAAAGGAGACAATTTATATTTCTTTAAATGTACATATTAATACATGAGATATGATTTGGAAATCTTTATCTCGTCTCAACCAAGAATAGGATAAATATGAAAATTTAAAAAAATATAAAAAATGAAGATGAAAAAGATGAATATAGTATAGCTGCTAAGAGCTTTATACATCAGAAAAAATTTGTTAGTGATGGGGATTTTCTTTCTGTAAAAATGTTTTGTCTCTTTCAGACAGAAAAACCAAAAGATTTTTATGAAAATACAAATGTTTTAAATATCCTATGTTTATTCTTCTAAAAAGTTTATGTACACTTATTTGTTTTAATGGAGAATTGCTATTGGTTTTCAGATTATACAATATATAAGTAATGATTTTGAAAAACCATGAAATGGGTTGATAAAAAATTAGAATCCTTTCCGTTTAACAAATGGGGACCTATCAAATCACTTGATGTTAATACGTGTGATGTTGACAATGTATGGAATCAAATACAACGGAAATATGGTTTTAAAGCATGTCCTTATTAAAAATTAAAGGATGAAATATATAAATTCGTGTCTGAAGCTGATATGATTAATACAAGAGAATTAATTAATTGGGCTAGAGAATGCCATAGTAACGTGTCAATACATGGCTACGATAGCAGTTATAAAAAATTATAAAACAAATAAGTACTATAGGGCATACGGATATTATACTTGTTTATCTTGTTAAAGAAAATCTTTGCTTCCCAATAACTAATGAAAGATTAAAGATTATTGCTTCTAAAGTAAACCAAGGAGGATGTACTAATTTATTAAAATATATGTGAGACCTAAAATGGACTAAAAGACATAAAAATATTACAAAGATCGATTTGATTGAAGACTTTTCTATATCAATAAAGAGAATTATATAATTATTCTTCCTCCTGAAATAAAGATAGAGGCAATTCATTTCCATAGCAAAAATGAAACGTTTTAAGTTGAATATTTGCATTGGAATAATAATGGTATTTTGGATGGTTTTATTGATTATGAAAAGAATACGTGCCTATTAAACGATGAATCTGATATCAGAAAGGTAATATGTGATAAGCTTTTTAATACATTTGCAGGGCTGAATCAGTTCTAAGTAAAGGAGGGTGTATAATTTTTTTTTTCAGTTATACCCGGATACCACAAAAACCGGTCAAAATATTCCTGCCTTTACAAACATAAACACAGTATTCATACATACCAAAAAAATAAGGGGAAAAATGAAAGTTCGAATATTTTAATCATGTTTGATTCTTAAGCAGATTGTCAACCTGCCATGGCATTTATGTATCAATTTGTTACCCACTGCACAAGATAATTCTCTGCATAAATACTAGTGTAGGTCTTCAAAAAGGAAAATGAAATGAAAGGACTACATGATCATCAAAGACACAAAGTCAGTAAAAAACTGGTTCAATATGCCACCATCATATCAATAATAAAGTTGCAGCAACTTATATCACTCAAGTAAGCAAAGTCAGCCTTCAAAATTTCACTGTACAGTACGTTTATCAACTAATCCTGTGCCTCAGTAAAAAGAGAAATTAATACTGACATTAGTGAAAGTGATAGGATTTCATGAATATCGCAGAAACAACGTTAGGCACAGTCAGTAAAAGACTTGCATACATCACCTCAAAGTCACCATCAAAGATTGAAAACCAGCAGTGATTTGTCACTAAAAATAGGCAAGGGTAACCTTCAAAATGTCACCTTTTTTTAAAAAAAAGTTGGCACATCAGAAATTTCCCCCATCACTTGACCAATCATCGCCAAATCCTTATTCATCATTCTTTTTATCACAACCAAATACTAAAAATTTGGCAAGTCTTTTATGTGTCAGTAAAACAACAAGTAATCAATAAAAAATATTTAGAACATCAACCAGAAAACAAGTGAAAGACTGAATGACTACATTACCCCTGCCCTCTCCACAAATGTTAAGAAGGAAAATTGCAAACCAATAGGAGCTTAAGGCATCAAGACAATAAAATAATAAAGGTAAGCACAAACTTCAAAATGTCACTGTAGAGATACTTCTTTCACAGGTGGCACACCAATACACATCAATTCTCTAATTACAGCTAATGTGCTGACACTATATGACAGCTTATCTTCTTGTCGGTATGAATACTAACATCAACAAAACGTAAAATTTGATAAAATAAATTAAAGTTAAGATGTCACTGTACAGAATGGTTCTTTCACAGCCAGCACACCACAGTGAATAAACAGGGTTTTCTAAGGAAAAAAATCTTTCATTTTTGGGGGGCAGGGCGTGTTCGAAAGCACTGAAAACCTCTGAGATCCGGTCCTGATTTAAGATATAATATTTTAAATGGAGTAATCAGTCATATACAAGCATACCAAAACGTTTGTGTGAACAAATTAAAGATTACATTCCTTAACCCTTTGTGGTCCAAGCTATGACAACCAACAAATTTCCTTAATAAATTAATTGTAATTCAATAATGAAGTGCCACTCTTTGTAAAAACGTAGTTGTTGTCCGGCTCGCATTATGTGTTACCATGACAACCGATGTGGGACATTTATGTCCCGTCAGGCAATATCGGGTGCAAAGATCAAAATTTTCATACAACAATAAAGTGATATTTTTTACAGATGTTTTTGTAAAAATACATGCAAAGCTTATAAAATTAATGGCATTTGTTATTAAAATAAGTTCTTGACAATAAGAGGTGAAATGTAATTCTTTATTGATGGTACTCGCGGAAACAGTTTCTTTTGCCATTGATGCACAGATGCACTTTACAGGTGCTACACATAAAGTATGGTCGGGATTCCATGTTGTTCTTGGAACAAACTTCACGTCTGCCACGTTTAGGGTTATATTCAACCCAGTGTATTCCCAAGTTTTCTTTTCGAATTGATGCAGGCACTAAAAATTACTTTGACGTCGTCTTTTTTATGGGACCTGAAGGACTGGTGATGAAAATGGTCTGCCAATTTTTGGTGGCTTACCTAGAGTTCCAACACAGATCAAATATAAGATTCATATGAAAAAAGCCCTAAAACCAGAATCTTTCAGTGAGTACATAAACTATATATTTGATAATTTCCCAGAATCCAAACCCAAAAAAGTAGCCAATAGTTTTATTGGTGAACTAGGTAGCACATACAATAAAATTAATCATAGATTCACATTTGCAGAATATGATCCTGCCATGTGTTGTTGGACAACAGGTTTGGCCGAAAATGAAAATGTAACGATAGATTATTACAAAGACACTTTTTAATACCAGAACAGAAAAAAGATAATTTTTCATATCATACTCTGGTGTTTACAACTAATATAAACAGGTCATGGTAAAGAAAGTATATTATATGGTTATAATACAGATGGGACTCATATTTCTAACCCTAAAATATTATTTAAAAATTAAAAGGATATCAAATTCAATACTACAAAGTTGGTAAGGCGTGAGATCGTGTATTACTATATTTTTGAAAACATTACAGAGAAAATATGATATTTTCTGACCATAAAATTGAAAATAATAAGGGATTTATTTTTATTGGCCCACCTGGTTCTGGTAAAACACAAAAATTATGTGATATGGTTCGAAGGCAAAAATACCCAATTGTATTTACGTTTACAAATAGAGCGATAGAGAAAGTCAAAAGTAGGTTAATTAAAATGGGGATGGATAAGTAAAATAAAAATTTAATATGTCTTACACTTGATTCTTATTTTTGTGAATATAATTATAATGATTTTAAAAGTCTTAAAAATTAGACAATTTTCATTGAAGAATTTAGCAAGGTACCAAACACATTTATTACATTAATTTATAAAGAATACATTATGTTTAATCCTAAACAGTGGCAACCCTTAGTAAGGGCTGTAAGATATAGGTTAATTGTTTAGATTCAGTCACTATTCATGAAATATAGCAGGGAGTAGAAAATCTTTAATGTACAGAAAGCACTTGCAGATATTCTGAAAAAGCACATTTGGTATAAACACATTTTTGAAAGATAGTAAGGTATTAGTATATTTTAAAGCTACCGACAATAACCGTTCAAAAACATATGTTATCTCAACTCAACAAGATAAAAGGTAAGTATTGATTGTAACAAATTTACAGAAGGTAAAAGTTATAAATTAGTTAATTTTAGATAAAATAGAAATAAAGGGAGCTATAGAATATGTGAACATATGCCAATTATAGCAACTCAAAATGATAAAGGTAAATGACTTTTTAACACGATGGAATTTATTGTAGAAGAGATTAAAGAAAAAAAAATTAAAGTATACAACAATTGATTTGAAGAAAAATAGTTTTCTGAATTATTTATACGAAGTTGTTGTATAACAGTATACAAACATCAAGGTTGTGATATTGACGAAGACTATAATATATATGATGTCAGTAGAATGGACAAAAGACAGCTATAATATATATGATGTCAGTAGAATGGACAAAAGACAGCTATAATATATATGATGTCAGTAGAATGGACAAAAGACAGCTATAATATATATGATGTCAGTAGAATGGACAAAAGACAGCTATAATATATATGATGTCAGTAGAATGGACAAAAGACAGCTATAATATATATGATGTCAGTAGAATGGACAAAAGGCAGCTTTACACGACTTAAACTAGAACTACAAAATTTGAATACATACATACATGTTAACAACGAGGAATTAAGCACACGAAATATATAAACCGTTAACAGAATTGGTTAATGGTAAACTTAATAGCTTGTAAAGAATTGGAAAAATATACAAAGTACAAAGTTTCATTTGATAATAATATCTGTATTTATTCGTTCAACTTGCGAAAAATCTTGATACAAGATTCAAATGGCATTTATTAAATAATAAAACTCAAGTTTTTAAACATAGAAATCATAACTCTATAAAAGAGTTGATTATTAATGCACCAAGAAATGATAAAAAAATGTCTTGAAAAAGTTACAAATGCATCTATATAGAAGAATATGCTGAAAAGTATGAAAAGCTATTATTAAACGTTAAAGCTAATCCATTAAAAAAAATAAAAAAGGTAGAATATACAGTAAATATAGAAAAGCAAGAAAATTTAGAAAAACGAATAGCAAAAGGTGATCAAAAGCTTATCATAAAGTACGATATGAAAAACAAGCAATTATATTTTGACATTAATCGATTGAAAAAGATATAAAATAATGGCGAGATATAGTAAAACACCAAAGGATAAAACATTAAAGAATATAAATAATAAAAAACAGTGAATAATAAACGAACTGACAATTTACTTCGAGTAAAACTATCTAATAAATGTTTATCAAATAAACTATTATTAATAAAATATTATTACAGTGTTAACCCTAAAAACATTGATTAGTTTCTGAGCTATACTATATTATAATTTTTAATCTTTAATACTCCTATATAATAAGAGTTTTAAAATAATACTATGATCAAACGCATAAGATTCATCTCGTTTTTGCTTTTTTAGGGGAATGGTGACCTTTTTTATACAAATGCATTTTACCTTTGAGGGGGGAGGGGGGTGATGGCATAAATTGTCATTAATAATTCACCATCGTGTTATTTAAGTTGTTTTTCTTTACAAAATTAAACACTGTCAAAATTTTACTCATGTTTTGATTAACATAAGATGATTAAAAATTAATAGCCATCTTATGGGTTTGAGAAATAAAATCATAAAATATGCTTTTGTTACTCTCTTATATTAACACAAATGTTACTATTTGAGGTGAAACTGATTAATTATTTTTTGAGCCATGCTATTATAAGGAAACCCAAACAAATAGTTACATTAAATTTAATTAATAATTAACAACCATTTAATTTTTCAAATGTAATAGATAAATCACATATGTGTGATTTGACTGATACAAAGTTGCGAGAGTGCGTTTTTCATGCTTTGTTATAGGGGTTTTTTTTCTTTATAAGGTGTTCATCATTTACTTTTTTAGGGGTGGTAAAGTACTGTTTTTATACAGTCTATGTGCACTATCACATTTAACAAGAAATTCTCTCTCTCTAAAACTATTATATTTAAGACATATTTCAAAATAAACAAAATATTTTTAAAAAAAAGTAATATTAAAAACAAAATATTTCAAAATAAACAATAACATTTTCAAGAAAAAAAAATAGATAGAGAAAAAATATATATGAAAGTGAACGCGAATTTTTCAGCTTACAGTACGCGTAGTTAAATGTTATCAACAGTAGAAGTAAGTTTATAAGTAAGCTAATCTTGAAAAAAGCACTTTTATACCACCAAAACAAATCAAAACCAAAAGACTACTGAAGCACGGTCTGCCATTTTCAAATAAGCAATGCCCTGATTACCAATGATGCATCATCAAGCGCAAAAAGGTCAACTGCAACTCCTACTAATTTCAAAATAGATTTGCGCTAAGAATGGTTGTTTTTTCGTGATTTTTCTCCCCGAAACTAACCAACAGAGAATCTTTTTAGTCAACTTGTAAACTCAAACCGCTGACCGTAAGCTACGCTTTGACTAAGAAGGTATTGGCTTTGAGCAGAACATGAGTTAGACTCGGTTTTTTCCCTTTTTTGAAATATAATTCGTTTATCGTAAGCTGTGATGCAGCTTTTACTGATTACGAACAAATAACCGAGAAAGAGAGTTTTTTTCGTTAACTTGCTGATAGTAGTGATATTGTGGTGTGTAATAAGCGGAACCTGCCTTTGTTTTAAACTTTTCTGGCAACCTTGTTGAAACCCAACAATCAGATTATGAGTTTTCAACGAGTTATTTCATTGAAATTTTTTTCCTTTATCAGAATGCTCTGTACAATTATATTTGTTATGCGTACCAGAAAAAGGAACCGGCAAAGATGCTGTCGTTCCCTTTGAAATTTGTTTGGTTGTTGTTAACGAACATGAAAAGTGTGATGCAACTTTAATGCCGTGAGCACCTGCTCTGAATCACTGAATTACTTCGTAAACAATTCGAGAAAAACAACTGATTAAACGTATGATAAATAGGATGATTTTGAAAATAGACCAGAAGCTGGTCTTTGTGTAAAATTGACGATTAAAATATATTTGAGGGTTTGAAAAGTTATTGGGCCATTAGTAAAAATGAATGGGAAAAAAAGAGAGAAAAACTTTGACAAACTTCCATTGCGCGATCTGGACTCATGGGATGAAGGACCGCTAGTCACAGTTGCATATCTGTGCCATTGGTATCCGATGTATTGCTTGAGGATGCCATTAGCAAGCTGTCCGCTGGAGGGAAATATAATTTCCTCCATGATATGATATATTTTTTCCACACCGCGGTAACGTACTTTTAGCTATACGCCATAATCATACGGACACTTGCATAAACCATTTGGAGGAAATTAGATGAACACACACAAAAATACTTAGAACAGCTCAAGCTAACCCCTGAAGACAACTTCTGACAAAAGCACAGTACCTTGGGCTGTTAAAAACGAAATGAGTAACAAGCGAAGAATCGTTTCTTTGGTTCCTGTTGGAGGGTCATAGACGAAATTATCAGCGATATATTGCTGTGTAGGCCAAACCACGGAAATGACAATTTTTAAAAGACCATCCAAAACATATGCACAACCACTGTGTCATTAAGTCAACAGGTGTTCCCGACTTAATAGCAATGATAGATAGAGATGACTGGACGAAAGTAAGTTGAAACTAGTAATGGCGGTGATTGTGTATACCTTTTGTGTAGAATACCTAGCCGGTTTGCAGGGAAGTGTGGAATAAGCTTGTTTTTTCTGACATTTGACATCAACTTTCACGCGTCTCACCAATACCTTTTATTCTAATTATTTTCTTCCATCGGTCCGTCAGTTCCCCATACTTTCATAAATGCCCAAAATGCACTTCTCCCTTAGTCTCTGTCTTATGTCTTCAGTTTTGTCTCCTTTCTCACTACTGTTTACGGGTACAGGAATCCTCATACTTTCCATTTGATTGCTAATCTTGAAATCCATAGCTATTACATTTTTCCTCGCACTTTGTATATCTCATATTCACTTTTACCTCATTTTGCATTCTCCAATAATTTTTATTACTGTTATTAAAAATAATCTTCATACAGGATAGGCAGTTCAACATAGAAATATTGATTTTAATGATCGTACTGTGTATAAGTTAAAAAGTAAAATTAGATAACAAAGTAAAAAAATACCCACTTCATCCTCGTTCCTATCTTCGTATTTAGCTATACATGCAGGCTATACAGTATTGCTGTGTCCTTTAAACTTTAATTTAATTAATCGTTTCAAATTGACAAACAATTTTTTAAAACATGAAATGGTGAACTTAAAGGTATATGCAGATTTTTTATGAATGCTGAATTACCTTTTTTGATGTCAATATGTTTAAAGTTTTATTGTTGAGAACCATTTTGTTATTAGTAAAATTAAGGGAGTTATTTATGACCATGGCCATACTATTTAAGCGCCTCTGCCTCCATTGAGATACTTTCGAAGACAATTTTGGTGTCGCTGAAAAATCGAGTACGAAGTCATTTTGGACTCCCCTTAGCACTATTTCACCACTCTCCACTTGTCCTGTAGCCCACTTAATCCTTTCACAAATTCTTCCACTCCTTTTCTGGTTGCAATCTCTTGTGTCACCTATTGATAGAAAAAAGATAGAATTGTTTGCTACGTTGCTTAAGGTTAAAGAACTAAAAAAATACAAAAATAAACCAGCGTTCTTTCGGAATTTCCCACGTAGAGTTATGCCTTATGATGACGTCTCTCTTCTTTCTTTTGACTGTTATCCCTCGCTTTCTTCTTGCTGCTAACACATTCAGTGCCTGAAATACCTCAGTCAGTACCTGTTTTTTTGCACTATTTTTGATACTATCCATCCCGCTCACTTTCTTTTCAAATTATGCTTTCCCCAGCACTTTTTACCCATCTTTCTACCTTCTATCAATATTCTTATCCTACTTGTCACTTTAGCCTCTCCTAGTTGTCACTGCCTGTTGTTGTGTAGTCTCCTTGTTCTATTCTTCAATATTCCATGTTTTTCTAGCGACTGTCACCCTAGTTTTTGGCTTCGTTACATTATGAATCATCTAATTGATTGCCCGTGTGTTTTCCCCACCCCCGACCTTGTTCCCCTTATTTTCCTCCTAGAAATTTTCAGACCTGTTTTAAGCCACCATATTGTATTTCACCATTACCTTTGGCCCTCCTAATCTCTGAATGCTGTATACGTTTGGGAATATGCTCATTCTATAAATTTGGGGAAGGGAAACTGGTGGGAAACTCAAACAAACGGATAAAGAAATTTCCCATACGGACTCAACAGAAGTTACTTTGTCTCTACATTTGCATCCGATCGAAATTAGGAACTGTGAATGATACTGAATGGTTACAGAAATCTGATCTTCAATTAACCACTAAATTAAAAGAGACGTAAGCAACCAGTCATTTACAATTGCTTGGTGTCAGAGTGTTTTACAGGTTACCATATGGTCGAGATTTGGTCTTTTGGGTGTTGAGAAGGAATACGGGTCCGAAAGGATGATCAACATTGTCAGGAACATGTTCGAAGGGAGAGAAACAACAATGAGAAGCGAAATGACAGTGTTATCGAGGTTTCCTGTTACGATTTTTATTTTGCCGTTTTGTAACTCTAATGAAAATTTTGTCAACGATCGTTGCTTATAATTTATTTCGCAATTTTTTACTTCCTAAAGGTGAGCCTTTTACTCAAGAGGAGATTGAAGAAATGCTTTCAGCGGCCGTAGATCCCGATAAAGGAATAGTATATTATAAAGACTATGTCTCACTGATGGCAATAGAAGAATCATAATTTGTGTAGATGAGGGGGCTATGACAGGTCTTGTTTATTGTAAATATGTAGACTTATCCTAAAGTATGTATACGAACCCTTCACATGTCATAGGTAAGAGTGTGCATATCAAAGTGTTTATGTCAAAGCATTTTATGAATATTTGTAAAAGCACAATTACTGTTACCCCCTATTTTGGTCGTGGTTTTTGTATACTGATAGTGCGTGACCAGACCAGAGGGGACTCGTATAAAAATGTATTTAAACTTTTTATCTAAATTTTCTGTAATTTACAAATACCCAGTATTGTTAAGTCTTATATTAAACTGTAACATATGATAAAGTCTTCCTCTCACTCTCAACACCAGTTAATTGAATTTTATTCCTGATTCTACCTCAGTGGATCCAAAGGGTCACTTTGGTCGTGGTAAGCAGAAGGTTGAGTTTAGTTTCATACGTGCCTGTATCACGTATACCGTATTTTCTCTTTTAATTTTTTTATATTTTTAAGAGGGCGTTTATCGGAGAGGGGCGTTTATTTAAAAAATAAATATTTTATCGTATTATTTTTTTTTTCCCACAGAAATCACTAATCATAAATCATAAGTTACAAATTATTAATTTTAACAAACTCATTTTCGGCCTCATCCTGGTCGATAAGGTTGAATTCATGATTCGCAAAGACAGGTTATTGCGTCGCAAAAACTTAAACAACCAACCAACCATTACTAGCGACAAAACTCGCCTTTAAGGCTTCGTTGTCACCACATCTTTCCTCAAAGATTGTTTTAGCCTTGAACATTACGAGCTTTCTGGAAAAGCGAAGCATATTTTCTCATCGTCGGTGAAACCAGTTAAAAACTTCAACTTCTAGTTCATTGCCTGTAAGCGTACGTCCCCCACCTTCAAGTCTGAATCGTTTTCCTGTCATAATGGCTACTTTCTCTTCATTGTTGATCGCGATCGCGAACTCTTTTGCGGTCAATACTAAACTTTTTCGCTGCAGAATGAAGAGAATTTTTCTTTGCGTACATTATGACTTTTCCGTTAAATTCCATCCTGTATCTTTTTTCGCCCTTGTGAGAAATTGCTTGAGTTGATAATTCCGCTTGATTGTTCATCTTGCTTTTGTAAAACTGCATCATGTAATGTTCCAGATTTGTTTAGAAGTCACGTTTTCTTTTCGCACAATGCGTTGGTTTTACTCGTTGATCGGAATGATAATTCGAATTTTCGAATTTCAAAAAACTTGTCTTTTAGATGCAATGCAGTGGTTTCACCCTTTCTTTAATTTTCAAGACTTACGAGACAGAAATGGCAAGAGCTGTAGAGAAACGTAATTTTCAACTGTACCACAGGGTAGTATTTCAAAATATTATTAGGGGTCACCATGTTCATACAAGTATTTGGACGCCCTGTGTTGGAGGAACACTAGTAGCTCGTCGGGATGATCGAGCCGAAGTACTGGAATATGATAAGTTTGCCATCGGGATATGTAAAAATAACGAGGAAGAAAAGGAAGAATTGGTTGGTCATGTTCCTATAGAAATTTCAAGTCTGATGCACCATTTTCTGAACAAAAATCCCGGTAACCAAATAACAGTTAAAGTTACAGGCAAACGGAAACGGGAAGAGGGTTTAGTGATGCCTGCAAAATTTACTGGTCTAACCAAAAACAAGAAAATAGCGATGGTGCTAGATGAAGAAATTTGCAAAAGAAAAACTAGATATAAATCTTGCTTAGAATTGAAGCACCAGAAAAAAAGTTGGATCGGATGTTTTCGGTGTATAATTAACGTATTATCATAGAAGAGAAAACTGCAGATAATAAAAGCCTTGTGTTTTAGTTGACTCCAACATCATAACTGTCTATTTTTCTATTAAACTCCCCCCTTTAAACTCTTTAGAGAGAGGGCGTTTATAAATTGTTTTTGATTTTAGACGGGGCGTTTAAAATAGATGAAGCGTTAAATAGAGAAAATACGTCAAGTCTCTTTCTAAAACAGGTGAATTTACGATATTCGATTGTCATTTAATGCGCGCGGTATGAGTTAATACCATGGCTTAGAACCATTTAGACAACTGTTCTGTGGTAGAGATACATCTATTTTTGTACGTAGTATTCTGGGTGTCAATAGATGGCAGATTTCCAATAGGAGATGCTTCTTACTATTAAGATCTGAGAGGTACATTTTTTTACAGTGATGTAGAGTTCTTTGTTCGTACACTTACAATCAGTGAACTCTTACTTCTAAATAAATATTACCCGACGGTATTCATGTAAGTGTTCTTTATTCCCTAAAGTGCTAAATTGACATGGTCTCAAAGCACGATTTAGCTAAAACCAACGGTATTTAAGTCATAGTACAAAGTAAAAACCAAAAAACATCCACTAGTCTGCAAAAAAGTTAATTACAGAGAATGCTGCTCGAGATGTTCAAACACACAACTGAATTATTTAATGAAGCATGAACCTCCATTTATGCAACCAACAAAATATGGACAACAACAATGAATATACGGGAAAGACTTGGGCCCAATTTTAGTTGCATTGGAAAACGATTTTTTAAAAGAGATTACATGTTTCATAGATGACAACGTTGGGAGAGTAAGATGTTTTTAAAAGGATATATTGTGTATTTGGTTATTTTCAGACAGTCTTGAGGCCAAGTGTAAGGTAGGCCACCCGGGCCTTCAGTTCCTGAAGAGAAGTACAGGGACATTTAGTTTAAATACTAAATCATTATTAATATTAGTAAGATCTTTCAGATAACAAAGTAAGCCAAATTAATAAGTGTGTTAGTCTAAAAGATCATATTTGTTGGGAGCGTCAATCATTGAAAATCATCATTTTGCTTCATCTTGAAATTTTGAAAGTTTATTTTTTGTTGAAGGGAAACGAGCCAGGAACTCACTACAACCCAAATTGTATATATGTCTGACATTAAAGGATGTCATTTTACAGCAAAATCTCACTGACGATAATTTTCTGTGCTCCGTAAAAATTTATATCCAACTTAAATTTTAAGAAACTTTTTATATACTTTGAGTTTACAGTTCTTGAGAATGCTATATGTTTCTTTTATCATCCTAAATAATGACTGGACTTCACTTCCACATCCTATTTGCAGATTTGTTAGATCACAACGGCTTTTGGAGTTGGCTATTGATCCGAGCTGTCCTACAAAATTTGCACTGTCATCTTGTAATGTACTACTTAACAACTGCGTTTGGTTTTATACTTTCTCCTCTTCTTCCAAAGGCTGTTTAAAAGTCTTTGTTTACCATCTCTACAATAGTTAGGCCCATCTGTATTTTGTATGTTAGCTGAATTAAGCTGACAGGAAAATCCCACTCTTTTAATAATAATGAACATTATGGCTATTGTTCAAATGGGTTTTTTTTCATGTAATACCGAGATAAGTAAAGTAAATAATTAATAGCTTTGTCGCCAAAATACCATGGTAACAGCGCCTAAATTAAAGACAAGTGAAGCGATCAATTTTTCCTCTCTTAAAACTTAGATCATCAACAGAGATATCATTCTCATGTAGTTTGACCAAAATAAAGACAAGGTTCTATTTAAATGTAATACTTCACAGTGTTCTTAAAAATACGAAAACGAGTTTTGAAAAATTTGATCATTTAATAATAGGTGAACATTTGTTTTTTTTGTATTTTGTCTTGATTGGTTGGTTAAAAAGGAGATTCGTGTCAGAGTCTTAGTCAACATGTTTGTGTTCTCGTTTTTAATTGAGCTTTCATTCTACTGGGGTAACCTTTGCCAATGACAGATGAAACGTTTTATACATTAAGATGCGAAGTCGTACATTCTATATTTCAATTAGAATGTTTTTTACTCTTTCTTCTGTAATAACGTTTGCTCCAATGATCATGTCTCTTTATCTCCACTAACAAAATGTAGGCTGATGATAACTAGCAAAACTCCAATTGTATAAGATGCATCCATCCTTACAATATTGTTCTGAAAGACTTCTTGATGTTTTCAAGATATCTTGATGGAATAAATGGCTTGGTCCAAACCACACTAACTGAAGTTAGATCAAGGCTGGCTTTGAAAAGGTTTTGTGTTTCTCTAATTTCCTGGACTGTATTTGTAAGTGTAACAGGCAAGTTTATGATGGGGCACGTGAAATTTTTAATCAGCTCATAATTTTGATTGGGACTTGCCTCGAAACAAAAAGATTTTGAAAGAGCATCTGACTTGTATCTGACATGTATCAGTAGCACTTGATTTTGGTGCTTCGGTATTTCATTTCTTGTTTTCGGGACATGTACTGTAGGTAATGATATCGGAGGAACTAATTAAACTGACCAACAATGCTACTCACACTATGAGCAGTTTTACCCCCCATCAGGTTTTCTTACATTGAATCAATGATTTTGAGGACCAGTGTTGTAAGAATATTTTTCTGAATCGACGAAATCATTTCTAAGGATTCTGATGGTTTTCATCTTGCCGATGCTGCTTCAATCTCCGATATTTCACTGTCTGATGGACCATGACGAAGACGGTTTATTATTTTCATAAACGCGACATTCTTGATCAAAAGCGTTACAGTAAATGGCAGAAGAACAAACTCGGAAGCTATATACTATCCTTTGTTTACAATATACAGTTTATCTTTCCCAATTAAATTGAGCTCAGTATCCTGCTTTTCACCAACTACTATTGTTAGGAGTGATTTGAGATTTGGTGAAGTAAAATACCTTGATTTTCTAAATTATCAAGTGTCAGTGACCATTCTGATAAAGGTTGTAATGATTTGATCCAGTTCTTATTACCAGTAGCATATTGCGCACTGTTGAACGGTTGAAGATGCTTGATGAAACACTAGTTTCTTTTTTAACTCAATATTTTCTACTCCTACCTATTCTTCTGTTAGATTATTGGTAAGTAAAGCTAATCAATCTTCACAGCCTTCAGAAATTGTGATGTAAACTCTCACCTTTATATTTTCTCCGATTCGTTTTCTTTCGCACGTGTTGAATGAAAATCTATTTTGTTCTATAAATGAATAAGGCTTAGTTTTTAAATCTAATGCACCATTAATGTCTGTTTATAACGTCTTCCCTGATATGAATAAAGAGCAATTCTTCTTATAATCTCTGCAAGGTTATTTAAAGACTCCCTCCTCTTTCAACCCTAATGTCTTGTCAGTTTAATTACATTCCACTTTAAAGTTTCTGATTGTTTTGTTGCATTAGTTAGCATAAAACGGCTCACTAGATACGAATATTTTCACGTAATGTCCAATTTCTTTCGTTTCTTGTCATTTGATCCGCGACTTCCATCTTAAAACATACTATGGCCTTTCAATTACTTGTTGCATTTGATTAAAACACCAGTAGCCTAATCAAATTTTTTGACTGTCATCTGTGACAGATTTCTTGTCAAGAAGATGTTCTGCCCAGAAATGCGTATTGACCTTTGTGGGAGATGGATCTCTTGTTCTTGTTCTTTCTAAAATAAATATGATATATTTGTAGTACTAAATAAACGTAAATCAAGACTGACTGGTAATTTTATAGAGTAAGGAAAATTGAAAAACTAAATTTGAAAGAAATATATAGATTGGAATAATGTCTTTATTTAAGACCAAGAGTGGCGAGTTAAATCCAAAAATATTTTGTTTTTCCCGGTATACCTTCGTTGTCAGAGACAAAAAGATTATTAGTCAGTCTGGATGGAGTAACATCTGATGAGTTTTCTATAAGTACTGGTGTTATTTATGGTTCTTTTCTTGGTTCAATTCTCTTCCTTCTTTGCATGAATAATCTCCCTTGCTACTTGCTTTAGTTCACCCAGATCTATGCTGATTACTCTACCTGGTGCCCCGACGTAGGTCACAAGGCAGTTCAACAAGTACAAATCAAACTACTCTATTGGTTGGTGGAGAATGAGGGATGAAGTAGCTGTTTTATTCCTCGGAGTGCTAGGTTGTGTAACTCTTTAGCTGCTTGGTGCAGCTAAGTGTATGGCACGGTGAAAGAAAACTTTTGGACCAAAGTGAACATAATTTTGATTTCAATATTCAGGTTTTGTTCCACGAATCGATTATGGAACAATTTCTTTAAAATATTATATACAAAATAAAAGCTTTTTTTGTTACCTTAAGTTATTTTATTGTTGTCAAGTTCCGTGTTCTTTAACTGACTTGTACATTTTGCTTGGTACTGTAAATGTGCACTTTTCTGTTGCGACATTGCAAAAACGCTTTCATAGTTTCCTATTTGTGCGAGGTCACCAAAGTTTGCAAAGAAGCATACAAATCCAACGTTACCAAAGGATCTGACCGGTCTGAGATAACATTAATGCATTCTGATGACTTAAAAAACTTTACTTTTCTTTCCTGTTCTCTTTTTTATATTTAATTTGTTTTTTGTTTGCTGTATAACATAATCGAATAACTAGATAGGAAATTTTTACCCCTTAACAGAAAAAACTCGGTCCTGAATCGGGTATGACAATTAACGTTCAAAAATACAGAAAAATGCTGACGTCTACAAAATTTACTATGCTAATGTTAAAAAGAAAAGAAAACTCAACGTGTTATCTTTAATGTAAACCGTGCAGAGTGTTAATATGGTCATGGTAGGGCGAGCGCGGATTTTGTGAATAATACGGCTAAAGAATGACAGACTCTCTCAATTCTGGTCGGGTAAATAAGCAGCAGATAGAAGTGTTAACCAATTTTAATTGTTACCATTGTGGATTGTAGCGATTTTTGAAAATGATTACATGATTTTGTAGCTACACAAATGGTCTGTTTAGGTGATGTGTAAGCGCTATTCAAGATATGAAGATACCTCTGAGGACGAAATTTATTTTCTGATAGAGGGTGGCAGGTGGCTGCTTTGTACTTTCATTTTCAGTACAAATTCTGTTCATGGGACTCAGTTTTTTATTGATGGGCAGGTGTTACAGGTGTTTTTAATGCGACCTTAATGATATATATATATATATATATATATATATATATATATCTGTATATATATTCCTGTGCGTGTGTGTGTCTGTGTGTGTGTGCATACGGAAGGGTGATTAATTCCCAAAAATTTTGAATTCAACTCAACAAAAAGACCTGTAAAGGGTCATAAAACATATCAGTGATGTTGGAGCCAAAATAATAAAGCTAGCTGTTTTAACATTGGATCGAAGTTCAGAACATTCAAGTGTAAGTCGTTTAACACTTCAGTGAAAAAAAGAAACCAACACGACCCTTTTTTGGCTATTAATTGGTCAAAACTATTTGCTTGAAAGCTGATTACCATTGGCATCAGGTTCACTCATGCATATATATATATATGTGGTAATGTTAACCAAATTCGAATTTAGCAGCTTTTTTCCCTTGGGTTTATTTTTTGAAATCGTATACAATTTACATTCCCCTGAACTGACAAAAATTTCAGCAGGACTGGTATTATGAATATTTATGAATATCGTGTATGCCGTTTGAGAAATATCAGTTAAAATTTTAGAAGCATGTCATCTATAGCTTGAAGTCAAAAGATCAATAATATATTCCTTCTGGGTAAACTGCTTTCTCGACCACTCAAGTAGCATAAACCTGTAAAAAGGAAATTTATTTTTATATATTTAGCGAAATTTGTCAAAAAAACAATAACATAAAGACAACAATAACAACAATATACTACACATAAATGATATAGAAATAGTGAAATAAACATTGAGGATTCGAGTTTAAAAAAATAAGATCAGAACTATCTCACCAAAAATCTTTTCGTCTTAGAAATAGCAACTACAATATTCCCAACTTAGACCTTGGTCGGTTAAACAACAAAATAACTGACCCTGAATTTAATTTATTGACTGGGTGTAAAGCAATATTTTGTAAAATACCTCAGGGGAATCAAGCAACAAATTAAGACTGGGTGCGGTATAGATGTAATATTCCTTAGATCTATACCTTGTTGAGGCATTCCGCTTTTTATTGTTCAATGACACGTTTTCGCTCATGGAGTTTTGTTTTTCTTCTTTCCTGCTCATCGGCTGATTTGTCATACTATGGGGTATCAAATTCTGATCATTGTTGTAAAATTTAAAAAAATACAACATTCGACAAATAAGTTCGGCAAAGGATCTGAATCCATTGGAGTTTACGTTAAACAACTATTTTGTAAAAATTTAATACAGAAGTCATGTCTCATTAAAGTGACACATTTGGCTGATAGTAATGAATTTGTCATGTATTTGAATCAGAGATGGTGATTGCTAGTAGACTCCAGATGGTGAATGGTGTTTCATAGTTGATCCATTTTGTCACCATTGCCAGACTGCTCAAGGTAGCTGATTGCTGAGCATTGACCGTTTCTGGCTTCCCTGAAGCTGACGAGCACTGGCGCTGGTTCTATTTTGTCTTCCTCAGCTTTCTTTTTCTGATCCTGGTTGGCTGATGATGATGATGAAGCTAGTGACACAATTTCACTCTTTGTTAATACCTTTCCTGTCTCCAGTGTTTCCTACACAAATAGAACGTTATTGACAGTCATCCTTTGATCACGCTGTGAAAGATTGCTCAGTAGGGCAGTGAAATCTTGTGAGATCTCAGGAGTGTCAGAGGGAGTCGGAGTACTGTTTAATGGTGTGAAGGGGACAGTTGTGTGTCTCCAAAGCTCCTTTTTCTCTCCTATATTAGAGGCTTCTCACGTTACCTTGTGCAGTTGCTTTTTCTGGCTTTTTTGTAAGTTTTTTAACCGTTCTTTTACTCTTCTCTTTCATCTCGCTTTACTTTTCTGATTTGTAAAAGTACGCATTTTGTAATCTTCTTTCTTGCTGTTGAACTACTAATACATTGGTTTTAATTTGTTTTTCCCTTCGTCAGTTTCCATGTATTTTCTGACATTCATTTTTTAACCTCTTTATTCTTGGCGCCAAGTATATATTTCATTATGTCATTAAAGACCTTAACATTGGTTTACCCTTTCTTTACGGTTTCAGATCTTGGGTTTGTTGTACTGAGGATCTCATACTTGTTTTGGAGTTTTATGATCAATATATCTTCTTTACGTCTTTTTCAGAGGGCTTCGACATCATCATCATCATCATCATCGAGACCACACATCATCTTAAATTGTGTTTAGTATGTTTATTTGTTGTGATGTTTTAGCCTGTTTTATTCAACAAGTGCCAATTACTGACCTTTTTCACACGACTGTTTTGGTGCATTGACAAGTGGGGGAGTTATTGAGTTCTCAACAAGTCATATTCTGACGTCCACTAGTTAATTATAAACGATTCAAAGGATAGCATAGACAAGAAAAGACAGCATTGCGCGCATGCTAGACAACATATAAAGATACAAGGTATAAGGGAATTAGAAAACAATCTTTTGATTTACTTTTTATTTGTTTTGTTTTTTCTTAATTCTCTTCAATTATCATTTGTGCTGACTACAAGAGAATGATATGGTTTTTCATTTGCTGATTGCTTTATTCTGAGATCGACCACGGACCTTCTCAATTTCCCTAAACTTGTTATATTTTCTGTTTTAGAAGCAGTAGTGACTGAGTGATAAATCAACAGCTTATCAACAGCTTAACCTGCCAGAGTCTCCGGGTTAAAAGGTCAGTCACTTTACATTGTAGCGTAATATGGAATGTGTACATGTTTTCGCAAATAAAATTAGGAAAGAAAGCAATATATGAAAATATTAAAAATAAGTACAAAGGAATAATATAAAAGAGACCCTCCCCACTTAAGTGGCCTCAAGCCTTAATTTGGGTGAAAGAACTAATATATATATATATATATATATATATATATATATATATATATATATATATCCGTACACAGAAGCACCGTACTCAATTACCAAGAAAAAAGGAAACCTCTGAAAAAATATGTCTGCTTTATGTCACGAATATCAGTAAGGATCTAAGACAAGCTCTCCAAAAATGTTATATCTAATGTTCTTTCTTCACAAAAATCCACCGTAAAAAAGATTCTGTCAAAATCAAAGGACCCAGTTCCATTTAAAGATAAGAACAGTTAATTTAAAAACTTATTGTAAGAGCTGTTTTGCCTTCTACATTGGTAAATCAAACCTTTTCTTGGATCAAAGGGAAAAGCAACACAAGAGAACACCTCAAAAAGGTGAAACAAGACTCAGAAAATAGAAAAAAACTGTTGGACTCAAGATCACGTCTTTAACTGAGAAAATAAAGAGATTTTAAACAAGGAAAACAGCACAACAACAAGAAAAATAAAAGAAACAGTTCATCCTCTACAACACAGCAGTAACATCAACAATATATCTCACAATCTTTCATGTATATGGAGCCCAGAACTAAAGAAAGCAAACAACTAACACAAGATAGGTTTGGTGCCACTCCTCCAAACAAACCGATCCCTGTCACAACGTAGGTCTGCATTGTTGACGTATAAAAGGGCTGCACCTCTGATCATTTTAGTAACTTGACGATAACAGAAGTATCTCTCAAAACGTAGGTTAGAAAATGCTTACCCCTCCTGACATGATATATCTCTAATATCTAAAGAAAATTATCTGTTTCTGGATTATAAATCCGACCATAAATAAGAAAAATAGGAAGCTCTATGTATAGATTATTGTATTGAAAGTATGAGTACCAAAAAGAAAATTTTAATTTTATTTCAATATTAAAAAAACCCAATTGACCAGCCAACGTTTGTAAAATACAAAGAGAGTAGAGTGCTCACCGAAGATGATGACATCAAAGGCAGGTGGCAACAATATTTTGATGCCCTACTTAATACAAAGAACACTAGAAAAAACCTGGTGGAGGCCAATAAAATTGAAAGACCAATACCAATAGTAACGATAGAGGAGCCCAAGAAACAGTTACAGAAGATGGCCAACAACAAGGCAACGGATCCAGACGAACTACCAATTAAAGTGCTTAAAGAAATGGAAGAAAGAGGTTTGGAATGGATAACAGCTATGCTAGCAGACGTCCAACAGAATGGAATACTAGAGATCTGGAGGCACAGTACCATCATGACATTGTACAAACAAAAAAGAGACCCCTTTAGCTGTAACAGCTACAAAGACATAAAGTTAGTCAGCCATTGCCTAAAACTGAAGGAGAGGGTGATCGAAGCGAGACTCCCGGAAATTGTGGACATCGTTAAGAGACAATATGGCTTTTAAAAGAGGAAATTCACTACCCAGCCTATGTTCTGTCTGTGCATGCCACAAGAAAGGTTCAGAGAGTTCACCTAGTGTTTGTTGACCTGGAAAAAGCGTATGATACGGTTCCGAGAGAACTGATATGGTATTGCCTGAGGAAGAGACTGGTCCCGAAAGCTTATATCTAAATTATACAAGACATGTAGGAAAACTGCAAAACTAGTCACTACAATGGTGGGAGAGATGGAGAAGATACAGATAGAAGTAGGATTACATTATGGCTCGGCTGCAAGCCCATTCTTATTTATTGTCATCCTGGATGTCATCACGGAAGAGATCGAAGAGGATTCTCCATGGGCAATGTTCTTTGCGTCCACTGTGACGAGAACGCACAAGATATGGAAACCAGACTTGAGAGATGGAGGGGACGTTTAGAAGATAGTGCGCTGAAGCTGAGTAGAACAAAAACGGTGTATCTGGTACCAGGAGGAGACCAAATTAAGATCAAGCTAAAGGATTACGACAAGAACACACGCATCGATCTTCTTCAGACAACATCATTCAAATACCTTGGGACAACCATACATCAAGAGGGAGGGTATGGATCTGAAGTGGAAAGAAGAATATGAAAGGTGTGGGACAGGTAGTGTAGTCTGACAGGCGTCCTGTGTGACAAGAAAGTGCCAACCAGACTGAAGATGTTATTCTACAAACAACGAATTAGACAAGCGATGTTACACGGAAATGAGATATGACCTCTCGCATAAAGTCAAGAGGATCGGATGAGTACCACTGGGATGAGAATGCTTCGCTATTTCCATAACATTAGTCTAGAAGAGCATAGGAGAAATGATGAGATCAGGGAGCCTGCAGAGGTGGAAACAATAAGCACAGTGATGCGCAGGAGATTCGAGTGGTATTGCCAAGACAGTCACCAGCATCAGAGTAGGAGGTAAGAGAAAGAGAGAACGGCTAAAGTATCACTGAAAGGATACTTTGCAGGCAGGTATGAGAATGTATGGCATGGAGAGTGTGGATCAAGTTGATTGAACTGAATGGCAAGAGCTGATTGAGGCAGGAGGCAGCCAGAAAACCGTTACACGAAAGGACTAAAACGGGTACGGTAAGAAATTTTGAAACCCAATTGTTCTTTCTAAGGAATAAAGAAATTCTTTCTAAGCTGAAAAGTTTCAGTCGGCCAAGCGTAAGACGCTTGTCCTACTTCAGATAATAATTCTTTAAAGAGCTGGCTGTAGGTGCTAAAAAAATTAAACACCTATATCAGGGAACAATTTTCGTTCTTCAAATGCAAGCAAAAAAAATAAAAGGCAGAAAACTAAGTAAAAGACAACTTCATTTTTGCAAATGATGCCTTGTATATGAATAAACAATTTTCAAAAGGTTGAAAAATTACGAGCAAACAATTAGCTTTAAAACAAACTTTCGGTTTTGGAGCTAGACAAAAAGATCAGTGAATTGAAGACTATGTAAGTCTTCTGATAAAATACCAGTTTTACAGAACATTTTTCAAGTACATACTCACTTAAACCAGACAAAAATACAAAGTTTAGGGAAAACCTTAGCTGCAAAAAAATTTGGCCGTACAAAATTTGATTATCATTCTAATTTTGTATTTTTGTAACGCCAAGATTTTTCACAGTTGATGTAACAGTTAAAGAAAGAATTGTTCGGATGGCTAATGGGAAATGAAAACTTTAGCCAAATTTAATATATTTTTACCAAATTTCTAACACCAAAAAACTCTTTCATTTTCTCTATAAAGTAGAAGCATGCAATCTGCTTGAGTTTACTAAGACATCAAAGAAGAATAGAGGGTTATTTCCTTCTCTCCCCATGTTGAATATGATGTTTGAGTCAAAAAGGTTGATGTTCTCAAGGACGTCTTGTAGGTGATCTTTTTGATAATTGCAAAGACAATATCAACGAATATTTTTTAAACAGTTGGCATTTGGTCGGAATTTGATAGCCCTGTAGTTTTAGATGCTTGAACACATATTTTAGCAATCGTAGAGTACGTAGGAGCTCAAATGGTTTCATGTTAGATGTCATTGGTGAAGAGGAAGTTTGTGTTTGTAAGGAGTGCTTGTAATATATTCAGGGTATATGATAGGTTTAGTGCAGTTCGCCTGTAAGGATTCTTGCACGGTAACAACAGTAGTAATTTGAAAGCCTTCGTTAAAAAAAAACCTCTATGGGGATAAAATCATAATCTCCTTTGATGTCACATTATCCACAAGTATCGCCACCGAGGACACCTTAAAAGTCGTTAAGGACCCGGGTAAAAGGGGATAGGGGAAGGTCTACATCTTTTCTCAAATGTTTGGCTAGTTAACTACCCATCTCTGTAAAGAAGAAACCCCCGAAATTACCTTGGATATGTTTCAAAGATATAAATACCAACAACAGGAACAATCTTATCTTTTTACTTCCAAATCCATGAAATAGCATAGGGGATGTTTTAAAGAGAAATCTTGTTGGTTTTTTTCCAAACCAAAGGTTTTTCTCTTATTTTAAGTTTGGGCAAATCTGTTTTTCATAAACACCCCAGCCTTTGCTTACAATCTTTGTGCTAAATACACCTTCCATGCTCAATGGTTATCAGTGATCTGTTTCTTCTCATGAATTGGAAAACAAGAAAATGTTAAGACTCACTGAGAATGTCATTTACGACCTTTAATGTGTAAAGATATTAAGGATTTAAGGATTTATTTGAGAATTCATTTAATGTGCTAAATGTTAGGCATTGGGGAATACCAAAGTCTTTGAGGTAATATTGCAACAGTTATGAAGTTTGGATCAAAGTCCGTAACTCTGAAAAGACAAATTATAAAGACAATATAATAAAAAGAGAACAATATGAAATAACAAGGAGAAAAAGATGAAAAAAGGCTGGATGTAAATGACAAACAGACTTACCCATACTTAAAATAAGAGACAAATCTTCGGTTTGAAGAAACAAACAAGATTGCTCTTCAAAACGTCCCTTGTCCTATTTCAGGGATTTTTTAAATGTAGCGTCTATTTTTCATAAGAAAAAAAACCCATAAGAAACATTCTCTGCAACGACTAAAATTCTTGATATTTTTACTGGAACCGAATGTTCTCTATTTTGGAGAAATTTTTGATTCGATAAATTCAAAATGGAAAAATGAATTGCTTGTGAGACCCAGAAGAATAGGCAAGCTCCTTATATAAGTAATGTATAGCGTTTTATTTGGTGCTCACACCAATATGGTGGAAACAAAAAAAGACTGTAATGTACAATAATCATTGTCTACTCAAATCAACATAAAAATACAGTGTAATATATGTGTCATATAGCAAAGCCTTGAGATTATATAATAAGATAATGATATAGCAGTGCATTTAGATTAACAAAATAATAAGGTACCATGTATATAATATGAATGACATAAAAAGACCTTCTAAAGTATAATATAATAGTAAGGTGTTATAACTGCGAACGACTTAAAAATCAATATCACGATACAGTTATGCCGATATTGAATTTCTTTTAGTTAGCAAAAACTATTTGAAATTGAATTATTTAACACCTCATATAATGGTGAATATACCTTACACCTAACTCTACAGACCTTTTTGTTGTAGTTGTCATAGCTTTATGTACAACTCCTTGTTTACACATGTATCTTTTAAAACTTGTTGTATGATTAATAAATTATTACGTAGCGCACTGGTACTATAGCATGCTTCCACTTAGAAGTTGTGCTGGCCAGTAATGATCTGTGCTAGTCATTTTTATATCTTGTCTGTTGACAAACAAACCAGTTTACATTGTTTTGTTGATCTTTATACGTTCTCTAAAATCCACAAAAATCTGTAACTAAAACGTTGTAGATGGAAAAATCCCCCCAACAATCATAACACTAACTTTACAGGAGCCAATGATTTGCAACAGTAAGCCAGATCAAAGTTCCTGACTGAAATAAGCAATCCGAAAATAACAGCTGGAACTAAAAGTCTGAAGCTACAGTCAGTTGCAAGGAAATACCGTTTCGGAACTGAAAACATTTTTTTGTTTTTGTTTGTTACTAGTACTTTTAAAAACGAGTATAATATTATGAGAAAACGACATGAAAAAAATTGGCAAAAATAGGAAGAACTTTAGTTTTTTTATTTTTGTTTTTAGAACTTTACACCTTTAAGATCACCTTGACAAACGATTCTCCACCCTTCTCCAATCCTATTATTTTCAACAGTTTCAACAAAATAAGACTTATTTTTATCATCAAGGAAGCAAATCAATTTTTCTAGACAAGTTTTTTTACGCTGATTTCAAATATGCACTCATTTTTATCCATGAGAGACCAATTTTTCACCTGACTACATGCAATTTTTTATCAAGTTAATTTTGAGATTTCTAAAATCATAAATAAAGTTATTTAATTTCATTTTTGTGGTTCTAAAAGGGGAAATACAGAAGGAATGCACCCATAAAGAAGCGAAATACTTACAGTTTATACAAGAGAGTTAGAAATGCTGTGATTTCGATTTCCGACAATGTTTCAGAGCCTGTTAATCGCAGAGCAGTGTCTAGCAGTAATTTGCAAGCAAACTGTCATTCCAGAAATCTTGGCACCTTTTCTTCAGAGCATTTATGTCCCAGTGGAATTGCTCGCCATGCTCATCTGACACTGATCCGAGGTTCTACGGGAAAAAATTCAGATAGGAATCCAGGAAGTGAACCTTCAGTGACATGCGACACCACATTGACAAGTAACATTTCAAAAGATTTTTTAATCCATCTTGAAAAATTTAAATGGAAGAAACATTGTGGTAGTTGCAATTTGATTCAAAACAGGATCAAAAAGTGGTCTCGTTTATCAATTTAACTATTCGCAATGCATATCGTGTCATGTCGGTCAGACGACTAGACATCTAATGACCCGTATCAAGGAGCATAAACGTATAACGACACCAGTGAGAAGTCACTTTGATTATTGTCATTTATTTGTGGACAATGTAAAAATGCTTACAGTGTTATCAAAATCTGTTTACCATTTAATGACACAAGAAGCCTTGTTTGTTGACTCTGTGAAACCAAACCTTATACAAAAGACGAATATAAAAGTCGCACGCTTACCTTTAAAATATAATTACTGTGTGTATTGTCATGGGAAATTGTGTTTTAATAGCAGGGCGCGATTTCGTATATGAATTTTTCTAACCTCATTTATGTGGTAAGATGGTAGACTACGTTTTTTATTATGTATATGTAAATAATTCAATAATGGTTTTAACTGTTTATATTGTTTTATTTCAGACCTGATGATGAATGAATAAAAATTCGAAATATATGGTCAATAAAGAATATGCTACGTTGTTGAATTTGTTTTGAATTATATTCCATCTTGGTAATCCATTGCCTTCTTATTTCCCAAGATATTCTGGGCGACCCAGCAAAATGCATTCCAGGAGAGTAGTTTCACTTCATCCGAAGTTGTTTTGAAGGTGGCGTACTTTACTATATCTCTGATTTNAAGGAGAGTAGTGTAACTTCATACGAAGTTGTTTTGAAGGTGGCGTACTTTACTATATCTCTGATTTGAGGACCAATGAAGATAACTTCCTTCAACTTTAGGAAACTTAGTGTTCAGAGGAGCTAACGGGACATTTTCTGGATCCACAACTGGTGTATTCTTGACACTGCATTGTCCTGGTTCGTATGGTGTTCTTGGTTGGGAATTTTGATCCACATGAAATTTATCAGATGTCCGACTATCCCAGAGAGACAGAAAACAGCAGCACTTTGTAAAAACTGACCTCAACTAAATATATATATATATTTTTTTTAATTTTCACTTGTTTTCTATGAACCTCAATGGCACGAAGCAAAAGATACACGTTTTCGTATAATTCGTGCAGATGAACTGAGTATGCAATAGGAATGGACTGTTTTAGATTTCCAATATGGAGGAGTACAGCTTTTAAACTACGTTTGGAAGAATCGATAAACAAACGCCACTCTGCAAGAACATGATGTAGTGATAAAACTTGAAAAGTCCATCAATAAAACTGCAAACTCAAAGCGGGCTATTGTCAAAAAAACACTCTACTTCTTAGCTTAAATTAATTTGAACAAAGATTTTGCTTTAGCAGATTTTTCTCATTCAGCCTTAATGCCAGGAGCTCATTTTTATCTTTTGTTTGATATATATGACAAGGTCTTTCAGTTTAGCTGGAGAAAACGTTTGAGGTTAAAAGTCGCTGTCATCTGGCACGTAATATTCTTCGCCAGGGCCATTGGCACATTCAGGATCATCGTCTGAAGCTTTAATACCATCCTGTCGTGAAGCTGGAATTGGCAGACTTTCACTGTGAGGGACAGGCCGCATTGCAGAGCTCAAGCTTGAATACAAGAATTTGTGCTTGTTCTTCGTCAAATATCCCGTGACATTTATTTTTCAAAAATAACAGCCAATCAAATGGTCTATTGGCGCCATCCAAATCATAGAATAGCGAAAGGCATAGATTCTTTCCTCTGTTCGTACCAGTCACGTAACCCACTGTAAGCTGTTCCGATAACATGCAGAGTCCATGATTTGTTCTCATCTTTAAGTAGACAGCCGAAATATAGCTTGTAAAGTTTCTTGATCTCAGGTGTTATTGAACGCTTCTGGGCTTCCACGGTAAATTCTTCTCGCACATCAAAACACACCAGGATGATTTATACACTGTCTTGACATTTTTATGTATGCCCATTACATTGCAAGGTGGCTTTGGGATGATGAAATATATCAGACAAATTCTGATTGGTTAAATCTAGAAAATGAAATGCTCGCAGATATTTTATCAAATCCAATTAAACTTTTGTTAAAAACGAATAAAAATTTCATCTTAGCTATGCTACAATGATAAATACATTTCATTTTTAACATCCACCTTGAAAACTGTCCAAAATGGAATCAAATGAAGACAAGCCGGCAAGGCAAATGATTAATACCCGTAGCAACGGCATGCATCTGTGGGGGACCAGGGGGGAATAGCTTCAAAAATAAGAGGCAATGAAATTCCAAAGGATTTAATTATAAATTTTGGCTATACACCAGTCTCTTACGTATATAATTTAAAGCACACTCTTGAAAGCCAAGGAGCAGTATTAGTTAATCTATGAAGGGAAGACACGGTTCCTTCCTCCAGCCGATTATTTCAAAAGCATTAGCGTCGCACACATTAAGAATTACTGGAGTAATGAAGTTAAGATATTGACTATTTGAAAAGCACCGTCCTCGGATTTAAAAAAATCAGAAGGAAAGACTTGTTTTGCTATCCGACCAGGGCTCCATTCCAATTTTTGACCTATCCGACGGCCAAATCACAGGAGAAGTGCCCAGCTTTATGTAGGAAAAATTTGCGTAATTTTGCATGTGTCTAATAACATGCTGAAATATTTCGAAATGTTAGATTTAAACGTCAACAGAAACACCAGCTAACTCGGATCAAATAAAAAGTCGACTAGTTATTAAAAGGCATATACAATGTAGACATTTTGATGAAGTTATCCGACTGGAAGCCTAAATACGCTTAGTGGATCATGGGACTATACAACCATTTGAGAGACAACAAGGACATAATATCAAAAACTTGTGAGATGGATGGTTTAGACGAAGCATTCAATGTAGATCTTCAAATAGATTTCTTTGCTGATAACGACTGATTTCATTTCTATGGGTAGATCTATAAATGGTTTTTTTCAATCTTAACTTTAATCATTACAATTTTTGCTTTTAAAACTGTGATGTCTCAAATAAATGGGCCGATTTAAGTACCGATGATGATGAAATATTAGCAGGAATCTGATTATCTTTAATTTAACTTTTCGTAACTCAAATTTATCTAATAGAAATCAGTATAAACCCTTTTATTTTCTTAAAGACCATAAAAAAACCGAGTATATTTTGTTCTGAACTAAAATTTATCATTCAAATCATAAAAATTTGGACGGAATTAATACTACTAAAACATCTAGGTCCTAATTTGTTGTACTTGATCTATATAATTCCATTAATTGCACGAAAACCATTAGCCATTTGACATCCTACAACAAAGAAATAAATTGTCGGGGGCAAATCACGTTTTTAAATGCGAAGTTTTTAAGTGCACTTTGCAACCTAGTTTTCATCCCAAAGTTATGCCTTTCTAGAAACCTCGGCGTAAAGCTTTCAGTAGATGTTTCCTCTGACAATAAGATACTATCGGTTTTATGATTCCTTGCTAAGTCGGGGAATAACTTGTAGTCAAAAGGTTGGCAATCACAACTTTACACTTGACATGCAGTAAGAATGTTGACGAATTCATACATTATCTATCTTAATTTTATTTTAAGGTAACTGGCTGAATAATTTTATAATTCTAGAAACATGACTATGGAACTTTTAATTTTTACTTCAGTTTCTTTTCTCTCAAAATGTTCACGAAAACAAGCAATCATTTTTCCCGAGTTTGAAACACCTTTGAGATTCTCATTCCGTCACAATATTTTGACATGGTGCAAATGTAAGTATTAATTCCTGAAATTGAATGCAAAGAAACTAATTCTTGCTGATCTTGTATAACTTGGGATTCTTCATGAATTTAATTTTTGATATGGCTATAAAGGAAATCGAGTAAAAATCTATTTTCAATAAATACACTGTAATAAATTAACATAGAGCTTTTTGCGGTCCAGTAAAGAAGACTTCCATTATGTGTACCATAATGGGACTCTGGAATCGATAATTGATTATTACGTCATAAAAAGTACAAATAGTAATAAGGATGATTGGCTGGTGGAAATTTTGGATAATGGGTAAATGTATGAAGGAAAGTCGATGGAATCGACCGCTGGCTGAAATATTAAATGTTTTGATAAAATGTCTTAAGTCGCAAAATATGTAGAAATAAATGTAAATGTGTCAAAAATGATAATCTTATTTATATCGGAGTCGTTTAGTGGCAGAGCTATTGCGACGCGAAAGCGCTGGCTGTGAGAGTTAGGTTCATATGTTTCATCCCATTAGCAAACCGCAGGTCCCAACAACTATTTTTTCGCATTGGCTTTGGGAGTATTATTACCTTCTTTAATCCAAATAAAACGACCGGTTTCTGATAATATCCAGATAATTTTCAGAACAAATTAATACTGAAAGGAAATTGGGGCCACAGTTTACGAAAACATAAATGACCACCTAAAGCTATTATCGGATATCAGCATCAAATCAAGGAACTGCAAAGTTGGTTAAATAGGGAAAGAAGTGAATTATTTTATCACTAATACAGCAAAAGAAAATATTCGGTCGTTATATGAATTAAACCCAAGCTATGATTTTTTCCAAATTATGCATCGGGTTATCCAATCCATTGCACCTCGGAAAACTTTCAGTCAACACCCTTTATCAATATTAATGGGCACAGTGACACACGATGAAGAAGCGGGATGTAACTACCCTATCAGCAGAAGCCTATTTTATTCCCAGCTATATGTACATCGATCATTACCTTATTCTCTAAAAAATAACAATACATAAATTGTAAAAAACATGATAAATTCGCCAGCTAATCAATAAAACACCGTTTAATTTGCCGTTTGAAGCACCGTTTTCAAACTCTGTTCCGGCTCCAAGCCGTAGACTGCTTGGTGACCCTACCCTAAACCCATTTATAACCCTGCCCAAGGCCCCTTAAGACAACTGTCATAGGTTACAAATACACATTTGAGAAATTCTAATTCTAATATCTCACAATTCATCAAGAGTTTAAACATGGCTTATTAAAACTCAAATCCAGTCCCAAATAAAATCTTGTGCATTACAAATCCATCTCGTCATGAATATCTTCATACGCTTCACCGTACAATTGCTTTCGTAAAAGCTCGATTTCCAGACCCAACTTGACATTCTCCAGTTTAATTTTCTCCCGCTCCATTGCAAGTTTTTCCTTTTCCATTTCAATTTTCGCTTTCTTAGCTTCTAAAAGTTCTTTATTCATTTCAACTAAGGTGTTTTCGACTTGATTTTCTAATTGCGACCTTCTATACAAAGGGGTATACCGTGGAGTGTATTGCTGCCTACCAAAGCGACCAAAGTTGCAGCCACCTTTATTAAAATGTGGACGTTTTACTGGCGAAAATGAACTCTGTTGTTCATTTGAACCATAAATCTTGCTAATCCTCGATGTTCTAGGAATACCTGGTTGACATGGTGCGTTACTTATTATGGATGTCACTCGCGGAATCGGATGCAGTGCTTCCTTACCCCCCAGGGGTTCCTTCGCCCGTGGCACGACCACGACGGTTTGTTGGGTGCTATTTTCACGCTCAAAATTATCCGCTGTTTCACTTGTACTTACTACTATCGGAGGTTCATCACTGGGATCTTGTATAGGTTGTCCAGGGCGTTCGTTTGTCACGAAAACATAATCATCATCTACCTCCGTGGCACAGGGCCTTTCCACTGTTATTTCCACAGGTGATTGTTGCTCGTTAAATCTTGTATCGGCCTCCTGAAGTTCTTTTTCGGTATGTAAATATGAATTCTCATCATTTTTTCTTTCATAGAGATCTGATTCTGCCTTTTCAAGAAGTGTTTCTGCTTTAACAAAGTCTTTGCTTGGTTCCTCTTGAGAAAATTGATCTTCCTGGTTAAAACTGCTTGATCCATAACTTGAGCCCGACAAATTCCCTCCACTTGACCCAGCCTGCCGAAGTTGATATATTCTTTTGTTAATTGCTGCCTTTGAACAGCAAGCGTTCCCATATCACTGCTTTCTGATCCTTTACTTCCATTCATGCTTAATATTAACGTTGGATCATGACTAGCCACCCTAATCATATTCTTCCATTTTCGTTTTATATCTATAGGTAACCGTTTCACTCCTGGATTACGCAAGTTAATTTTATCACTGATCAGTTGCCAAACTCGCTGCTTTTTCTTGTTTGTAGATGAATTGATTACTTTCGAAGTTAAAATACCTTTAAATTTTTCGAATTGTTCAACAAGAAATAAGTTCTCCGTCTCAGTAAAATTAGGCTTTCTTCTTTCTTTTTCATCAGGAGCAGGAACACGAACGTAAGTAACTCCATTGATTGATTGCATTCTTGCAAGTTGCAGGTGCCAGACTAAATTTTAAACCAACGATCGTCAGACAAAATAGGCTTCCTCCACCTTTACAATCGTTGATACTGTTACTACCATGAGTCAGACTAGTTTCAACCAAGGTTAACGTTAACATTTGAGTCCTTCTGGAAATATTGGAGTTGTTTTTGTTATCCTGACTTAACTACAATGAAAAATAACCCGAGTTTATGCAAATCTCCTGCTGAATTCAAACCCGTTTTCAATAAGCAGAAATCTTGTTCTGCCCCTTTGTTTGCATGACAATAGAATAGTTAATACTGGACTTACGTATAATCCCGCTGCTTATTGTGATTTAGGTTTGTAAAACCCGGAATACAGCTTCTAGAAACTTGACCAAACAATTAGATATTGATCCGTTGCTAAGATACATCTACCGTATGTTTGCACTTGAATAGACCTTTTCGTAATTCAGTTTATCCTTTAAACCACATAGAAGCATACTAGGGGATCAACATTGAGCTTGACGCTTCAAAGAACAAAATAAACTCGAAATAAATTAACTAGTTACTTCACTTAAATTGTATTATCTAATCTATCTCAATTTCCACCAGAATTGAAAGAAAGAAGACGAATAGTGTAGTTGATAAAGTTGGGAATGTTTGGTTTTCATTAAGCGTTTATTCAATCTGTAACCGACATAGATCTTTCAGTAAGAAATGTTCTTTGTCCTGCAAATCACATTAAATGTGCATAACGAAAAGCATGTCAGTTTACCTAATTTTCTTGCGGAGATCTGATTGAAACTGGGCAATAATCTTAAAATTTTGAAATCCCACCCTAATGCTTTTTTTCTGTAATGGGACGCATACATCACTTTTAGATTGGCGTGGAAGAAATTTTGTTTTATTATTATTATTATTATTATTATTATTATTATTATTATTATTATTATTATCGAGTGGTTACACACTATCCAGTGATGGATGGGTGAAAAACCCACATCCAGCGCCCAGCAACAAACCAGGAAAGTTGAATGCAGGCGCATGTACTATTATTATTATTGTTGTTGTTATTGTTATTATTATTATTATTATTATTATTATTATTATTATTATTATCTCTTTTTCTTTTTTTTTAGCATTGTTTTAGAACTTCATCGCACTGTATTATTTCCAAANATTTATCATCAAAAGATCGATAAACATTTGTATACAGACATCATACTTTATTTTCTGTATGAGAAACAAAGAATGGACAAACCCAGAATTATTAATCTGGTAACCAGCTGATACATCGTCTCTCAGTGATATGCCCAAATGGAGAGTATCACTATAGAGGATGTACCACAACTAGGCTTCATTGTGCTATTTCCAGTCCTCTGCATCCAGTGACAGCTCAGTTGTGTTGCAACCTGTATTGAGTAGATCAATTTCATTGTAAATTTTCTAGATCCTTAATTTACAAATAAAACCATGTGAAGTTTAAAAAAAAATTATTATCTTCATTTTGCATTTTGCACAGGCTGTTCTTTTTTGCCGAATAACACCTCTTGGGCGAGCCACAACTAGCAGCCAAGGGCCAAGAGGTTTCTTTCACCTTACATCTCCAATACTAGATTATCGAGTGGTTACACACCATCTAGTGATGGATGGGTGAAAACCCTACATTCAGCGCCCAGCAACAAACCAGGAAAGCTGAATGCAGGCACATGTACTGTAGCAACAAGAATGAGATAAAATAACCACATAAAAATGGCAACATCACTTCAACCTTGCAAGTGGCGCCTCACAACCAGTGAGGAAAGGCACATTGCTCAAGCGGTTGTTGTTGTATGACAAAAACGCATGACTACTTCTATTATTATTATTATTATTATTATTATTATTATTATTATTTTTATTATCTTTTTCACATTTTGTGTCTGGCTGTTCTTATTGCCGAGTTATATGCTGACAGGCGGATTATAACAAATGACCATGGGCTACCAGCATTTTCTTTCTCAAAACTCCAGTTCTTCTCACAAAATCCTGGCTGTTCCCAACAACGTAGTCTTTTAAAGTACTCCTAAGTTGCAGTGAATCCCAAGCTTTTCAACCCAGTTTTCAAATCCTTTGGTCACAGATCCCAGAGCTCCAATAGCAACAGGGACAACATCTACTTTCTTCAGTTTCCACAGTCTTTTTTTTTCTCTCTTCAGATCTTGATACTTTTCTACTTTTTTTTCTCCTTCTCTGCCACGTTCGCATCCGCCGGTACTGTTATGTCAATGATTATTGCCGTATGTTCCTTCTTTTCTACCAAGACTAAATCTGGCCTTTTTGCTTCAATCACTTTATCACATTATTATTATTATTATTATTATTATTATTATTATTATTATTATTATTATTATTATTATTATTATTCATTATTATTCAACGGGTGCTCGAGTGGTGCTTTCAGAAAAAATAATTATTTTTTCTGAAAGCACCACTCGAGCACCTGTTGAATAATAATGAATAATAATAATAATACTTTTTATACATTTTATTAATTATAATTAATAAAATGAATAAAATAAAATGAACTGAATCAAATTTAGGGTATCCAACCATTGATGTGGTCTCAAAAATCCAGGGTAGTACCAGTTTTAATCTGGGCTCAAGATAGGAGGTATATGGGAGCTGCTTACCAAATTAAAACCAATCATCTTAAAGCTACATTATCTATTACTCTATGAGCCAAGCAAAAATTATTTACTGAAAAACCTGCAAAATTTGATCATTTTTTTCCTTCTGCGATCATACTTCATTGTTTACTAACACCAATGTCTTTACTAATATCAATTTCTTCTTAACTCAATTAAAGAGCACGCCAAACCTTTCCTAACATAATAACACAAATAAAGAATTACTTTCCATGAAGACAACTAAAAATTCTGCTTATAAAAATTGTTGTTATGGAAACTATAATCCAATGCTGTAATATTCCATTATATTTGTAAAGAAGATTGAATTGAATGATTGAAAAAACGCTATTTTAATCCATAAGATTACTGCTAATATTATCTATTTTTGTCAATAAAATTGATCTAAAAACAAATTCAGTAACCCGTCAAGTATATAAAAAATGATTTAGATTCCTTATTTCATGTATTTTTCTTGCTTCGGGGGCATCTAGAAATTAAAAGTACTGTAATTGCTTTGATGTATGACATTCTACACAACCACAAGACAACAAAATTTAAAAAATAGACTATTTTTACTATACACTAAAATAAGAGTTTTTAATCATTTTATTGATCTCTGCCTTGGAAAAATAGTAACAACTGATAACCAGCGGCTCTTGCCCAATTATTGAATTATTAGTATCATAATGTATGGCTAACTCGATATTGTCTTTATTTTGAAACTTTATAACAATATTTACCACGTTGTAAAGCTTTGCTTCATTTTCACGGAGTACAATTGAAACTAGGAGTCAAAATCCCTCCTGGTTAGTGGTTGTGGTTCCGGAGTGTTTTCTCCACTGAATGAATCCATAATGCCTAAGCATCACCGTAGCGGTTAGCTCTTGCAACAACTCCCATTCACCAATATTTAGTTATTTAAGTGCTAGGAAAATGTTTTGTCTTAAAGGAAGAACTTTATATGGGATTATACATAGTGGTTGTGGTTCCGGAGTGTTTTGTCGATAGCATGAATCCGTAATGCCTAAGCAT